>OU015496.1:196683521-196883521 GCA_907164885.2 Dolomedes plantarius | reverse complement strand
ACTGTGTCTGAGTTCTACTAAAAATTGTGTTTTGTGTTTTAAACATCTTTAAATTAATTGCATATTATTAATCAATAGTAATTGTATAATTAATAAATATTAAGAATGTTAAGGTAAGTGTATTAAACTCAGGAAATTTATTTAAAATGATCTTTTATATATCCTAATTTAGTTTATTCTCCATTGCATTTTATCCTTTATTTCAAAATTTTTGGTCTACCGGAACGTCAACAAATTGTTTACAACGTACAGGTACGGTACTATAAAAAGGTTGGGAACCCCTAAGGTAAGTGTATTAAACTCAGGAAATTTATTTAAAAGGATTTTTTATATATCCTAATTTATTTTATTCTCCATTGCATATTATTCCCCATTTCAAAATTTTTGGTCTACCGGTAAGTCATAAAATTGTTTACAACGTACAGGTACGGTACTATAAAAAGGTTGGGAACCCCTGCTGATTGAGATATCAGAAAAAAACGTCTATCTGTCTCCCTAACTAAAGAATGGTATGGTTTCAGGGGTTTTAAGACTTCGTGGGGCACCTTACCGTAGCTTTTGGAATCCGAGTCGAGATGCACATCCATTTTGTGTCCCCTTCTTCTCAGATGAACTGTGTGCCACGTGTCGTCATTCAAATTTTGGCCCAGGTCTATGAACTGAAAATAAAGAAAAGCACTGTGAAACAACCAAAGTGTTCATTAAGATGGACAAAAGACAATCAGCATCAACCGTTTTAAGAAAGCCCCCAGCTTAAAAATATATAGGCTTTAGAAGAATTTTAATATTTAAGAAGCTGAATTCTAAATCTTCCGAGGTTTTTTTGAAATTGTGCTTTATTTTTAAGTGTTAAATTCAGAAATTTATTTTAAAAGTAAAAAGTATTCGATGGAAAATGAAAGAATGAAAAATAAACGCGTTAGTTAAGTACAGCGAAAATGAACCTAGCTCATGATGTAATATTTTCCCTTGAATCTAATAAAAATCCCCAATAGTTTTACATGGATTTCTTTATACATTTAAAAAAATGATAAATGACCGCAAGCTAATGAATGCGGTCATTAGGTATGAAATTCGATGTTTGTACAACAATGTTTAGGGAAAAACTCTATCAGTGTTTGGAACTTTATAATATATAAAGGCATCATGTTTAAGCTGACTGTTATTATTAAGCTAAGAATATTACATCCTAAACTTTGCCCAATCGAATAATTTATTTTTATTTTTTGGGATTAAAACACAATAATTTTGCATCTTGCTGATTATTTTATAAAATCTCCTAAAGAAGTCGTGTTATGAATTTTGTTTTTGATACTTTCATTGAATAAATAAAAATGAGTAAAATTAATCCTCAAGAAACCTGAATAATGGAATTCACAGAAATGCATTGTTTTAAATCACTCTGAATCAGAAACACAGAAACATTGAAATTCTCAGTCTTACAACAAAGAAAGTATCATACATGTTTATATAAATATAAATAAATAAATAAATAAATAAACATAAATATATATATATATATATATATATATATATATATATATATATATATATATATATATGTGTGTGTGTGTGTGTGTGTGTGTTTGTTTAGTCCTTACATATTAGAACTTGAAATATATCGTAAAATACACAGTTTCCAATGTAAGGATAAATTTATTGCGGATTTACTAAGGAAGAGACGACGGACATCTTCTCCCAACATGGGATCCTGACACGTCTCTCTGAACACAGAAAATGTTAAAGCGTAATTAAACATCACTTCATAAAAAATTTTTCCCAAGTGGATTCTTCCTCTGGTCAGAATTGTCTTTATGTCAACAATTATCTAACTTTACGCTGCCGTATATGGTTAATAATCTGCACTGAGAGAATTTCCATTAAAACAATTATATATATATGTAGCAGGACACCCTCAACTCAACTTTTATCTGACAATAACCCCGCCCAGAATTCAACGTCTAGTTCAGAGAGAGTAGAGTGGAGAGACACAGAGGACTTGCGCCATCCGCGCGCTGTTAACTTTTAATCCTTAAAAATGTATTCTTTAACTTCATGTAAAATAGTTTTGTTCAATGTTTTGTTTTCAAGTTTTTTTGTTTTCAAGTGTGTGTATGTGCCAATTCTGGTGTCATCTCTGCATCCCTCCACGACATATATATATATATATATATATATATATATATATATATATATATATATCTTCTTTTAGCCAAGTGTTCTTTCATTTTGATATTAAAATCGTATTTGCTTTTTGACTACTCAATATATGTATGAGAATTGCTTTAGTACTTTTTATTTTATTTTTTTACTCTTCTTCTCTTTTTGAACTCAACCTTATTATGCCAAATGCTAACTTATGTTATTCGGCACACAACTAGCAAGCATTGAGGAAACATGTTAGCTGGCTGTCATTCAAACTTAATTGCATTAGACTTCTCCTTCAATCTGAAGAAAAATGGAAGACGCAAATAACATTAGTCCACCTTATTTTTATTTCCTAAATTGATGACAATCTTCAATCTTCCCCCTTCTAAGCCAAGTGCCAAGAAAGTTGTCGCTTTGTCGGTGGTGGTTGCCAGCAGAAGTCCACCAGGCCTGGGAGTCCGGAATCGCAGCTGGACATCTTCCGCTTGGGTCCTGGAGCCTTCAGGAATATCTATTTTAAGGTACTGAGCACCGTCGAAGCTCAACTCGCTGGCATCTGCAGTAGAAAAGGAGAAACGACATTTTAACGAAATAAGTAGTGATATAACCGAGAGTTTTTAGTGCAAGTTGTTTTACACCTACAGTAGTTAAGTCCCATAGTTAACTAAAATCAGTAAAATAAGAACTATCTATCGAGAGAACATGCTCCCGGTTTTGAAAAGAAAAGATAAAACTTTTGTGTTCGAGAAATAAACAGGAAATCCAACGTAAATAAAGCACAAACAGCAGTAAGATGCAATTATTTTGCATATGGCCATTTCGAAGCTACAAAGGAGCTTCTTCATCATTGCAACGAACTTAGTGGCAGCTCAAAAAATTGGCTTAGTCTTCGGCTTTTTTGAGCTGCCACTAAGTTCGTTGCACTGATGAAGATGCTCCTTTGTAGCTTCGAAACGGCCGTATGCAAAATAATTGCATCTTACTGCTATTTGTGCTTTATTTACGTTGTATTTCCTGTTTATGCTCCCGGTTATTCATCAACAGGACTTATTAAAAATTCATTTAACAAAATATTGCTGAAAATGCAATTTTTCAAGGTATTTCTGAAAATCCATTTGACAAAGGAAGTTCTTTACTTAGTATCTTGAACGGGAGCTCACTGAATCATTATAAAATTTTTGTAAGCTTCAACAATATGACTCCATTTAGTAGACACACATATTTTTGCATAAGGCATATTTTCTTTCAAATATTTTACTTTGTATATCAGTTTAATGTAACATTTATTACAAAACAAAAATCTCGGCAAAAAGTCTCGCATTGATGAAGCATTCAGAAATGGTTTTAAGAAATCTGAAGATCTGTCAATGGAAGAGCACGTAAAATTAAGTCGTGAAGTCAGAACTTAGATCTTATGCCTTAGTCCTCAGAAAATTGAAATGCCTTGTCTAAGCTTTTATACGATGATGCAGAGCGCTAGTGTAAACTGAAGAATGTTCCTCCCCACCACTGTGGCTTTTGTGAGATTTTTTTTGAGAAATATTGACAACAGCTTCGGTGCTGAAGCATCGATAATTTTCTTTCCTTTCAGCTCACGTAAAGTTACACTCTTTTACTTATTAATATTTTTTTCTACCCATAGACAACTCAGTAGCTCTAGAGATCTCTGAAGCTACCCCCCCCCCCCCAGAGAAAAAAAATCAGTACAAAAATGTAAATAATAAGACATGGAATCATTCTCCGTCTATTTCCGTTTAGAATTGTTTCAGAGTCTTGTTTAATTGACTGCTAACCTTCAGGAGTTTATTTACCTAGGCTTGGATTTGTAAATTATTTTTCCCACAAAATGTAACCACCCTTTACCTTTCGCACACACGGGTCCTGTGAATCCTGTTCTTGTACAGTCGCAAATGAATCTGTTCCAACCTTCGGAGCAAAGGCCTCCGTTCAAACAAGGCTGGCTGTCGCACTGTGAGGGGGAGGTATGACACGAGGGCCTTATGCTCCCCGAGTCCTGTTCCCTGGCATGCGCTGCTAGGTCCACAGTCCGTCCGTTGATGACCAGTTGCCTCATACAGCCCACGTAGCCGTAGTTGAGTTTGGCGGTCCAGACCTCGTTTGGTACGTTGGGGCCTTGGTCAGATGGCGCCAAGCCTCCCACAAAGAGAGGACCTTCGACTTCCAGCTGATTGGCAGTTCCTAGATAGCAGACAAAAGAGAATGACGACAGTGACTTGAGAACATTTCATTGGCAAACATTTAACAGAGGATAAAAAACTAAAACAGGTATAAAGGTCAGGTTAGGTCAGATATATAAACTTGTCGTAGTGCCAGGGTTCGTAAGATTTTATCTTCAGTAGTAAATTATTGAATCAGAATGCATGTGCTCAGCAAGTATTAAAAGTATAAGAAATTGGCCCTCATCAAGTAAAAAATAATATGATAATTTAAGGATTAAAAAAAGAAATATGGAAAAAATGCAACCACCGGAAATCGAACCGGGGTCAAAAGATTACAAAACGCGCGCTCTACCACTGGGATAATGTTGCCACAGTTGTTTGGGAGCAAAGTGAGAGATATTCGAACTGAGATTATTTTAAAGTTCTTGAAGGTTGGTAAATATACATGTGGAAGGAGTTTTAAGTTAGGAATAAGTTAGCAGGATAGAAGAGAAATCGTTAGCTCTTCAATAAACACGCCCAACGACGTATGAGATTTGCATGAAGGAAGTAGTCATAATCAGGGTATTCTCAAATAATCTCATTGCGAGTATGAGGAATATTTTCATAAAAATCTTTAGATATTTTATGAACAGTTCTGTGAATGTTAAAATACTGAAGTCAGGTATAAAGGGTGATAAAAGAGGAGATTAAATAAATTTTCATGAGAAGAAAATACATGGCATTTCCTAGCTAGACATAAATGATTTAAACTGATGAAACTTTTAAGAGTTCCGAAGCTCGCAGAATAAAACACTATCATTTTGCTAAAGTATTATAAAAATCAATAAAGCCTTTAGGCAATTAAAGATTTAAAATTTATCTAATGACTTTTATAAGCTTTTATGAAACAGTATTTTGAGAAATAAAAAAAAACGGTAAGTCAAGTCTAAGAAAAAGAAAGGAAAAAAATCTAAAAAGTATTTAGAGACCGTTAAGTAGTAAAATACTTTCTCTGTAATAAAATGTCATTAAGAAAGAGAAAAACTTTTCAAACTTTAATGAATAGAAGGAAAACTGCTGTATCTTAGAGATAAAAACGAATATTAATAGAAACAAGTAAAATAATATTGTTTCGTTGATATCATATGCTAGATATTCAGAGGCTAATTCATTATGAAGATTACATATGTTAGCAAAATATTTTCATTAGGCTAGTTCGTAACATAGTATGTTAGTTTTTAAAAACTTCATGCAGATTAGAGCGAATAGAAAGCATGCGAGATAGTAAAAAATATGACTGTCAATTTACTACTGAAATCCAAAAGTAATTTTTTTTTCAGTTGTACTGGTTAATTCAAAGGGAGATATAAAACAATGAAAGAGAACAGAGAATAACAGAGAATAACAAGTTCAGTGTGTATTACAATATAGTTAAACACGTCAATTGTTGAACTCAAAAATTGAACCTCACTATAACTGTATAGTCTTATAAGTGAGAACCACCCTTCAGCCTTTCCATTGAATGTTAAAACCAGTAAAAATGAGTAGTTTGGTAGTTTTTATGTTGAGAAACGATAGAAAAGGCTTTGTCTTGTTTTCCTATTAAGATTTTCTTGGAGAATATGTGGTCAAACTTATCAAATGCTTCCCGAGCAGTTATTGGGAAACAGAAATTATTTTCTGCTGTCTGTAATTTCGATTCAGACAAATTATTTATCCAGGAAATTATAATGGTGCATTTGTTTGTGTTCCCAATAGGGTGATTTTACAAGAGACATTCTATGACAGACTATCATAAATGCCAGTGAACGTCTCTATAAAGTGTGAGGGGCGACGATTTGTAAAGTGTCGTACTTGATTTTACAAAGCCTCGATAAGAAAAGGAAAAAGTTATCTTATACGTTTTTACCTACATTGACATTATTTCACAACATATTAGAAAAATATAAAAATTAAGTGATAAACATTCAGTAAAGTTACGTGATAAAGAGTCTCGTTGAATAACTGTGTTTCAAACCTGAGAACGACGAGTATATAACAGAAATAGATGTCGCTAAAATAATGACATATCTTTTTCAATTCCCTACTATTAGTTCACACTCTCCCTATATATATTTATATATCTTGTTCAAATTTTCAATCGTTAATAAAATACTTTTTATTCATCCACTCAAGTTTAAATACATTTTTTTAAACTTGTAGTGGATGACACTTGATGATAATACAGTTTTTTCAAATATCAATTCATTAATTCAATTCAATTAATTAATTTTAGTTTTATATGGGAGCCTTTTCAATAGGAAGAGACCTAGAGCGTCTCTTGCTCTTGAATGGTAATTTCCCTCTCTTTACTGTGTAAACTGTAGCACTGCGGTAGCGCGCGCTCCTCCCGTCCTGTAGGTTGCGGGATCTAATCCCCAAACTGACAAACTTTTTCTCTATCTTTCCCCCCTCCTAATCTCGCACAGTAGGCAAGGTTCTGGCAAGCAATCCTTTTTTTCAATTCTTACTATTAGTTCACACTCTCTCTATATTCAATTCCTACTATTAGTTCACACTCAAATTTTTCTTTGTTGACCTAAGTAGGAATCGAATTAAATTTTTTTTTTCATATTACTTGTTTCTAATATGTTTGCTTACGGTATTCATTTATGAGATACTTTATTTATAAAATTTTTATTGCAAGGCATTTAACATCCTGAAATTCACTTACCCGGAGTCGTGAAATCGTAGGCAGCCTCGTCCACTGCTATTCTCCCCGATTTTCCAGTTCTTCGCAGAGTCACCGTGTGCCACTGACCGTCGTCGCATCTCTTGGCCGAGGCCTTGACCCTGGCTACTCCGGTCCCGAGTCCCAGGATGAGATAGACGTGGCCGTCCAGCAGCTCCAAAGCAAACACATCACCCTGGCCGTAATTGTACATCAAAAGGCCTGTCGCCTCGTTCGTTCGAAAGCGGAAAGCAATCGAACCCTGCTTGCTACCTTCCCAAGTTGGTAGTGCCTGTGAAAGATATTCAGAGCTTGTAATGTCTTCCAACAAACGTATCCGGTTCACAGACTTGGAAAAAAAAACAGCGATTCTAAAAGTCTAAAAGTTCTAAAAGTTTCAAAAAATCGTAAGGGATATTTTTATAGACAAAATAATGCCCAATCGTCTGCCGCATTAGCAAGAAAATTTTTTTTTTTGTCTATTAACATTTAGCTTACGGGACCCATTTTTCCGATTCCCTCTTTACAACGGGAAATTTTATACCCCCTTTGTAAGAACGGTCATTAAGGAGGTTTTATATATATATATATATATATATATATATATATATATATATATATATATATATATATATATATATATATATAAGAGCTTGTCTGTTTGTTTGTCCGCTATAGAATCATAGACTGTTTCACTCACAGGGACCAAATTTGGCACAGTTAATGTTTAGGACCCGAGAAACTTAAATCAGAAAAAATGAAGTTTGAGTCTCAGTTAGTTTTTTTAAAATTAATTTTTTAATGATTTTTTGTGCCCGTAAGAGGTGCGAGGTACCCCCTGTGGATACAGACGTTCAGTGAAATTCGAACCTATCCCTCTTCCCCCGCGCGGGAGAAGAGGGGTGCGCGGGGGGGGAGAGCTTCATGGTAATACAGTTTGACCTTGCCTAACTGACTGACTAACTGACAGATAACGCACAGTCCAAACCGTTGGACATAAAGAGCTGAAATTTTGCATGGTGATTCTTCTATAGTGGAGTTTATAATGGAGGGGTGAACGGAGAAAGATTTTTGAAAAATTCTTCGTCGATTTTTTAAAATTAAATTTTTAAGCTGTTTTTCTAATTTTTTTAAGTTTGCATTTAAAATGATAATCCGAGGGTTATAAAATTTATATCACGAGAAATATCATAAAAATTCCTTTAAAACAAAATCTTTTTCGAATCTTTACCTACCTCCCTTTTCTGATTTTTGGTGAATTTTTAAAGATTAATTTTTAGAATGTAATTTATGAAATGCTGATCACGTGGTTTCTTTTCTTTTTGTGATACTTTAAATTAATTTTGCGTTACGTGCATAACAACGAAATAAATTGACAAAAGAAATATTAAAATACGGTAAAAGATAAAATTTAACCACTAGACTAACTGAGATGGGAGTTTTTTAAGAATGCAGTTCAAATTAGTATGTTTTAACACAACTTTCCCGGCTCTGCTTTTTGTCCTTTGTTATTTGCAGTTTTTCTCATCGCTTGAACCGATTTACAATTTGCTTTTTCTACGGTTTTTGGCCTTAGGAAAATTAAAAACCGAATTACAATTCGCTTTTTCAAAGGTTTTTGGCCTTGGGAAAATTAAAAAACGATACGGTTTTTGGCCTGTCGACAATAAAAAACCGAATCACCAAAGTAAGGAAAATAGGATTCATGTGAAATCGCGCCTTACTTTGAATAAATAACGGGGATAACGCATCTTGCACTTTACCTCTCGGGTGATGCGTAAAAAAGAGCGTCTCTTGGGTGTTGTGGAACAAACTGCGCTTTTAATGGAAAAATAAATAATAAAGGCAAATGTGAATTATAAAACTTATTTCTTATTAAACAGTGGATCAAACAAATCTAATTAAATCTAATTAAACATTATCTAACAAATATAATTAAGCAGTAAAATTATTCAATCCAAACGTGCGAATCACGCAACACTGTGTTATTAATTCTCAATAAAATCAGACATATAATCAGACGATATGTATATATATATATATATATATATATATATATATATATATGTATATATATATATATATATATATATATATATATATATATGTGTGTGTGTGTGTGTGTGTGTGTGTATGCATATATGTATATACATATATATATATATATATGAATATGTATGTGCGTATATGCATATATATATATATATATATATATATATATATATATATATATATTCATGGGCACATGTTCTTGGGATATACACTCAAGAGCCAAAACATTATGACCACCTGTCAATAACGAGTTGGCCCACCTTTGGCGCGCAACACAGCTTCAACCCGCCTTGGCATGGATGCCACAAGTCCTTGGTAGATGGCCGGAGACAGATTGTACCAGATGTTTAAGCAACGGTCACGCAAATCCGAGATATTGCGAATTGGTGGTCTTTGAACTCTGAGCTGCCGTCCCATGACATCCCAAATGTATTCTATCGGATTGAGATCCGGTGAGTTAGGCGGCCAGGACATTAATTGGAATTTAGCATCATGTTCCTGGAACCACTCCAAAATAATTTTAGCCTTGTGACACGGGGCGTTGTCCTGTTGGAACATTCCATTTCCAGCTGGAAAAACAGAGGCCATGTAAGGGTGCAACTGGTCCGCAATGATGTTCAGATACCCTGTAGCATTCATGGTCTGTTCTACCACAACCACGGGTCCCAGAGACGCCCAAGAGAACGTCCCCCAAAGCATAATACCGCCACCACCGGCCTGTGTATGGCCTACTGTACATTGAGGGAGCAACAGTTCGCCTGGAAGACGGCGTATCCTGACACGGCCATCGGCGTGATGAATGACAAACCGTGATTCATCTGACCAGGCAACTCTCTCCCACTGATCCATGGACCAGTCGCGATGTTCTCGGGCCCAGCGAAGTCGCAGTTGCCGATGACGCTTGGTCAGCAAAGGCACACGAGTGGGACGTTTTCTGCGTAGCCCCATATCCAACAGTGTCCGCTGAACAGTGTGCTGCGATACTATTCTACTTGGCCCTGCATTGTATTAGGCTGTCAGCTGAGGCACTGTCTGGCTCCGGTTTTGCTTCACCATGCGAGACAGTCTCCGACGACCTTTTTCTTTGATAGCGTGTGGACGTCCAACACCATGTCGTCTACTGCTGGTTTCACCGTCATTCATCCACTTTGCATAAGTACTAACAACTGTAGGTAGCGAACAACCCATGAGTCGTGCAGTTTCGGAAATACTTGTTCCGAGCCTTCGAGCCATTACAATCTGCTCTCTATCAAAGTCGCTTAGATCCGAAGCCTTTCCCATCACACACAGAAGTAAGTGAAAGAATGATTCTTCAGACTCTCCAGCAGCAGTTAAGTATCACTTCCACCTGATCACGTGCCTTCCACGTCATCCAAGAGAATTCATTGCAAAATGTAGGGGTGGTCATAATGTTTTGGCTCTTGAGTGTATGTTATCCCACCACGTAGGGAAAGGGTTAATCATTACGGTTTGAATGTTTCCCTGATATCGAAAGTTTGGCCAAGAACGTGAAGAAAGTGAATGGAAATGACATTCTGACAGTAGATCAACAGGGAAAGCGTCTGTTCTATAACATGAAGTCCGGTTACTATCGGAATTCCTTGTAGAAATTTCTAATGGGTATAATGTAACACGTAAAGCGTTAAGGATAATGTGAAATGTTTATCGCAATTCTCTTTTCATCAAGCAAGGATTTATTGATAAGAATTGGAGGATTATTATCAGCGAGGTGCATATTACAGCACTTTTCTATGTATAAAGAGAATAATTACAAGATAAAAAGAACTTTTTATATACCATGTTTTAAAATTTTCTGTTGAATCATATAAACTTGACAATTCTATGTATAAAGAAATACTTTTTAAAACTTTTTTTGATGAATTTTCCCATCAACTTGAAAGAAAATGATGTTAATTAGAAGTTAACTTGCATTTAACTTTTCGTTCCCGTTCCGGCCAATAGATGGCTGCACCAGTCTGCAAAACAAAATTAACTGAAAATAACTAAAAATTAATTTAATTCTACTTAAAGATGGCTAAAATTATTAATGGAATGGATTGTCGTCGTGTTCTGGGCTATTCTAAAAGTTTCAAAAGTCTAGCTAGTCGGGAAGTCAGTTAAAAATCGATTGCAAGATTTGTACCGGACAAACACACACACGAACAAGAAAGCAAGTTAATAAAAACATTGTAAAAGTAAACCAAGGCGAAGATTCCAGATTGCCCATATGCTCACAGAGATATTTTTTTAAATAACCAATTTCTGGTATTCTTGCTTCAGTTTACCTTCATGATTTGGTTTTCTGTTTCTAGTTTACACACACACACATATTTAAGATTTATGATTTATAATATTATTATGGTTTGGAAATTTGCTTTTCGTGAACGTGGAAGTTCTTTCCAACGAAGATATATGACGCCTACTTCACTATGAGAGCCCTCTACACATGAAGCAACACTGAGGGGACAGAACAGGGATGCTCCTGCCTTTGTGAGGATTCTAAACAGATTCCAAGGGGGCAGACGCTGGAGACACGAACCCGAATGGATTCGGACAGCGGAATAAAACATTGTACTGCGGATTTAACTTTAACCCTTTCGGGACGAGCGTGTCACATATGCAACGGCAGCGAAAGTTATCTCACAGCCGGGTGTGTCATATATGAATCGGCGTTTAAAGTGACTCTGTAGACGGGTGTTCCATATATGACTTTTTAGATAGAACAAAAAATTATTTTTTCTGGCCACTAGATGTAGCCCTATGTCTGTTATAGCGATGTTTATCGACAGTGACGTATGTTGACCTTCATTCCTGTGCAGTATTTTTCATTTTTGGTATTTTGTTTCGGAATGAGCCGAGATTCGTGAAAGCTGAGTAATGTAAATAAAGAGACGGCCTTTTAACTACCAGCTGATATAAACAAGTGACGTATTTACAATGCTTCGGAATAATTTTTTGAGTTTGTGTTTTTCGGGCGATACGGGGATAGATGGTTTACATTATAGAGGTTTTATTTATTCCTCTGGTATTTCGGCTAGCGTTGAGAGGCATATTTTGTATCGTTTAGCGAAATTTTTTTTACTCCATAATGGCAAAACGAAAACGATATTTATCAAAAGAGGAATATACATGGATGCTACATTAGTAAACAGTCATAAAAACCAGAAAACAGCAGTAGACATTCTATTCGTGTGAGATATGCAACGTAGGTCATTGCGTGCACCCATGTGTCAAAGAATATCACACAGTCTCCTTTTTGAAACATTGCTCCATTTTCGTTGTTTTCATGCTGGTTTTTTATGAAAGAGATTTTAAATAATTTTTATTTTTATTAATGCTTTGTGTGAAATAAAATCTGATTATTTGGATATTTTTTCATTTATATTTAGTTGAGGTAAGTCAAAAATTTAATTATTCTCGAATTTATTTTATAAAATTTGTAAGGAAAATATAATGATAAAGTATTAAAATTAATTCTGATAGATACCTGAGTGCTCCTCTCATAATGTACCAAAAATTGGAACACTTGGACCACACATTTAATTTATGCGAATTTTTTTCCAAAGTTAGGCTTAGCGGCTCGAATTGTCCGTCCCCAAAGGGCAGATCATCTTGTTAGCGCGCCGTCCCGAGAGAACAGTTCGGTGACTGAGGTGCCCGTCCCGAAAGGGTTAAAACTTAGAAGCAGTAATTTTCTGTTTAAGGTGACTGCCTACGTTCTGAGCCAATTTTTTTAAAAAGTCGGGTTTTTTTAGGATTTTTTGGTCTTTTATGGTAAAACAGCATTTAAAAATTCAATAATAAACAAAAACTTGCCTGTAAATACCATACTTTTATATAAATTGGTCAATTTGAAGTAATTTTTAAGGAAATTTAGCTAAAACACCTATTGCTCTACACAAAATTCTAAAGCTACGATTTTAATTTCCTTCTCACACATTATACATATGACAGTTTTCTTCAAAATGACCCACAACCTAAGAGAAATTTTAAAATGCCAAATTAATAAAAACAATATTATGTTCCGATATAAAAATTTTCCCCGATTCGTTCTTTCTTTCCTTATAAAAACAGCCCCAAACAAAAAAAAAATTACTATACATCAATTAGTGTGCGTCATTTCATTAACAATAGCATCTAAAACATGAAAATTTTATCAAATTATATGCATTATTATGGGAAATATCATGATAACGGTAGAGATTTGTGCTAAAAAACATAATTCTGAGGAAAACGCGTTTAAAGTTGTTTGTCACTTCAGTTTTGTAGCGGACGATGTTTTTTTAAAAATAGCTATAACTCTGCTTCTAATTGATGTAGAATGAAAATTAAAACGGTTTTGAAAAGAGAAAAGATTGATTTACACGATTCTTGTACATACCATACTTTTATACAAATTGGTCAATTTGAAGTAATTTTTAAGGAAATTTAGCTAAAACGCCTATCGCTCTGCAGAAAATTCTAAAGCTACTATTTAAATTTCCTTCTCACACATTATACATATTACAGTTTTCTTCAATATGACCCACAACCTAAGAGAAATTTTAAAATGCCAAATTAATACAAACAATATTATGTTCCGATATTAAAATTTTCCCCGATTCGTCATTTCTTTCCTTATAAAAACAGCCCCAAACCCCCCAAAAAATTATTATACATCAATTATTGTGCGTCATTTCATTAACAATAGCATCTAAAACATGAAAATTTTATCAAATTATATGCATTATTATGGGAAATATCATGATAACGGTAGAGATTTGTGCTAAAAAACATAATTCTGAGAAAAACGCGTTTAAAGGTTTTTGTCACTTCAGTTTTGTAGCGGACGATGTTTTGTTTTAAATAGCTATAACTCTGCTTCTAATTGATGTAGAATGAAAGTTAAAACTGTTTTGAAAAGAGAAAAGATTGAATTACACAATTCTTGCAAAAAGTAAAATTGGCCAAAATAGTCAAAAAATGACATTTTCAACGTAGGCAGTCACGTTAAATTAGCATACACTACAAATCCGTGCATTCATTTGAAATTAGTTTTTCTTTACTGAAATTTATTTTTCTGAAAGTGAATAATCTCAACTTTCGGAAAAGAACTCAGCGACAGAATTTTCTCTTCAAAAAACAACCCAGCTCTCTTCACTGATGGTATATTAAATATTGAAAAAGATGAAACAATACGTTAAAGAACATAACCATTTATAGTATGTGAGAGTTAGTTGAAAAAAAAAATATATATCTTTATATATTTAAAATATGAACTAGTAAATTTTTTATCTCGCAAAAAATTGTCCCCCTCTTCAATCATTTTTCGCCTGAATAAGTTCGAAGTCTGTTCTATCCTACCAGTTTTGGGACATTTTTCAAAAGGAGGAAAAGAATAGTTTGAGAGTACATCAAAGTATCTGGATATTCCAGTAACTTCAAAAAAAGGGAAAAAAGAAAAGGCAGTTAAGTGTAAAATTTATGAATTGTGTTATTATATACCTGGAGGAGCTTTCGAAATCTGAAATTTTTCTTTATATTGGAGATATATATACCCTGTATGAAAAATAGCCCTCGAGAGCTTTTACGTCATATACGGGTAACATTGTTTTTTTTAAGAAAAAAAACTAGTTTAGAGCCATTTTGAAGCCTTTGATGGACGGGTCAGTTGTCTAAGAATTTATATATTTTGTCTCATTTATTTTATTCAAATTCACTACCGCTTTCCCTTTCTCACACAGACATACATGCACCCAATATATATATAAATATATATATATATATATATAAGACGAGCGTAAGACTCGTACTCCCTCTTAATTCGTTCCCCTCTTAATACTTACTCTAATAATATGCAGTCAGAACAATCGTAGGCCTGTGGAATTAACGACAATTAGTTACATCTAAATCCTTTATTTAAATTCTTATTAATTTCCCCGATTCAATCTGTGCCATTTTCGATCTCTCATCTCGGCTGTCAAAGACAATCTGTCAGTTCGAAATCCCAAAGACGCTCTGATAAATCCTCTGTTAATATTCAAGCGGCAAAACTATGCGCATGCTCCGTGATGACCATAGAATGTTCCGAGACGAATTCATATTATGTAATAGTTCACTCCTCGAACGCCAAATGCTTGCTTCTAAAAATACACTCGCGCCTGACCGCAGACGCGTCAAGGCCACGTCTCAAAAAGGGATTCTTTTTCCCAACTCACGCGAAGCATTTCAATTAAATCTGTGAAAATGATGGCGCTCGGTGCCAAATATTAAAATATCCTGAAGCCCCCTGTAATTTTTGTTTGATTAATTCCTTACACACACACACACACATATATATATATATATATATATATATATATATATATATATATATATATATACATATATATATATATGTGTGTGTTCGTTCATTCGTTCGTTTAGAACAGCGGTTCTCAACCTGGGAGGCGCAGACCTGGGGGCGTAGCAACCTGGGGGTCGTAGCAACCTGGGGGGCGGGGCGTAGAAGAATTTCAAGGGTGGCGTGAGTTTAAAAACAAGTAAAACTAACTGTAATTTTCTGTGCTTAATTTTTCGGTCACAATGTAACCGTAATGTATTTTCGACATACGAATACGATAATCGTCGTTATTGTAAAAACACCATAATTGTCGTTATTGTAAAAACACGACAATTGTCGTACGTCAGGCAACACTGCAAGAGCTTGGTTTCTCGCTCAGCTGCTTTCCGTTTGAGGTGTTCCCTTTGAGACTCTTTGAGTCGTTATGTCAAGAATTGAACAGTGACCAAGAAACTCTTCTTTTTCACACAGAAGTTCGACGGCTGTCCAAAGGTAATATGTTTGCTAGATTATTTAACTTAAAATCGGAAGTTGAAATTTTTTTGAAGACTTTAACGAAACCATATCCGTATAGCATGTTTTCAGATGAAAAAATTATCTTTCACTCGGCATATTTATCAAACTCTTTCGAAACACGCAACTTTTTGAACATGAAGCTTCGATATCAGAAAAACATTCTGAAGACTTATGATTCAGTTAAGTGTTTCACAGAAAAAATAGCTTTTTGGCAACTCTGTCTTCAGAGTTCAGAGCCAAACTTTTCATCCTTTCCAAGATTGAATGACCTCCTCGATGCTAAAAAAAAAATCTCCCATTGCAACAAATAAATGAATTGAAGGATCTTATATAAGGGCATTTGGTAGCATTGCAAAATGAAATTGTAGACTATTTTCCAGATATCAGTTCAGAGAGCTGGGAGTTTAAGTTGACAGTTGGACGTTGAAAGTGACCTGAGGTGTGCTTTGTCACAGCTACAAACTAATATTGAAAAACTTGTCAAGGACAAACAGTGCCAGCCCTCTCATTAATGCTGTGAAAGTGACTGGTATTACATGCCAACCTCACCTAGATCCTTGATTACCTCAAATATATTTGATGTCTATTTAAATCTTTGATTTCATATGTTTTAACTAGCTGAAAACCCGCACTTTGCGACGGAGTACTATCAAATTAAATACAACGGTCAATGTATGCAATTAATACAAATATATATATATATATATATATATATATATATATATATATATATATATATATATATAAATATGTATGTATAATAAATACAACGATTAATGTATACAATTGATGTAATATATATATATATATATATATATATATATATATATATATATATATAGAGAGAGAGAGAGAGATAGATATAGATATAGATATAGATATACATATATATTAAAAAAAATCGTAAGAGATATTTTTATAGACAAAATAATGTAGAAGAAAATATTCAAATTAAATCTAATAGGAAATACTAAAAAATATAGTACAATTAATATAGTACAGTTTGAGGAACATATCTTTTACTGTATTTTAATATTTTTTGGATAATGTCCAATGATCTGCCGCATTAGAAAGGGAAAAATATTTTTTTTGTATATTTCATTGTTATGGACGTGACGATAAATTTATATAAAGTACCAGAAAAAGAAATCACGTGATCAGCATTTAATAAATTAAATTCTAAAAATTAATCTTTAAAAATTCACCAAACATCAGAAAATGGAGGTAAAGATTCGAAAAAGATTTCATTTTAAAGGAAATTTTAGCATCTATCTCGTGATATAAATTTTATAACCCTCAAGTTATTATTTTAAATGCAAACTTAAAAAAAGTTACTAAAACACCTTGAAAATTTAATTTAAAAACATCTAGGAAGAATTTTTCAAAAATCTTTCTTAGTGCACTCCTACACTATAAAAAGAATCCCCATGCAAAATTTCAGCCCTTTAGGTCTAGCGGTTTGGTCTGTGCATTGTATGTCAGTCAGTGAGTCAGTCAGTTACGGAACTGTTTTATACGTATATATAGATAATAATATGTTACAAATTAAGATATGTGTAGTAATATTAAATTTTGTGTATGAAATTATCTATCCTATATTTTCATTTAATAACCAGCTTCAGTTTCAAATTCCGATTGTACTACTTGTATATGTTGGTGGGGAGGGGGGGGAGGCGTGACCTTACATCAGTGTTCAAAGGGGGGCACAGAGCCTGAAAGGTTGAGTACCCCTGGTTTAGAACACCAAATCATAAAGGTATAACAAAGCAAGAAAACCAGAAAAAAACTATTTGACGATAACATTTCATTATCAGAAGTGCCGATATCATTACTAAACGAAGCATTGTTTCTGAAAGCTGTGATATTCAAGACAATAAAATAGACAAGAAATTGCCACTGAGCAATCCATCCAAAATATCAGTCACTTGTAAACTACTGAGGACAGAAGAATTGAGTTACAAGTGAGTTTCTCGCTAATCACGCCGAACAATAGGCGAAGTCACATTTAAGAATCCAATTTAATAAGATGAAACAAAGAGTATACGTCAAGTAAGTCAACAATATAGTTTAGCCGTACGACATTTCTAAAATTAGTTAGTTTTAACTTAAAAACTAAATTATAACATACATGACATTTTAAATTTTGAAAATATTATTTTAAGTCCAAAATAATATCTATCTACTTTAATAAATTAACAACTTATGGTTTCAACTTTTTACTATTATATTTAACAACGTATTAATATTCATTGAATTGAAAATATTGTGTAATTTAAAATTATTATATAAATTTTTTATTAAAACTTTAAATCTCTTATTAATCTTATATTAATATTTACTTATTTAAAGTTATTTGATTTACTTACCATATCATATATTAACTGCATAATAAAAACTATTTATAACATTAATATTTACCTATGATACAGCAAAATTTATCACAATATGAAAGTAATATTAGTCTGTCAATCTAAAAATAGCAATTACGTTACTGATAAAACTATCGGGATAGTTGTTTTCCACAAGCACTGTTTTTATAACTTGAATATACATATTTGTTCCTAATACCTTTCGAGAATAATTTTTTCGGTATTTATTGAAAAAGTCTTTAAAATCAAGTTTAAATTAAACTCTGGTTGAAACAAATTTCTCAAAATTCACAACTTCATTCACACGGAGGAAAATTTAGGCATATTTTATCCAGATTTTAAATATATTAAAACCTTCTACTTTAAAGTCATCAAAGAAATTTTTAATGAAGAAATAGAATTTAAATATAAAGTCACTTCGGATACCTGTTTGATATCATTATGTAATTTTCAAGTGGTTCTCAAAGCTTTTTGATGATATCAAGAAATTCATTGGAACATAACGAATTTCAGCCAATTCTCTTTTTTATTTTTGTTGTTAAAAAAAAGAGTCATTCATAATGTCAGAAAGTTTTCACACACATATGCTTGAACCAAGTAGTTGAAATGCATAAATATATATATTTTTAATTTTGACATCTATAAGGCATACATGAAGGCCTCTTTAAAAATTCCTCATCTTGTTAATGACACCTTAAATGAATATGTAGAGTCTTTAAGCATTGACGAAAGAGGCAGCTTTTTCATGAAGAAAATTAAAAGTTGACTTTTCCTAGTTCAATTTATTGAAGGCCTGTGACAATTCTATTGATTCTGACTTTAATCAGTTTTTGGCGTATAAATAAATCTGTCGTTTGAAATCACTAGCGATAAATGATCAAGATCTTTAGATATGATCTAAAAAAAATTCAAATGGTTTGTGGTGTAACCTCTTTAACGAGATAGGAGGTTTTTTTTAAGTTCAGATAAATGAAACAAACCTCGCTGGATATCCTTAAAATATTCGTTCACGATCTTTAAAACATATTTCTATCAGGCTTATATATTACAAATGTGTGAAAAACTAAACTTCTTTGAAATTTTGGATAGAGAAATTTTAATTATACATTCTTGAATTTCAGAGATGATTTTAAAAACCACGTAAGACACGAGTATGGGCTATATTCCCAAACAACAGGGAAGAATGCGAAAAAACACTAGGCAGAATTAAAACTTTGATTTTAAATCAAATCATTCTAAGTTAATTTATTTTCTACTGAACAAAAGTGCTTGATGTTTAGGTAACAGACGAATACGTTATCTGTCTCCATGCTGAATGAAAAGTAGCCGGTTTAATAGTTATTTCAAAATAAGGAGATCTCAACGTTTATTTGCCCAATCTAAAAATCACAAATTGTTTTCAAAAGCACAAAATAAATACGCAAGAAACCACATTTTTTACGCATATTTCTTTTGCGGTTGTATGAGAACGTTTGAACTATTTTTTCGTACTCTGCTCAACACGCATATCTTTCGTTCCCTTATAAACAACTTTTGGATGTGAAATGGAATCGCTATCGTATTGAAAAAAATTGCTTTCCAGAGAACCCTATATTTTCCCCTGAACCCTTTTTTCCCAAGCCTATAATAACATGAAAATAACCGTAAAATGCCCAAATAAGTACTTATGAAAGTTTCCGTAAACGTCTAGTTTCCCATTTTTCTGCTTTGTTAAATTTCGTTTCCTCAGATGCCCTTCAATTCTTGGACAGTTTCCAGAGAAGGGTTTCATCTGAATGAATGTATGTGCTGCGTGTAAGAAGAAATAGGAGAGGGGCATTAAGTGCGGGTTATAATTTATGAATTATGCTTTCATGCAGATGTTGTGAATCAGACATAATGCCGTCTATTACAAGTGAATTTAGCTTTATAAGTCTCTGATTGTTTGGAGAAAAGAGGACGGGAAGCATTTATAACGTTTACTATTCTGTCATTTTCTATATAAAGAGATTTGTCTTCTTGAGTAAAAAAAATGGCGAAATGCAAAATCATTCTTTAAAATTTATAGTATGAGAGAAATACGACATGGAGGAACAAAACGTGCACAAAAAATAAATATGTAAGAATCGACCGTATATTTCTTGGCCATTTTAATGCATATTTTAATTTAATCTTTAGAGTTGTTTTATCTGCATAATTTGTGAAGATCAATTTTACTTTATTTTTTAACGCTAGGGATTACAAGTAAAGTTACAGCATCTAGTTTTGCTAAAGAAACAGTCATTTAAAACTATTTAAACAACTACTTCTCGAAAAGCTCATCATTTGGATTTTGAACGGTTGTTTGGTTGGTTGGTCGTTGGTTAAGTTTTAATGGCGCAAGGTCCTGAAAAGACAAGCTGCGCCAAACACATGTCGAGAGCAAAATCAAAGCGAATATATAAAAATATAAGACAATAGTAGATGTCAGTTGTAAAGACGGTGATAGGAGCCATGAAGGTAAAAACAGTCATATATAAAAAGGTGAAAAAACTATAATGTGTAAAAGATGACAAAAATTGTAATATCTGTACGATGATAAAATATTGGCATGCAAAAGTTGAAAAGACTATCATTAAAAACAGTGATATATAACAAGTGCTAAAAATCTATATATATAACAATATTAAATATGATAAAACAGGCCAGTGTGCAAAAGAAAGTCAAAAAGTGAAAGGTGGGGACATTCCTCCAATCTATATATATAAAACAATTCCGTAACTGACTGACATACAACGCACATACTAAATCGCTGGACCTAAAGGGCTGAAATTTTGCATAGCTATTCTTCTTATAGTGTAGGGGTGCACTAAGAAAGATTTTTGAAAAAATGTTCTTAGATTTTCAAAATTAAATTTTTAAGCTGCTTTTGTAACATTCTTTAAAGTTTCCATTCAAAGTAATAATCCTAGGGTTATAAAAATTATATCGCAAGAAAGATCATAAATAGTCCTTTAAAATGAAATCTTTACCTCCGTTTTCTGATTTTTGGTGAATTTTTAAAGATTAATTTTTAGAATTTAATTTATTAAATGTTCATAACGTGATTTCATTATCTGGTACTATAAATTAATTTATCGTCACGTGCATAACAACGAAATAGACAAAAAAAAGTTTTTTCTTGCTAATGTGGCAGACAATTGGACATTATCCAAAATAATATTAAAATACAGTAAAAGATATGTTCATCAAACTGTACTATATTCTTTAGTTTGTTCTATTAGATTTAATTTGAATATTTTCTTCTACATTATTTTGTCTATAAAAATATCCCTTACGATTTTTTATATATATATTTTTGGTTTTTTTTACATCAAGTGCATCAACTGCTTCTAAATTGATCGTTGTATTTATTATATATATATATATATATATATATATATTTGGCATTAATTTCATACATTGACCGTTGTATTTAATTTGTATGTACTCCATAGCAAAGTGCGGGGTTCAGCTAGTAAAACATTAAGACTTGGTGAAAAGGAATTCAAATTCTTTTGGTAAAAACGTTTCAGTCCTCTGCAGTCAGATAAAAGGAGGAAATTTGTTAATATTTCCCCACAAAAATCGGAGGATGGACCAATTTCATTTAGTAGCAAGTGTATGTGAGTCAGATGAGTGTGCGCAATCCGCAAACGACTTAAAAGGACATCTCTTTTCCTATTTACAAGTGGTGGCCATGACAATATAGTTGGTTTAATTACGTACAGTTTATTCGACACCTGCGAACTCCAGTGTTCTTGAAAAGAAAAGACAAAATCTTTGTGCTCGTGGAATAAACAGGAAATCCAACGTAAATAAATCACAAATAGCAGTAAGGTGCAATTTTGCATAAGGCCGTTTCGAAGCTACAAAGGATCTTCTTCATCAGTCAAGCTTATCACATTTTTAAAAATTCGGGTTCTTTGGTTAATGATTTGTCTAGCATCCCTGTTTTTCCTCAATTGTGGAAAGGGTTTATTTTAGCCGTGTCGGCCTGTTACTTCACTTTTATTACCTTTTTCTCTCTTTTGCCGCTAGATGGCGCTGCTTGCCCTACGTCTGTCTCTTCGCTGCTCGGTTGTGATTTGTTTGCGGTGTTCGCGCCTTCGGGCGTTCGACACGCGCGGGTACTTAAGTGCATACGCACGGGTCTGGTTGCTATCCCACAAGCACCAGAAATTAAAAACAATGCCAACAAGGTAAAACCAATATGCATCATAAAAGATAGAGAGGACAAACACAAATATAAATTAGTACTCCAACGGATAGGTGAGGCCCTAGGTAACTGTTTCTACGCCAGACCTGCTAATGATATTGTCAGGATCCAACCTGACAGTACTGAATCCCACAGAAAAATTGAAAACTTTTTAAAAGAACAAAAAATCCAAGGTTACATTCTCCCCATGGGTGTAATAAAACCCATAAGAGTAGTTATAAGAGGGCTGGATGTTGATACCTCAGTTGAGGAAATTAAAACAGAACTGGATAGTCTTAACATCCAAACAACTAAAATTGTACAAATGGTTTCTCGTAAAACCAAAAACTTACTCCCCCTCTACCAAATCACCCTCCCTAATAACCCAGAGAGCAAAAGAATCTATGAAATTAAATCCATTAATTACATTGGAATAAAGGTAGAAGATTACATCCCCCCACGCAGAATTATGCAATGTTTTAAATGTCAACTATGGCATCATCACCAACAAAACTGCTTTGTAGAGCCCCGCTGTGTTAAATGCAGCGAAAATCATTTAACCCACCTATGCCCAAAAGGCAAGACCATTGAAACCCCCATCTGTTGCAACTGCAGTGGTAACCACCCTGCAAGTTACAGGGGATGTGAAAAATTCCCCAAACTAAAGCCCAGAAAAGTAGAAGAAATCCATAATAGCCCCAGAACCACCCAAAGCTCTACTATTAGACAAAATCTATCCTACGCCAATGCTCTTTCTAATAACTACACCAATAATAACACCCCCCAACCCACTCCCCTACCCCCACAAGTAAATTACCAACCTAATATAACCCCCAGTGAAGTACCTAATAATCCCATTAATGAAGCAGTTACCTTGGTTCAGGAAATCAATGCTGAAATAAACTCGTTAAACTACTCAGCCATAATCCCCCAACTCAAATTCATCTTAAGCGAAATCAGAAACCAACAACAACCTGCTAATAAGTTGGAGATTTACCTCCGACACCTTCCAACAATTCTCTCCATCCCCCATCATGGCTAGTTGCCAAGCTTCTTGCCTCACCATCCTGTCTTGGAATGCTAATGGACTCAAAAACAAACTCTTCGAATTTCGGGATCACCTAGATGAGCACTCTCCTGATATCATTGTAATTCAAGAAACCCACCTCAAACCAGGTGACAGAGCAAATGTCAAAAATTTCCACACCTACAGAAACGACACACTACCAAACCCCTTCCCCTACAGAGGCACTGCTATTTACATCAAGAATAAAATTCCTCACCATGTTATCCCCCTCCCCAATCTTAACGCTACTTATGCAACTGCTCTAAAAATCACTCCTAATAATAAAACCCCATTCCTCATTGTTTCCACATACATTCCACCACACCAAAACCACGCTGACATTGAAAATGACCTTAAACTTTTAGCTAACCTTGATAATAACATCATTATGTTTGGTGATTTTAACGCTTCTCACTCATACTGGAACTGCAATCATAACAATACCCATGGCAACACTATCTACAAGCTAATTAATAATTTTGACATTGATATCCTCGCCCCTGACTCCCCCACACACTATAGTTATCAAGGTAATGGTACCATTATTGACTTTGCTCTCCTTAAGGGAGTACCTTTCCCCATGAACATACAGACTTTAAATGCTCTTAACTCTGACCACCTCCCTGTACAACTAACCATTAATCTTAGCATTAATTTCTCCCAACCTAACCAAAAAACTATCACCAACTGGCCCTACTTTAATCACATTCTTAACAATACCCCTTACAACTTCCATATACCAAACACACCTGCTGAAATTGACAACTACACAAACTATATCACAAATACCATCACCAATGCTTATAACACTGCCACACAAACTATTTATAATGATTCAACCAGGAAATCTACTGATAAAACTCTTACCCACCTCAAACACATAAGAAATACCACCAGGAAAACATGGCAGCAAACCAGACACCCACAACATAAAACACAAATGAACCAGGCTCAGGAAAACCTTAAAAACTACATAAAACACAAAACCAACACTAGCTGGCATTCCCACATCAGTAACTTAACTACAGACAATAACTCTATCTGGAAAGCAACCAAGAACTATAAATCTAAATTCTCTAACATGCCACCACTCTACAACAATAATACTAATACTCATGCACTCACCCAGGAAGACAAAGCAGCACTAATTGCAAATAAATTAGTAAATCAATTCACCCCCCACAATATTTCCCACCCCCCCACTGAGAGAAAGGTAAATATTAATGTTGAAAGCTTTCTGGACACCCCTCTCACCCCTATTGACCCCCAGATTCCTCCCTCTGAAGTAATTGACCATATTCGTAAACTTAAAAACAATAAAGCACCTGGCGCAGATAAAATTACTGGTTTCATGCTAAAAAACCTGCCTATGAAAATCTGCATCAATATTTCCACCCTAATAAATGCCATTATTCGCACGAGCTACTTTCCCTCCCCTTGGAAAAACTCCATTATTATCCCCATTCATAAACCTGGCAAATCCCCCTCTGACC
This sequence comes from Dolomedes plantarius, assembly GCA_907164885.2. Classification (NCBI taxonomy): domain Eukaryota; kingdom Metazoa; phylum Arthropoda; class Arachnida; order Araneae; family Dolomedidae; genus Dolomedes; species Dolomedes plantarius. The sequence goes on along the minus strand of OU015496.1, from coordinate 196,858,488 downwards.
CCACTAATTATAGACCCATTAGCTTACTCTCCATCATCAGCAAACTTGCTGAAAAGTTCATGCTTCAAAAAATTAACTCCCACCTTGAAAACAATAACATCCTCTCCCCTTATCAATTTGGTTTCAGGAAATCCCTCTCAGCCCCCCACCAACTTTATAGAGTTGTTGAAGATCTCACTAAAGCAAAAACTTACAGTAAATCTACAGCTGCAGTCTTCCTGGATATCAGCAGAGCTTTTGACTCTGTATGGATTCATGGTCTTATACATAAACTCATAAACTACAATTTCACCCCCAACACTATCCACCTAATTTACAGTTACCTCTCTAACAGAACCTTCCAAGTAAAACTCCAAAACACCCTCTCTGACAAGCACAACACACTCTGTGGTCTTCCGCAGGGAAGCTTAATCGGTCCAGTTCTGTACTCAATATATGTTAACGACTTCCCAACACACTTCAGAACACACACTGCTGTCTACGCAGATGATACAGCCATCTACATGTCATATAACAAAATTAACTTTGCTGTAAATCAACTAAACACCCACCTACAACTAATTAACACTTGGACTGTCAAGTGGAAAATGAAGCTCAATACTGACAAATGTGTTGCTGTCATGTTTTCCAGAAAAGCACCCAAATCCTACAATGAATTTAAAATCATAATCAACAACACTGCTCTGCCCTGGTCCCCCACCTGTAAATACCTTGGAATTTTCCTTGATAAAAATCTCTCTTGGTGTCCCCACATTAAACATACTATTAACAAATTTCGAGCTGCTAAAAGAAAACTATACCCCCTAATTGCTCGAAATAGCTCTTTGAACTTAAATATGAAGCTGCTCATCTATAGTGCATTCCTCAGACCCCTCTTAACTTATGCTTGCCAGTCCTGGTCCTACTGTCCCAACTATCAAATTAAAAAACTCTGCTCTGCTAACTACACTACTCTGCTAACTCTACACTAGCATAAATACTGCTCCTTTTTTTACTAACAACTCCACCGACATAATAATATGGCAAGCTCCAGAAAAATAAAGTTACTTTTTAGAAGTCGGGGGTATTCATATACCCAGGCACTTCTACTCAGACTGATTGATTGATTGATTGATTGTCTGGTTGCTTAGTTTTCGGCTTTTTGAGCTGCCACTAAGTTCTTTGCACTGATAAAGAAGCTCCTTTGCAGCTTCGAAACGGCTGTATGCAAAATTGCACCTTACTGCTATTTGTGCTTTATTTACGTTGGATTTCCTGTTTATTCCAGTGTTCTTGTCAGATTGCATATACTGAGTTCTTGACGGGATTTTGAACAGAAGTCATGTCCAGGCCATGTAGTTTAATCTATTAAACTTACTTGTATTTCTTATTTGTTTTCAGCTCAAATGTGTTTTGAAATGAAACTTATTGTAAACAATTTCATAATTTATATTGAAAATTTTGAAGCGTGCTTTTGATGTACCAAAACCTCTATTTTATACTTTTTTTACTTAATAAAAAGGAGAACAATATCAGGATTTTTCTCCAGGATTTATAACAGTTTCGTTTTTATAAACTTTTTAACCAATCTAACCCATTAACTGTCAGATTTTAAAAAAAATTTCAAATAAAGTTATGTTTTTGCATGAAAAGGAACGTAGTAAAATTAATTCTACGATATACAAAGTAAATATTTGATTTTTATTGGTTTAAAAATCAATTCCCATTTGGGGATCACGGTACATTGCATGTAAATAATTTCATAATTTTTTTATGAGTGCCATGGAAATACACATTCTGCATGTAATCCAACATCACATATTACACACTGTTTCCGAACATTTTTTTTAGAAACCGCACATTTTCTCTGTTTTCCATCCAATGTTCTTTCTAAATAATATCCTTTAGGATTTTTTCTCGCGTCTTCTGCAACGCGTTTCTGTGAACTCACACTGTACGATCGTCTTCCACTATTTTTGGGGTCAGACAGAGTATAAATTCAAATAGAACCTTGCGACTACTCTTCTGAAATTTATTAGGGGTATTTTTTCATTAGCAATGCAGTATATTGTATGAGCATTAACTAGGGCCATATCCACTGCATTAGTGAAAATAGGAAAGTACCATTTCTTGCCTCTAATTTTTATTCTATACTTTTGTATATTCCAGTCAAGCTTGTCAACACCACCCGTGTTCTTATTGTAATTTGCAATGACATTAGGCTCTGGAATTAACACTTGTTTTTTCTTAGTTCCTGTCGCAGGTATATTTCTCTCTTTTAGATTTTTCATCAAATTTAAACATGTGAAAAACTTATCGAAATAAAAGCAGTGTTCTTCTGGTTTGTCTATGGCTGCTATCTTATTCAATATTTCCGACATCCCTAACCCATACGTATCTTTTTCTAAACTACTACTTAGCTTACCTTCATAGATTTCCGCATTATAGCAATATCCAAAATGATTTTCGCTTCATCGGAAATTTTTTAGAAGGTTTACTCTAAAGAAAAATAATCCTGTACTCAGTTCAATGAGCACAGAACAAACGAACGCTTTTCGAAATTCCCTAGAGATTCCTTGCAAAAAATTTCAGATATATCATTTCATAATTTTGCCACAATATTTGCTTAACTATTTGTCGAAAATATTATTAGAAGTTTTTACCTAAATAGAAAATTTTCTACTCAGTTTAATGAACATAGAATAAACGAGCGCTTTTCGGAATTCTACAGAGATGACTCAAATAATTTCAGATATATCCTTTTATAAATGTGCTATATCATGAAAAACTACATCCAGACTAAAGATAAGGTAATCATAGATGCTATAAAAATGTTGTACTTTACGGAGTAATAATTGTAAGTATTAACATTGTAGAAACAGGTTATTTCGTAAATTTAAATCCAAAGCTCTATAATACGCTTATTTATTTATTTATTTTTATCATGCGTGAATATTAAACAGTAACGGTTGTCTCTAACGGTCGAAACGCGCCGTCACGTGTGCAGATAGAGTCTCGTTAAAATCTGCAAAGTACTTAAAAATTCCAGAGACTGAACAGTTCAGAGATTTAGGAGAAAGAACTGATGCATCTTTTTTTACTGTAGTAATTTTGGGAAGTCTGGCTTAAGTGCGAGCGCTTACTTCCAATAAAGAGCAGAACATCAACGCTGATGTCTCTTTACGCCCAAACAATTTTGGAAACTTTCACTTTTCCTCGAAATAATATTTCGAGGAACTATTTTGCGAATCCTGCATTTTCGAATATTTTTTACAGCATTAAAAATTATTTATCATTATTATGTACGCCTGCTTGCATAAAATAGAAACGTAAACTATAGAAAAACTCAACTCTTGTAACAGATTTTTTGCTTCGTCTGTGTGCTTCTTTTTATATTTTCCAAAAAACATTTTTATCGCATATTTTATTGTCTACTATTTGGAACTTATATGTTTAAGTCAATTTTTGACATTTCAATTCATTTATCACTAGCAAATAGTCGAAGAGATGAAGGTTAGGGTGCAAAAAAGGTTCATGCAAGTGATGCTAAAACTATAACCTTTGTAAGAAAAGTTTCAGGTCTGATTTTTTTAACTCTTTAACTGTGATATTCAATCACAAGAAACTGGTGTTATTAAGTCACCAGATATGTGTTCTGTATAGGTATGGCCTTTTAAGTGTTTCCGTGTATACTCACTGGGTGTCAGGGCTGTGCTGAGCAACCCACCGTCCGGCTCGTTGGCACATTTAGTAGAAAGTGACACGAGTGACATGATGGACACGGTTCGATTTGGTTTGGAGCGCTACGGCCATTTTTTTGCTATACGAGGGCTAAGTAGGCCGAGACCTGCTGCTTAAAGCCGATACCGAACGGCTACAAACGTCCATGCCAACAGTGGGACTCGAACCTACAGACTTTGGTACAGAGAGTCAGCTCCCTAGCCATTCGGCCATCGTCCGGCAGTGGTGGGCACGCATTCAAAGTATAGCTAGGGAAAATCCCTAGTGTAGCCTAGCTCTACTACATTCCCCATATTCACAGAACCTGTCGCCGTGAGAAAGGGAAGCGTCATGAAGATATTGCACCAATGCAAACGGCTGTGTCAGGTGGTGAGAGGAGTCCCGGATGAAGCTTACTCTGCTTTTGAAAAGAAAAGATAAAACCTTTGTGCTCGAGGAATAAACAGGAAAACCAACGTAAATAAAGCACAAATAGCAGTAAGATGCAATTATTTTGCATACGGCCGTTTCGAAGCTACAAAGGAGTTTCTTCATCAGTGCACCGAACTTAGTGGCACCTCAAAAAAGTCGAAGACTAAGCGACCAGACACATGCACATGCACTTAAATACCCGCAAGTGTCGAGCTCCCAAAGGCACGAAGCAGTGGAGAGACCGAAAACGGTTTTTCGATCCCATTTAATGAAATACCTGTAAAATCTCCTTACGCTTCTCCAGTGGATTTTGGAGCTTTCGGTTTATTAAAACAAGCCTTAGTAAAACGGTATCCAAGAAAACTGCACGAACTTTGGAAAACGGTCCAAGAGGAATGGGGTAAAATTGACATGACAGTACTAAGAAAAAGTTTACTTCGTGGAAAATTCGAGCTAGAGCTATTGTCAAGAACCATGGCTATCAGATACAAGCAAATCGGTGCAATAACTACGGCATTTATACGTAAAACTTAACTATCAAAATCGTTAAAATCCATAAAGTGCAAACGATCCTCTGTATTTAAATACCAATTTAATATTAAGTTTAAACGAAAGAGGGCAGATTATTTTCAAATTTCATTTCTGCCATTTGTCTATTGAAAGAAGAATTTACTGTCTACGACAAAATTATTTTATTTTCATTGGAATGGTGATAAAACTGAATAACATTGCTATGAGCCAAGGAAAATGAAAAAAAAAGTTAACTAGAAAAAATATGAAAAATTTACCTAAACTGTTACCATTAAAGCATTATTTGATATGAAACAAAGAAGAGGTGTTTTAAAGTAAGAAACAAATGTTTCTTGAAAAATGGTTAATACGAATGATATTTACTATTCAATTAGATTATATCAAAATATACTTTCATTCTCATGAAACGTTAAATTTGACTTGAAATCTAATAAGTTACAAATAGCGAATAATACATTTGATAACGTTTGGTCAAATAAAAGTTTATAGCATGCTTAAGGCCTCTCACAGTATTCAAGTATTGCTACATTATACACTGCAGTAGTTGCGCATTTTTTGTTAGCTTAGAACATCCAGAACTAATAACTGTTCTATGATACAAAGAAACGGTTTCAAGCATGTATGGATAATTTCATGATATGTGATCTCTTAAGAACTTTGAGGCATTTTCTGCTTATTCATTAAGAATTATATATTTTGCAATAGTGGGGCTTTAATAACTCTCTCAATAGAATTATTAGATCAGCAGTATATATAAGTTCTGCAATTAGGATAAATTAAGAACTCCCACAATATTAAACCAATAAATTTGCTTAGTGTGCTGGAGTGTTATATCATTTCATCTTTCTGAAAAAATCAACAAATTTTAAATCTGTGTGAATCAATTCATCTTTTTTAACTCGAAAGTCACCAAAGAGGCAAATCAAAAGCACAGAACAAATTCGTTTGACCCCATAAACCCATTTAAAAGGGGTTATTAACCTCTATAATCTAAAGTTTATACTTCAATTTCTAATCATAGACTATTAAATCACGCCGTTACTAAGGAAGCAGAGGAGTCTTCAAATTGTATGTGTAGTTTACCGTTAAGGTACTATCTCCTGGTCGTCGCATGCATGGAGGTTGTTATGGCTGGGATTATCATTAAGCCTCCTAGGAATGACACTAAGCCATAGAGGTAAATGGATTCAAGATTACAAAATGCACATTAGACAGTTTCAGCTAACGGGAGAATAAAACTACACAGTTATTCACTGTCAGGTCATTGTGTCAACGAAAGACCTAATCTCCATTTGGCAATAGACCTAATCTCCGTGTTGATATACTACGAATGTACTATTCTCCGTGTTAACGCTGGAGAAATTAAGGCGGATGCAGTGTTCTGCTTGTGTAAAGGTCATATTCTCTACGTCAATGCTGAAAAACGTAATGCTCTGGTTAAGTAAATGTGATATACTCCGTATAAGAAACATTCACGTTTTAATGGATCATTCTGCTTACCAGAAAAGACTCTCGAGTGGTGAACGTAATGGGGTCGGCCGCCTCCATTTCTTGACAGAAGAACTGAACATCTCCATGAAAGCGTAGAAGCTTGCTCTGAGATTTTGCCAGAGACAATAGATCTAAAGATACGCTGTCAGCCACAAACTCGACCTGCAAAAAGATGGAAAGGTGTTACCGGGTATAAAAGATCATTATCTGCTGAAAAGAGCATAGAGAAGGAAATCGAATCAACATGGCAGTTTCAAATCGATTTCTAATTTTAAACCCAAATTTCTTTTTCCCATTTATAATTTATATATTACTTTAAGTGTGATACGTAACAAGATATTTTTTGTCAGTATATGCATATACACACATGTAAATAAATAAATAAACAAATTTATATATATATATATATATATATATATATATATATATATATATATATATATATATATATATATATATATATATATATATATAATATATATATATATATAATATATATATATATATATATATATATAATATATATATATATAATATATATATATATATATATATATATAATATATATATATATATATATATATATATATATATAATATATATATATATATATATATATATATATATATATATATATATATATATATATATATATATATATATACACACACATACATACAGTGGAATCTCGATCGATCGTTCCCCGAATCATCGTTTTCCCGCATTTATCGTTCAATTCAGTCGATCCCTTGAAAAACGATAGATCGAGATTTCACTGTATATATATGTGTGTGTGTGTATGTGTAGTAACTGATTGGATGAAGATGATCATTGAAATAAACGATGCATTTTTTTCTGAGGAAGGGAAAATAGTCGATAAAAATCTATCTTAAATTGAGTGCATCTCATGCTGATTTTTAAAAGATCTTTCGAAATCCTGTTAATTCACTTTATTATTTACTAATTGTGTCACGAAGCTTTACACTTTTATGCTGGTCCTGGCTTAAACTTATAAAAATTTCATTAATATCACCTGAGATCATCCATTAAGATCAAAGTATAAGTAAATGATAAGAAAGTTGCTAAAAAAGGATTTGATAAATTCACTACATTATTATTTACTACTTCATCATTTACAATTTTGCTTTTATCCAAATTCAACATTTTTTTGTGAATAGTTACATTTATTTTTACCAGAATAAAAGTTGGTAAACATACACACATGATATATATTATCAATGCCTATTGATGTATACAAAGAGGCGGTCGAGTGCGAAATAAATTTTCCAAATTCTAGAACGTTTTTAGTTTTCAAATGGGATTCTAAAGAGCCCTGACGTTGAATAGAATTGATTCATAAAAAAATTACATTAGGTTCAAAAAAGGGAAACTATAGTGCGAACAAAACAGTTTTAAATATGTTTGTTTCATTTTTATTGGGTTGATCGGGAAGGACGTTAAATGTATGAACTGACAGTTTCAGATATTAAGCACGCACTCATTTACGTTACAATATTTATAAATATTGCATTACAAAATAAATAAACACATAGCTTAAATATAACAGGAAATCCAACGTAAATAAAGCACAAATAGCAATAAGGTGCAATTTTGCATACGGCCGTTTCGAAGCTGCAAAGGAGCTTCTTGACTGCCGAAAACCGAGTTTTCGGTTTTCGGCTTTTTGAGCTGCTACTAAGTTATTTGCACTGATGAAGAAGCTCCTTTGCAGCTTCGAAACGGCCGTATGCGAAATTGCACCTTATTGCTATTTGTGCTTTATTTACGTTGGATTTCCTGTTTATTCCTCGAGCACAAAGGTTTTGTCTTTTCGTTTCAATACATAAAGTTTTGAAGAATAATACATAGGGAAGCATGCATAGAGAAGCAATTTTCCCTGATTTTCTAAGCTTCTTAAATGCCCTGTATGCTTACAAAAATGAAATAAAACAAAGCAAAATTAATCATAGGGAGCGAACCGTGCTCCCTATGAGGGGATGACAGGGGAATGTCCAAGCTTTAGGGCCTGTTCACATAGGAGTCCGTTGCATAACGTTAAGGGAAAGATGACATTGAGATGAAAATAAACCAATTATAGGCGTTAAAAATTTCATTGCTAATCGTTTGGAGGTTTGTCATTGGTTAAATATATTTCAATACTTTAACGCTCCGCAACGGACTCCTATGTGAACAGGCCCTATCTCGTGTTTTGTACACACGCCCACTGAATGGAAGTTCACGACTCTAACCACTACACAATGCGGGAGGCCTTTATGTTAGTATGATGTAGTTTATTTTGTTATATAATATTAGACACGAATAACTGTCTTACAGCGGGCGAAACTCTATAAAAAGTTTGATATATGGCATCGATGCATTTTGAGATATTTTATTTAAAATAAAAATCTGTTACCTTTGGAAGTCTGATTTTGGATCTGATTTTCGTAGGATGTAACATATTTAGATTTTATTTTATAAATAATATATAAATGAAAGTTATGTTATATCTATATAATATTGATAGCCATATTGAAACCAACACTTTGCAAGATATACGAATTAAAAATTCCGAAAATAATGAAATTAATAGAAATTTGATTCCGATTGTTGTATTATGAAGTTGATTTACATTTTCAAACTATGATCGTGCAATAGTCATACAGTTTATCTGAAAAAATTTCTAAACAATTTGGGACAAGTAGATATGGAGTTATAAGTTTTTAGTCTTGATGAGGCTAGATCATTTTCTAAGGAGTGAAAGTAAATGGAACCATTTACTACTATTATTGCTTTAATATAAAAAAAAAATCCACCTGCATGATTTTAAATTTAGTAGCATAAAAATTTAACAACATTGATAATAGATCTTTGATTCTATTTTTATTTATTTATTTTGAAGGACAGCACAAAATTCTAAAACATAATTTATTTACACATGATTAGATTTATAGGTAGAGGGTTTTGTAGTTTCAGATGCATTAATGTTTCCCAGATAAGGTTTTCTAAGAACAAATGTGTCTGCCTTATTTTCATAAAGTAAGAGGAATGACAGAATGATAATAAAAGTGCTCGCATTTGATGAGCTTGCTGACGATTCGAGGATAGATTTAGGACTTCGGAAACAAATATTTTGCAAATGACAGTATAATTCTCAGTATAATTCTAATGACAGTATCTCACGAATGCAAGCACAGACAGAATATTTGGCAAATGGGGGTTAAGGGATCCCCTAAAACGTTAGGTACTTCATGTATTATTAAAATGTAATATTATTACATGTATTATGACATGTATTTTTGTAAAAGAGCATTATTTGCTGAAAAGAGTAGATAGTGCTCTTTCTAATTCGAATGAGCGTTAAGTACTGTGTTATTACATGTATTAATATAAAAAAGCATTATCTGCTGAAAAGAGTTTAGAGAAGAAGTGAAAAATTAGATGAATTAGGGCGTGAAAAAACAGACCTTAGCTATTTTATGAAAGCCTTTACTTCATACACACATGTACAGAATGCAAAGTATCTGGCCGTAATACTTTATATATATATATATAAACATACACACAATTCAGGATTCTGGAATCGGAAATACTTATGTTCATCCTTATTATGAAAAGTAACTCTTTGATTCTCAAAGATTGTTTATATATATATATATATATAAACAGAAGCAAGAGAAACGATTTCCTCCCAGTTTCTTTATTCCGCTCTTCACATACTTATCATGCACCTATAAAGAACATTCTCGATTGTTCTGGAACCCTCAAACAGAGAAAACACACCTGCTCATAACAGGAAAGGCGGTTGTTGCGTATCTGAATACTGAACGCTGAAAAGCGCGTTTTAGCGAAAGAAATACAAAATGCAGCTTCTAGTACAATCCAATAACATCATAAAATCAGCTTTCACTATGAAACCTGCATGCATGCACAAATATTTATACATTATGTAATCTACTGTGAGAGAATTTTACATATATTTTCATCAGCTCTCCGAACCTTTAATTAACTGTACTTAACTGCTGGCTAGTGCTTGAAATTTCACCACTGAAAACGCATATTTCCGATGAGTGCGCAAAATTTTCCGTAATTACTCTGAACCTGTTTCATTTCATCGGCAGAGAAAAGTGTTCCTCCCCTTCTAATATGTCACGTGCAGAGATACATCAATTAGTTCCTCTACCCAATGGCGAACGAGCACGACCACATTAACTTGTGCCGTTTAATCAGCGCCGAAATCCGGCAAGATTGAATTAAATTGATTTATACACGTGCTCAGGAAATGAGTTCAGTGTGCGGTGCGACTGCATTGTGTAAGGAAAGGGCAAGGTTGTAACCCTGTTCGCGTAATTTCGGAGAGAAGAGAAAGCAAAGATGCGAAGAGGTGCCTATTTTGCTAGCGTAGGTCATCATTTTTATGTACAGTTTCTAAAATATAACTACGGTCCTTGGAAGTTTTCATTCTGTCATTCTGTTAAACTTGGGCCGAGATTTCTGCTTCAAGGAAAGTTCTAAGAAAATGCGGAACAGTACAACATGCTTACAGAATATTCTTTCATTTTCATTTTGAAGCCGAGGTAAAATATTGGAATTTATATATGGTTTGGAGTGTTATGGCTATCTTTTGCAGCATGGAATATATGCTTACCACGGGAACTGTAGCTGGACTAGAGAGTAAAGCCAAAACCAAACGGATACAAACACATATACATAACAAACCCGAAGCCTCTAGTTCTGAAGGCTGTCATACATACCAGTCGCCCACCGCCCTTTGAAATCAACCTCTGGTTCTGAAGACTAGCATCCTAGTCATTCGCCTATTCGAACTCGGAGATTCTGGTTCCAAAGACTAGAGTGCAATCTATTCTCCATATGTCCGTTTGGTCCCGTAGCCTCTGGTTCCGAAGACTAACGCCGTAGCCATCAGCTCATAGTCCATTCAAACCCGTAGCCTCGGATTTTGAGGATTACCGCCGTAGCCATCAGCTCATAGTCCGTTCAAACCCGTAGCCTCAGATTCCGAAGACTAACGCCTTAGCCATCAGCTCATAGTCCGTTCAAAGCCGTAGCCTCTGATTCCGAAGACTAACGCCGTAGCCATCAGCTCACAGTCCGTTCAAACCCATAGCCTCTGAACCTGAAGGCTACCAATCTAGCCAGTCGACCATCGTTCGCTTGAATTCGCAGCCTCTAGTTTGGTAGACTAGCACCCTAGTAATTTGCCCATTCGAACTCGGAGCGTCGTGTTCCAAAGGTTAGCGTTCAAACGATTTCCCCTTCGTTGGTTCGAACCTCTAAGCCTATGGTTCTGAAGGCTATCGACCTACCCCATCGTCCATCCTAACTCGGATTCGCTGGTTTTGTGGACTAATATCCGAGCCATTTGCCGCACGCTAGGCAAAAAAGATACTTCAAAAAAGATAAGTTGAAAATGCCGTAAACGAGATTACATACACGCATAGTAGGTTTTTGCTGAACACCTTTTGAACTTTTGGAAAGGAATTGAGAATTTTGACATTTGGCCAATCAGCGAAACAAATATTATAACATCAGAAACAATCTTTGATAATCAAAGAGTTACTTTCCGTTATAAGGACGAACATAAAGTTCTTCCGATTCCAGAATCCTGAATTATATTAAGGCGTTGCAATATTTAATCAATTTATGTCAAAAATAAACTTCATTTCGATACAAATTGGAATCAAATTGAATTCTTTGCAAGTTTTGAAGGATAGCGGATGGTCTTGTTATCTCTAAATTGACCTACAAATGTCAGTCTTAAAGTTACATAAAATTTAAAAGAAAACAACACTACCCAAGCGCGTGGATCTTAACTCATTTCCTCCAAACTTAATTAGACGTTCGATAGCGCAGAATAGTAAACATCGGTATGAACATGCATCTGCCGTTATACGTTTCCGATGAATGCGCAGAATTAACGTAATTACTCCGAAGCATGTTCCCGAGCCAGCGAGTGGAAAATTCTCCTCTCCGTAAATATGTCACACGCAGTGATACATCAATTAGTTCGGCCCGATTGGCGAATGGGCCGCATTAACTCTCACCATTACGTTTAAATTGAGTAATGCCGAAAATGAATTACGAAATCTCACTGACGTAGACAGCGCTTCATGCAGAGTTAAATAAACTTTACAGTGTTTTGGTTCATGGCCTTCTTTTATTTCTTTTTATAGTGAGGTCGGGGGCAGAACTTACAAATATTTTGCAACGATATTTCTTCTTGAAATATCTTTTAACAGATCCTTATATATTATAATATTATCTGGATATATCAAATTATAATATTATATGCGCATACCAGATTATAATATAATTTCCGTATATCAGATTATAACATTATCTGTGCATATCAGCTTATAATATTATCTGCATATATCAGCTTATATTATTATCTGCGTTTATCAGCTTATAATATTATCTGCGTTTGTCTTGATTTATCTGCGTATCAAATGGCTCTACTAGTATACTTTTCTCAATTTTATCCATAGAAAAGATCTAAAAATAAATTGTAGTCAGGATTTATGAAAAAATGTCCGTTAAAACTTTAACAATTTTAAAGGAAAACAAATTCAAGTCTTCCAAGATAATTTTTTTTTCTGGAAATGTATTTTCAAAATTCTCACAATTTGATAAAAATAGAATTTAAAAAGTTGTACAAAATTACAGGGAGATATTTCGCTGATAATTATCAGTATATCCTTTTAAAAAGGGGAAGTCGGTCAAAATTCCGATATTGGACAATTAGCTACCCCATTTGTGATTTTGCCCGCAATTTTTTAGCAAATTCCCAACGAAAAGGTGCCAGATAGTTATTATGTTCAGTGTTTCAGAAAATTTGACATCATTTGAGGTATAAATATCTCAGCAACTACATTGACAAATCTCGTGAAACTGAAGAGCCTTATTGTTGAGTAGTTAAATATTCATTGACTAAAATATGAATGAGACATGAACAATTTTACAAGAATAATTTTACGGATGCTCAATGTGCGTGCCGCCTGTGATACGACACAGGTCAAATCGGCATTCCAATAGCGCCCTTTACACGTACGTTCTTTCGCGAGTGCTTGGAGCATACGGGATTGCGCGCACGCTCCAAGCACTTGAAAAAGAGCGTATGTGTAAAGGGCGCTAATAGAGCCCTTTACAGGTATGCTCTTCGAGTGCTTGGAGCGCACGGTATTACGCGCGGGAAAACTTGCAGTGCTCTCCAAAGCAGCTTTCCCTTCCTCTCCGACACTTTCACACGTGCACTCAATCGCGTGGGATCGTGGTTTCACGAGGGAAAGAACGTGCGTGTAAAGGGCTCTAATTCCTGCCGAACGCTTTGTGGCGTGCCATTGGTAACAGTACCAAAACGGAACTGATTCTCTGATGGAGTTGATCTACATTTTAACGAAGCGGGGGCACATAAACCAAGTCTTTAGCATACCCCCAAGGAAAAAAAATCACAAGGGGGGGGTGGGAGGTCTGGTAAACATGTCGGTCATTTACAGCACATAGTCTTGATTTTAAAAATATCGAAATTTGACTTGTTTCCATACGTGACATGAAAATATTCGGTCCTTTGGACGAGCATTTGCAAAGTTATTATATCGTGAAATCATGTCAAATTTTCAGAAACACCCAGTAATCTATATATATAAAACAGTTCCGTAACTGACTGAAATACAACGCACAGACAAAACCGCTGGACCTAAAGGGCTGACATTTTGCATGGCGATTCTTCTAATAGTGTAGGGGTGCACTAAGAGAGATTTTTGAAAAATTCTTCTTAGATTTTTTGAAATTAAATTTTTAAGCTGTTTTAGTAACTTTTTTTAAGTTTGCATTTAAAATAATAATTTGAGGGTTATAAAATTTATATCACGAGAAAGATCCTAAAAATTCCTTTAAAATGAGATCTTTTTCGAATCTGTACCTCTATTTTCTGATTTTTGGTGAATTTTTAAAGATTAATTTTTAGAATTAAATTTATTAAATGCTGATCACGTGATTTCTTTTTCTGGTACTTTAAATAAATTTATCGTCACGTGCATAACAACTAAATAGACCTAAAAATAATTTTTTTTCTTACTAATGCGGCAGACGATTGGACATTATTTTGTCTATAAAAATATCCCTTACGACTTTTTTATAAATATATATATTTTTTTCTACATCAATTGTATATATTGATCGTCGTATTTATTATAAATATATATATACATATTTATTTTTTTTTTTGCATTAATTGCATACATTGACCGTTGTATTTAATTTGAATGTACTCCGTAGCGAAGTGCGGGTTTTCAGCTAGTTCAAGATAAAACGAAACTCGGAGGCATGGAGACGCAGCGAGAAATCACTTCCAATAGCGACAGAAACACGGATGCTAGGTATAGAATGATCCCAGCTAAGACTTAAGACAGACTTATCAACGCTGCCATCTGTAAGATGAATAAGGAAGTTTGATATTTACGGCGGATCTAATTTATTTTCACCAAACCTAGTAAAGTTGTTTTAAAACGATCGAAAAAAAAGAAAGGGAAATGTTCGAGAGTTTTTGGCAGAAGGTAAATCTGCAATAAATGCCTTAAAAACATTCTTTTCTGAGTTCAGACACGTTGCATCTTAAAATAGAGAGGAATAATTAATTCTGATTCTCGAATTATCGGCAATGAGAAAATAGTAGAGTATTTAATTGAATTTTCTCTCTATAAACCATCATTTCAATGAAATATCGCTATTACATTGAATTATTCCCAAAGTTCAAAAATTTAAAACTTCTCTAGAAACCAGAGTAAAAAAACGTATAATTTTAGGCTGCGCTCCCATGAGTTGACCTCGGACATCTTCTATCCCTATGTTAAGCTATGAGGAATTTTGTATGTTTCAAATCACACAACAGGAAATGCATATTTTTGATATATGTTTTCTCCATTCAGAAATAGATATTTTAATGCAAAGGGGAAAGTTTAAAAAATATATATTTCACTATTCGCTATTTCAACCTATACCTTCATACTCACAAAAAAAAAAAAACTCAACAATAAGCATTTTCTAATTTGTAATTGCATAAATAACGAGAGGTCAGCTTCCCATAGCTAAACATTGGTATGAAACAATGGTGGGCAAGTGACCCACTACCTTAATTCACGTCACTTAAGGCTGCTATGTACTAAGAAAAAAAATCGTATTTCCTTTTCCTCTTCTTGCAGACTCTTGTCGTGGGAGGAGTCCAGTTGACAGTTCGAGAATTCCACCCCTCCTTAGGATTGACATTTTGAGGGATTGTAATGACTCTCTCTCTATAGGGGGGGGTTAAGCGCTGCCCCCCAAATTTTTTATTTAAAATATATTATTGTCAACTATTTACAGGTACATAAATGCTGATAATCAAATAAAATTGGTATTGTCAGATAGCCTGAACTTTTCTGCAAAGCGCTACAGGATTCATTTTATAAATTTCGTCCACCGAAGGAATTTATGAGCGTTTAAAACACACTATACCAGATTTTCCCCGAATAATTTAAATTTTAAAATATTAATTGCATTTTTTTTAGAAAACGAAAAATGTACACAAATGTAAAATTTCTTTCTCTATGACAGAGTACAATTTTTAAAAAATAATCTTTGAATCCAAGTCGGCAATCAGTGAACAAATTTTCTCCATAGGTTAACATTGAGGTGAGCGAATCCAATGGGGTTAGTACATAGCAGCCTTAAGGCTGCTGTGTACTAACCCTATGTTTACTTGGTGCCCTTTGTTTACTTGGTAAGTTCGACAGAAAATAAATAGATTTACATAAATGGGAAAAAAATTAGCAGTATACATCCAGAATATAGCAGTATATAGCAGAACCTGCCAGGCAAAAACGTTTTCCGTTCTAAATATGAAATCGATGCAGGGAGGAAAAAAAGTCATCAATAACGATAAATTTCAAACAACTAAATGTAGTTCCAATTCACTGCATTTCTTTCTCGGGTTCAAAAATACTGTTGTGTTGCTAAATGATTTAGTTTCTGTCAGATATAACTAAAAATAAATAATCCAACAGAGTTAGATAAATACAATAAGAATATAGACAAAAAACAAACAGAAATCATGCACTCAGGGCATCCACGCACCAGAGGCAAGATTCTGTAGTAGTGCCGGAACTGAACCATTAAAAGACATAGAGGTAACCGACAGGTTTTGTCATCAGGGAGCCTAACCAAATCAGTTACCTCAAGGGGAACTTTCTGAATAGGATGCAGGTAAGACCAAAAGACATCCCAAGGCCCCGAGATCCCCATGGAAAAATTTAGTCGAAAGAAAATGAAAAGACAAGAACAACTTACAGTAAGGGTTCAACGCACCGTACATGCAAGCACACAAAAAATCCTAATGTAAAGCCAAAGATGCATACATACCCTAATTCCGTAAGTGGCGGTTATGGCGAAACAGCAGCCAATTTTATCCTAGTAGTTACTTCACTGTAACAATACTACAGCACCACACCCCATTAAAGCTTAAACAAATGAAAACATAAACACTATCCTAAACATTTAAAAAAAACCTGAGTCTAAATGTCATTTTTTAAAACTTTTAAACTGCCGAAATGATGTTTTAGCAGTTGTAATGAAGCGCTTTAAAAAAAATTAAAATTCATATTTTAAGAGAAAAGAAAAACTTTGAAAGCTTTGATTCATTACATTTTGTGTTAAAAAAGTCGGGGACGTCTTTAATGCCGATGTAATTATAGGATATGGCGTTTGTCGGCAACGGTAGCCAATCTACAAAAGTTTTATGGGCCTAGAGTGTGTGGGGTCCTTTAGATGATAGACGCAGATAAGCAAGGATGGCACTGTTCGTGACGTTATGTTACAATGGCCCTTTGTGGGTGATTGATTGGAGGAGAGCGGTTTGAAAACCACATGGTCTGGAGGTGTTGCGGGTGGTCAGTCAGCTGTTTGGATTATTGCATAAGAGGGGCGTTTTTGATCAAGAAAGAGGGTAGCAAATGAGAGGTTTGTAGGTGTTGAAACTTAACAAATAAAAAGTCGAGAGTTTCCTGAATGGCTAGTGAATTGGTTCCGGAGGCGGGAACGTTTAAGGAATTAAAATATTGGAAGTGAGTTTGAGAGAAGAAAGTCGAAGGAGTCGGAGTCCAGGAGGCCTTGCCCTCGGTCGGCCGAAAAATAACCTGCCCCTTTGGAAATAGGACCAAAAGTCAAACCTTTCGCAGAACTTCCATGTAGAGTAAAAATCCCTGCAGAATAATGAATAAATAAATCGAGATCAACGTATTTAGCCGTTGGCTTAAAGCAGAAAAAAGCGGATATATGTCATGATAAATCACTACTCCTGTAGGGGTTCTTGTAGTTTAATACCAGCTCGTTGAGGTTTTGAAACTCGAGTTCGAACCCTGCTCTTATGGTTTCTGTGTACTAACCATATTGGATTCGCTCACCTCATTGTTAACCTATGGAGAAAATGTGTCCAAGGATTGCCAACTTGGATTGAAAGACCTTTTTTAAATTACTCTCCATAATAGAGAAAGAAATTTTACACCTTGGGGCATTTGGTTGTTTTTTTAATGCAAATAATAAATTAAAATTTCAATTATTTGGGGGAAAATCTGGTAGAGTGTGTTTTAAACGCTCATCAATCCTTTTGGTGGATGAAATTTATAAAATGAATCCTGTTGCAAGGGGCAGAAAAGTTCAGGGTGTCTGAAAATATCTTTTTTATTTATCTATCAGCATCTATGCAGCTGTAAATAGTCAACACATTTTCTACATAGGTTAATATTGAGGTGAGTGAATCCAATAAAGTTAGTACACAGCAGCCTTAACAGAAGATCGTTAAAATACGGAAACAAACACCCACACATATACTGTAAAAATTAAATGCTGTTTTGGGTCCATCATAAAAATGGGAGGATAACTTAGAAAATATGTTAAAGACACAAAACAGGGAAACCCGCTGCCTATAATTACTATACCCTAAAACAGGTAGGTTTTTTAACTTGAAGCAGATTTCATTTTAACAGTGTATAAATGCACGTTATTTCTACGAAAATAGAGATTTATAAAGTAAACAAAACGCTAAAAAATAATTTTATATATACCACAATCACGAACGTTGAATTTTGCTATTAATGGAATAGCTGACTTAATCCACTTAATTAATTAGAACATTGCAACCAGAACACCTACTACATATGAAACCTTTCATTATTAAACTTATTTCATATATCTGTTAAAGAAATAGTGAGCGATGGTATTAAAAGGAGGAAATCAAGTACGTTACCCATTTTCTACGAAAAAACGAGTGACATCAATTACACTTTTTATAGAAAACTAATGATATGCACAGCTGTTTGAGTACCTTGAAAAAGTAAATTATGTATCATCTATCCGGATTAAAAAAGGTTCAAAAAATGACAAGGAATTTTAATGATATTGACTCGCTAAATATATATTTTTTCCCAGCGATGTGTCATGGACAGCGGGTATTAATGAAAAATTAAAGACTGCTCAAAAATTGAAAGAAAATATTTTGAACTAATCTGAACCTTCTAGGTTTTATACGACCACTGCTACATTCGAAAGAGATAAATCTGTTTAAATTAGAAATAAGAAAGAGAAATACCTAAGTATAAATCCAAAGAAAAAATTTTCAAATAACAAAAGGTTTAAAACAAAATATACCGATTCCATTTCAACAGTTAAACATAATTAAAAAATTCTAATTTTGTATCAAAACTTTTTGATGAAACATAAAATCCGTCTTTTGACTACACGTACGCAATTAAATTTCATTCATGAAATACATCAATTATATATGTGGTAGAATGTTAAGAGAATGCTACAAAAAAAAGAATAAAATAAAATAAAAATAAATTCAGGTAGTCCCTTCTAACGAAAATACCGCGGGTTATTAACGTAGTATTACTTATCGTTGCTTACCTCATTTGTATGAAATATGTATATATGTATGTAGGTGTGTATATACATACATATATATATATATATATATATATATATATATATATATATATATATATATATATACATATATATATATGTATAATATATATATATATATATATATATATATATATATATATATATATATATATATATACATATACATATATATATTATTTCTCCAAGTGATATAGAATGGTTTGGCGAGCTGCCAAAATTATAACTCGCGATGTACGGACGGTTTTAGCGTCTGAAATTTTGCTTTATGGAGTACCGTTATGGAGGAAAGTAATCCTACGTTGAAACATAGTCATGTTGTTGTTGTTTCTAATACCCCATTGTCGGAATTTATTCTCCACCAGTTCCATACATGCTATCGGGCTGAGGGGTGCGGTTCCGGTTTATCATGGCACCCCAAGGGATGGAGTCCGATTTAGCCAGGTGCACAATTTTCACCGTTTAACCCCAGGGTCGACATCTGGGGGGATCGTACCCTCTCCCATCCTCTCCTACCTCATAGTGCGAATTTCCGCTCTACGGATTTACGTATTTAACGTGCTCCTATCCGGCCTAGAAACAAAGGTAGTTCATGGCGCTTGACAGGATTGATTTGAGCCCACTCAGCACTGAAAGCCAACCGGTTACCACCAGGGTACCTCGAGACCAAAATTTAACCATGATGCACTTTTATATGTATATATATATATATATATATATATATATATATATATATATACCGGGTGGGCAAAAAGTCCATAGAAACTTTGAAAATTCAAAAATACCGGAAAAATAGCCAAAATAAATAAAATGTTTGGAAGTTTAGTATCGCTAGGTCACGGGAATTATTTTAAGACAGAAAAAAAACTCAAAAAGCAGCCGACAGGCGGCGCTGACGTACACAAGTTAAAAAAGATACGCAAATAACGAAAAGAATGCTTCTAAATCGTTTATTACAGCAGTAGGTGTTCCACATGACCCCACCACAGGGGGATAATTCATTGCAGACGAGTCACTAATCCAATAACGGCAGAGTGCAGCATGTCCGAATATATACATGACACTTCTCGGCGGATCGCATCTTTCAGTTTCAACAGATTGGATGGACCAGATAGATACACCTCAGATGATACGCCCCTTTGACTTGTGTACGTCAGCGCCATCTGTCGGCTGTTTTTGAGTTATTTTTATTCCTCTCTTAAAAGAAAATTCCCGTGACCTAGTGATGCTAACCTTGCAAACATTTTTTAATTTTGGTTATTTTTCCGGGTTTTATGAATTCTTAAAGTTTCTACGGACTTTTTTCCCACCCGGTGTATATATATATATCATCAATTTTCGGAAGTATATCGTTTATTAATATCGTCGCGTAAGGCATGCGTCGAGTTAAAATTCATATCCAATCAAGGATACTGACAGAATCTGACTATGGTGTTAGATGGAGGGGGGAGGGGATGTTGGGGTTTAGGGAAATGGTATTTGATTCTTACTTCTATATACTTTTGTTTCAGAGATTTCATTGTAAAATACTTTGATACATTAATAAATTCGTCAATTTCGTTATAATGATTGGAAATCATTACGATTTAAAAAAGTTTCAAATTCATTTTAGGAAAATATCGATACATATATTATATCGAAAAAACTGTCGAAGCATGTTATCGATACTAATCGATTACATAAATATATATGCATGTATATATGTCCATGTGTATTCGTATTTATGTGCAAATGTAAATATAAAACACAAAAGGGAATTTTGATATTTAAATGAGATTATTTTAATGGAATATTTAATTCCCTGTATGGTTTTGGGAAACTTTCAACTCCTCCATCCAAAATGGTGAGAGATATGCTTCGCATGTCATTTTCCTCGGTACAGACTGGTTGCAAATATCTGGTGAGACCAAAATTTGCATGTATTTGAATTCTTTTGTCAATAATATTCTTCAAAGGAGTCAATTAGAGTAGTTATATTCATTAACTAAATGCATTTGCCCTGTGGAGGGAAAAGACAGTAATTGAAAGATAGTTTAAATTTTGACCCGACATATAAATGATTTTCTGGCGATAAAACGCCACTCAACTAGTTTATAACTGTCTCGGTTAGCTATAAACTGATGATAATGATGACTGCGGATTAGCGGACTTTAACGAGATATGAAATAAGTTAATGTGCATCATAAGAACTTGAACCCCGTCGTGACGTCTGATCACCCACGAAGCTTTATAAATTACGTGCTTACAAATAAATCCTTTCTATCTGGAGTCTCCCTCATCCCGTGATATCAACTTGCGGCTGCCCAGCCGTCAATCTTGATTCTGCTTTTGGAAATTTTTCCGACTCCCAGCCCCACGTTTTGTGAATATTAATCGATTTATTGATTTAGTTGAAGAGGGAAAAGTGTCAAAAACGAGAATCGATTCCCACATGTTTAATGGTTTGCATCTAGACTATTTTGGGGAAACGCTATTTAATAAGATGAGAAGTAAGTGATGAGGTAAAAAGTCACGTTTATTCCTTTTCCGAGTCATTTGCAGACTGAGGGAATGTTGGAGTTGAAGCGATCGGTGTTCTGTATACCTTTCATGATTTTCTAGTTGAAAATATCTGCTAAAGAAAATGGTAACTTTAGTGTTACAGTTATGTTTGAGTTTTAATGCTTTTGCACTTACTATTATGAAACTGTGAAGATTTTACACATCTGTAACAAGCTTCCTTTTTTTCTACGCGAGGCGTTACGAAAAGTAACGGCTAATAGAGTATTTTGAGATGCATATTCAATTAAAGATATAACTCACATGTCATTTATCTGTAAAACCACTCTCTCTTTAAGGGGACAGTGGACTTTTAAAATTGTGAAATTTGTCCAAAAATCCAATTTTTTTATTTTATTGAATTGTAAAACTACGTACCAGTAGGAATGTGTTGCAAAAAGAATTTTTCATTTTTGTGAATACTTTCCAAATTATAGGCATTTGTATTTAATTTAGATATTTTATGGTTACTAATAGCGGTAACTTTAAATGCGTTTTTCTCAAAATGAAGATTTTCATGTCATACGAGTATTCAAACTGCTCCAGGAGCATTTCTAATGATCGTATTGCTTTGAAATTTAAGTTTTATATACTTAACTGTATATCAAATAAATCTTAGTGAAAAAAATTATGCTTCGTAGCTCAGAATTTCTAAATTTTGTACCTGAAAACATGATTTATAGGTATTTTGCGTAATAAAAAGGGTGTTTTCACTATTATTATTTTATTCTCTTTATATTTTTAATAAATGCTTAAAATAAGCAATAAGTTTCATTGTCAGTTCTCAGGGACGACGATAGATGTGCTGTTACTTTTAGAACCACTCTTGCGTAGGTTATATGAAGAATTCAAACCAATCTCCATTTTTCCTTGAGTATATTTTAAAATTATTATGAGTCGAATAAATTAAGTAAGTTAATTTATTCGACTCATTGACGTTTCAAGAACCGAGTTTAATTATACATCATTATTTTTAGAAGGTACTTACGTGATACCATAAGCGTAGTTAAGGACATTTTTGGTTGATAACCCATCTGACAAAAATGCCTTTTCTTTTCCTTTTCTCCGCATTTATTCATGTTAGCTAAGATTACCCAACAAGCATCTTCTTTAATTTGAAAACAAAACAGTGTTTCTGTAAATAAAGTATTCTTTTCCATTTAACAAATGGCTGCAATGGTTGTTTTTTCCATAAATTGTGCCCATCTTTCATCTACACTCGAAGAATAAATACCCAAAGATATAAAATGAAAAAATGGCTGTAGATACGATAAGCTGCTATTCATGTTTTCATTATTTTTCGGGCGAATATCTCGTCAAAGTTAAGCCGCGGAATTTCCTCTTCATTTCAGGATGATTTATAATGGCATCTTTTCGTAGACCTGAAGTATTTCCGAATGGTTGCTTATTGAAACTATAGGATTAAAAATGCCTGTGATGCTGTAAACCTGGCCTAATGTTTAAGAGAACTTAACCTATGTTTCTATTCTTTTCCAGGTATCTTTTCTTACAAACTCTTCACTACTGTACACCCTTTCGGCTTTACTGAGTGTTGAATTAAAGAATGTAACTCGACTAAGAATTCGATTTTACTGGACTAACCAAAAGAATACTTGTTTTCGTACTCACCTCTCCATTTTTTAACTACAGACTAATTAGGCACTCGGACACAAATAAATATCCCAAAGCCGATGAATTCTAATTTAATGAATTATTTGGTTCACATATATGCATCTTTCATGATGTACTTATATCCATTGACTGAGGAATCCATGGAAATGAGGCAGCCGACTTCTTGGCCAATTAGGGGGCCTCTGTCCTTCAGAGAACAAATCCAGACTTCCTTTTAATAATATCAAATGTCTAATAAAGAACATCTTCAGGGATTCTTTCCACGAAGAACTCAAAAATCGCAGCCTTATTAAACCATGGCTTAATCAGATTCTTGATGTCCCTCAGAGGCCTAGGATGAAATCTGTCGCCATGTTTCGCCTGATATCTGGCCACGATTTCCTGCGTAAACATCTATGTCGCATCAACGTGGTTCCTGGCCCTCTTTGTACCTTGCGGGATCTTCTCGAGGAAATGAACTTGCCTCACCTGTCCAGATGTCCTGCTCTTCCTCGGACATCAATCTGGGAACGCTACTGGATTGCTCGCTTTCATTTATAGATTTATTATTGTCTCTTTGATGTTCAATTGCCTTTTAATGTGCCATTGGAATCTCCTGCTCTTCCTCGGACATCAATCTAGGAACGCTACTGGATTGCTCGCTTTCATTTATAGATTTATTGTTGTCTCTTTGATGTTCAATTGCCTTTTAATGTGCCATTGGAATGTCCTGCTCTTCCTCGGACATCAATCTAGGAACGCTACTGGCTTGCTCGCTTTCATTTATAGATTTATTGTTGTCTCTTTGATGTTCAATTGCCTTTTAATGTGCCATTGGAATGTCCTGCTCTTCCTCGGACATCAATCTAGGAACGCTACTGGATTGCTCGCTTTCATTTATAGATTTATTGTTGTCTTTTTGATGTTCAATTGCCTTTTAATGTGCCATTGGAAATAAAAAAAACTTATATCCATTGAATATACTAATAATTAACAAAAGAATATATTTGATTAAAGGCATTTTTGCCGACAGAATATGTTTTTCAAAACTGCTGTCCGTTTTCTCTCTACGAAAACAAAATCCGACTCCAAAAAGAATAATAAATTCAAAGTTCGGTTTGCTGATCACATGATCTCAGCATTTTACACGAAGAGATAGTCATGCCAGACGAATCGGCGCCCGTATTTCCTAATCTCTCTATTTTCGAGTCATCACTGAGTTACAGAGAACAAACGCTTGGAAGTTCAGCATTATAAAGATTGATTACCCGTTTATCGAAACTCCTAAGTATGAGAAACTCATGTTAAGTGGTAATAAATCATAATCATTTAAATAAGAAACTAAACTATAACTCCTGCTCGACACGAGCATACAACTAAGAATGGGTGGCAACTAATGATGTTTAACCCCTGAAAACATTTATACTTCTGTTTGAAAGGCTTAGGTTCCCTACTTTCAATATGGCGGGAAGCTTAGCAAATGAGAAAATTGTGACTTAAATGCATAAAAATGAAAAAGTGCACATCATATTCAAAAATGATGTAACTAAAGAGAATATCACAGGACGGAATAACTGTTATAGGAAAAATTTATAGTTTATAAGTATGCTATTATCTACAGAATTTATATCTTTTTTTTATCTAATGCTTGACATTTTTTGTTTTACTTTCCGGACATAACTATAAATGATATATCATACAAAATAAAAATAAAACATAAGTAGTTTCCTCGTTAATTCTCTACAGCCGGCCTATTTTAGGCATTTAGCATTTCTTTTAAAAGGAAAAATGATGATACTATTAATAATAAATAACAGTAAAATGGTTATAATAGTTAAGAACACATTTACCCTTTATTTGAGAGAATTTGTTAAATTTTAAAATTCTAATTTCAAATTTTACAGTCACTGCGGAATAGTTATTTTGTTCTATCCTAATGCTTGTATAATTTGTTTTTATTTTTCCATTATGTCATCAGACAAGACCTAATAATAATAATTTAAAATAATGGGTATATAGTGCATTCCTTTTTTAAATATCCTCTTTTATTATATATGAGCTGTTTTTATAAGCATTCATTTTCTTCCATAAAGACGAAGTCGAGAGAGTTTTTCATTTATATTTATGAGCTGCAATTTTAAAGAAGAAATCCCATAAAAATGTATAATTCAGTTTCAGAAAAGAAAAACACAGAAATTAACGGCACAACTGTCTCGAATAGCAAAGAGATAAACAGGAATGTTTTTTTTTCGACATGAAATGTACGCATTCATGGGATATGAATCCAAATTTGCGGTCGCAGAGGAAATATCTCTCTTTTAATGTAAAGAAACAAATTATGTACAGGCAGACGGAAGGTTAGTAAACTCTGGATCTCTGTGAAGCCTTCTCAGTAATTTATAAAAGCGCACAAATTTTTATAAAGTACTAGCTGAAAACCCGTACTTTGCTACGGAGAAAATTAAGTACAACGGTCAATGTATGCAATTAATGCCAAAAATATATTTAAATATATTTATAATAAATACATCGATCAATGTATGCATCTGATGTAAAAAAAGCGAAAAAATATATTTATAAAAAAATCGGAAGGGATATTTTTATAGACAAAATAATGTAGAAGAAAATATTCAAATCAAACCTAATACAACATACTAAAGAATATACTATAGTTAATATACTACAGTTTGAGGAACATATTTTTTACTGTAATTTAATATTTTTTGGATAATTTCCAATCGTCTGCCGCATCAGCAAGAAAAAAAATTATCTTTTTTTGTCTTTTTCGTTGCTATGAACGGGACGACAAATTAATTTAAAGTACCAGAAAAAGAAATCAAGTGATCGGCATTTAATAAATTAAATTCTAAAAATTAATATTTAAAAATTCACCAAAAATCAGAAAATGGAAGTAAAGATTCGAAAAACATTTCATTTTAAAGGAATTTTTATGATCTTTCTCGTGATATAAATTTTATAACCCTCAAG
This sequence comes from Dolomedes plantarius, assembly GCA_907164885.2. Lineage (NCBI taxonomy): Eukaryota > Metazoa > Arthropoda > Arachnida > Araneae > Dolomedidae > Dolomedes > Dolomedes plantarius. The sequence continues at coordinate 196,832,226 of OU015496.1, read as the reverse complement.
TTATTATTTTAAATGCAAAATTTAAAGAATGTTACAAAAACAGCTTAAAAATTTAATTTTAAAAAATCTAAGAAGAATTTTTCAAAAATCTTTCTTAGTGCACTCCTACACTATAAGAAGAATCGCCATGCAAAATTTCAGCCCTTTATGTCCAGTGGTTTGGTCTGTGCGTTATCAATCAGTCAGTCAGTTGCGGAACTGTTTTATATATATAGATAGAGTTATTATGAATAAGCACTTTAATAAAGTTATAAACAAATTCATAAAATTTAAGGCTGCTTTGAATTAACCCTATTGGATTCGCTCATCTCAATGTTAACCTATGGAGAAAAGTTTTCCAAGGATTGTCAACTTGGATTTAAAGAATTTTTTGTTACGCCTTGGGGAATTTTTCTTTTTCTTTAAATAAATACAAATTATATTTTTAAATTTAATTTATTCGGGAAAAAAAATCTTGTATAGTGTGCTTTAAACGCTCCTAACTTCCTTTGGGGGACGAAATTTATAAAAATGAATCCTCTCGCAATGTGCCGAAAAGTTCAGGCTTTCTGAAATGTCCTTTTTATTGGATTATCGGCATTTAAGTAGCCGTAAATAGCAGACAGATTTTCTTCATAGGTTAACACTGAGGTGGACGAGTCCAATAAGGTTAGTACAGAGAAGCCTTAATCTTGTTGCATTCATGCTTCACAGAGAGAAATGTAACTGCATCATTTGATAAGAGGAAAAGTAAACTATAAATAGTATCTCTTAAATGACATTACTTGTAACGAGTGAATTAATACCTTAATGAAAACTAGTACTTGAATTTCCCTACAGCAAGTTAAGAAATAATTATGGCACTATTACTTTTCTTTGTTTGAAGGAAGCACTTACATTAATGGCAGAGATAGCTTCATAATCGGCCCATCCTCTTTATAAATTAAAAATGTTATTTCTCCTCGACTCTCTCGAATTCCTGCATAACAGATTACCTCTCCCAAAGTTTTCATATGTAATATTCCACTTTTCATAAAGGAACGCTCATTTCCTTGAAACCGAAGCACTTAAATATTCGCTCAAGAGTTTAATTTCTTCTCTCCTTTTTTCGAAAGTAAGGTAAATATAACTACAATTACCTTAATTATTTCAAATATGTATTAACCATAAAATTTATAGATTTCAGTCTCCTTGACCTTCCATAAGTCTTTTTGCGAATTTATCTTTAGAAAATCAATGTTTATGGCGATGAACGTGCGATAATTCCAGTCGAATGGGCCGATATTTAAAGTTCTAGCGATATTTATATTCCAAAAGTCCTCCCCACAATCAATATTTATAAAAATCTCGCTCTCCCCTTACTCAGTAATCCAGGGATAATTATTGATTAAATGGTAACTTTAAGAAAGCAAAAGAGAGGAGGCTTTTCAGGAAAAATGCGTAAATATGCAATTATTTGCTTCTGATAGTTGTTTTCCACAACAAATATGCCAAAAATGGTAAACTACGAACACACCAATGTGCGTATATGTTACATATTCAAGCGGAATAATAGATATTTATCTAATAGATATTTTTCTATATATGATACTCGTATTTATATGATACTCATAAGTTTATATGCGAAATTGTTATTATTTTTCCTCCATTTTGATATTGCTTCTCAAACGCCAAACTTAAAGAGTAAACATGGCAGTTTAAGTATCACAATTCAAGATTCTCGCTAGTTATCTGTCGGAAAGGTACTAACTAAAGGAAATCTATGCACCATAGAAGCTCTGTTTGTCTGGGATTCAATACAGCAGAAATGGTGGAAAACAGTTCTATATTTGTAAGAGTACGGGGCTCAGAACAGACAAAAACAAATTTAAGTCTCTGCTCCCCAATAAGCTTCTGTTTGGTCACTTTTAAGGTTTGCTGTAAGTTTTGGAGAAAATCAAAATCAATATTTCCAGGACTTTTACCTAAGACTTGTAAATATCCTAAGCTCTGAATAATGTATATATATATATATATATATATATATATATATATATATATATATATATGTGTGTGTGTGTGTGTGTGTGTGTGTGTGTATGTATTATTGGGCCCATATTCTTGGGATACATGCTATTCCACCCCGTATGGGAAAGGTTAATGTTCTAGGGTTTGCTCTTTAATTTTTCAAGTTGTTTTTGCCTTTTTTTTCATTGAAAAAGAAATGTCTTTCTCTCAATATTACGAAAAGGTCAAGTTTTAATCTTAAACGCAGGTCACAAAAAGTGCAAATTCACAACTCGTAAATTGCATGTAGACATATAATTACTAGAAAAATTTTAGAATAAGATTCCATTCAACTCATATTCATGGAATAAGACCGACATTCCCTGCTCCAGTCGAGAATCGTAATTTTAAAGATAACAGGTTAGTTTTCTTGCCCAAAGCATAAAACGTGAATTTTCTAAAAGGGATTCGGAGGTGACGATGAGCTTAGTCAGCAATCATTTTCCTACAAGCGCCATACCTTTTTTTTTAAACCCCTTAACGATCTCATAATTTTCAACAAAACTGTAATAAAAGTGCATATTTTTCCGGAGGATTCCATTTATTTATTAATCTACAACATCTAGTTTAAAAAACCCATCCCCAATTACAAAATAAATAGTCTGGTGCTGCCATCTGGTATGTAAAATAAGAAATAAAAGACTTTCAGGGTAAATGAAATGGATTGTTTTAATCTTTTTGGTGCGTTACTTTTAAATACCCCAGCCCATAAATATCACGGGCACGAAAACTAGAAAGCGAAACCCCACCCCGTGATTTTGACGGAAGCGAGAAAAAAAGGGTTAAAATTTTCAGATGCTTTAATGTCATGTTCAGTTTTAAGACCGATTTCTCATGATTCAAGTCAGAGAAATTATGTAAATGTGTCATGAACTAAAGTGTCCTTGGTAATAAATAAAGCAACAGATCAATTTGCAAGAAATCAAGGAATCAATTCCTGAAGATGCGATTAGAGGAATTTTAAACAACTCTTTATATGGACATAACGTGAATTTAGCATACTAGAATTGTTAATGCGAGCTTTATCAGGGACCTGTCTTATAAGATTAGAGTTGAAATTTTTGCATCAGTAGCAAGTAAAGAAACCTACACTAGTTCCTTTACATGACTTTTGTAAGAAATACTCCCCGATAAGCATATTACCCCTATGAAGAATACTAAAAACCTGTACTGACAAAGTCAAATTTTCTTCTTTCCTGAAACTATTCGAAATCTGAATGAGTGGAATAAATCTTGTAAGTTTGATCAACGGCATGATAGTTTCGCATTCAAGAGAAATACACGGCTGAATTTTTTTTAAAAAGATGTTCGATTCCTTCCTTTGCCTTGAAAACGTAGACTAATCGATTTTAGAACTGAGGTTAAATAAAAATTCAACACTTATACAGTCGGATCACTAGGTCTCTCACACAAAGCCCTCGTATTGATAATGCTTAGCCAAGATTGTTGAAATCATACAGCAAGAATTTTTCCTCTCTCAAACCTGAAAGGTACCCCACGTTGTTATTTTTTGTTTTGACCTGTGACCCGTTCTCTGATCAGTTCAGTGGCCCTTTCTCGGCAGTAAGTTTTCAACCTTACTCAATCCTTAAACAAAAGTGAGAGCAATGGAAAAGGTCCAAAGTATGCTACTTTATTAATGTGATTAAGCCAAATGACTTACCTACCTAATAAGAGTGAAAACAGCCAATCTGGGGAAATTTGCAACCCTTTAATAACGGAGAAATTCGATTCGAAGAAGCTCGTCTAACTTTGAAAACAAAACTATCGTAAAGTCCTGTGATATCAGGGAAGAAAAAGTGTAAAGTATTTTTGTGCCGAGTTTCGAAGCAGTTGTTTAAAGATAGAACGTTTGAATGATAAAACTCTGAGTTGAAGTTGGATTTCATTGGGATTGTGATCCGAGTTGTATAATTTCAGTTCTGTGAAATCAGTTCTTTGTATATTTCATCTCTAGGTGTACGCTCAAGTAGGATGGTAAAGAATATGTTTGGGATTTGAGTTATAGTTCTTATATTCTTTTACAGCAAAAAACTTGCCTGTTACCGGGAAGTTTCAGTTAAGTTAATTTTTCTCACTTCTTTACAAATTCCTCTAAAAATCATCTAGCTAAACTACCAGTAGCATAGTCTACATTTTGAAACAGATGTTCAATCAGTTCGCAAATGGTCTTCTGGACATCTCGGAAGTTAGTTTTAATATGTTTTCTGAAACTTATTAAAGGGGTTTGAGGACAGAAAATTATATATTTATTCAGTGTACAATCTTTATCATTTTTATCCTATAAAAGAATTTCTTGAAAAGATCATTAAACATAGAAAAGCATCTTTGAACAGTATGATATTTTGTTTAAAAAACTTTGAAATTCAGAAATTTATGCATGTTTAGTTTTTTTCTGAACCAGTTGCTCAATTTTCATCATTTGTCTCTTTTATACAGGTTGCTCTTTTACATAGGGCAGATCTCGAAAAGTTAGATTTTCGTAATTATCAGACTTTATAAGGATGAGGGGTCGCGACTCTTAAGGCTGCTATGAACTAACCCCATTGGATTCGCTCACCTCAATGTTAACCTATGGAGAAAATTTGTCCACGGATTGCCGACATGGATTCAAAGATTTTTTTAAAAAATTGCACTCCGTCATAGAAAAATGATTTACATTTGTGTACATTTTTCGTTTTTTGTTAAAAATGCAATTAATATTTTAAAATTTAAATTTTTCGGGGAAAAATATGGTATAGTGTGTTTTAAGCGCTCATAAATTCCTTCGGTGGACGAAATTTATAAACTGAATCCCGTAGCGCTTTGCAGAAAAATTCAGGCTATCTGACAATACCAATTTTATTTGATTATCAGCATTTATGAACCTGTAAACAGTTGACAAAAATATATTTTAATAAAAAATTGGGGGGCAGCACTTAACCCCCCTATAGAGAGAGAGCCATTACAATCCCTTAAAATGTCAATCCTAAGGGGGGTGGAATTCTCGGACTGTCAACTGGACTCCTCCAACCACAAGAGTCTGCAAGAAGAGGAAAAGGGAAATACGATTGTTTTTCTTAGTACATAGCAGCCTTAAGAATCAGGGAATGATTGATTTTGTTCATCGTTACATAGATACCTAACCATTCGGTAACGATTGGTTTCTAAAAACATATGCTTCTCAATATGAGTGCATTGACGCGCATAGCTGCATGTTCCACATTACATCGACGTGTTTTCCCAAAAAGCAAGAAAAACAGCAAGGTACCCCCAACTTCATAAATGCTGGCGAAGTGGTATACAGATATGTATCACATTTGAGCCTTTCACGAACATTTCCGCGCAGTTTAATCGCGCCGCACTTCATCACGAGAGTCAATATTTATTAAAACCCGGCTCCGCGATAGTGCTGTGATATACGGAGGGCCATAATTACACCGCCATTGCGCTTAATTATCAATTTTGGAGTTCCAATACTCATTAGGATGTCCTCGGCGAGCACCCATCGATTAATCAGTCGCAACCTGGGGAAAGAAAAACTCGGGTCGTAAGATGTTTATGGCGGTGCTTTGAAAACGGTTCAATTAAAACGCCAAAATGGGTATGTGGCTAATTGAGGCAGACGCACAACCTGAGGCAACACTGGAAGGTCATTCGGAAGGTCGCGTCTCTCAAATCTCCAAGTGAGGAGAGGTTGGATATTGATCAAGATTAAAAAAAGGAGGGTTTAGCGCTATTTTTAAAATTTTAAACGCTACATATTTCAAAAATTGACTTTTCGGATGATCGTTTTACAGGATGGAGAGGTTCGGTAAGATGAAGGAATATAAGCTATCGGGCACTATTTTGGGGAAATTTTCTAATTAAGGTGTTTAAAAAATAATTTCCAATGATATCTATGTTTACGTGTATAATATCTATGATAGATACTGGAAAGCTAGAGACTTGGTTCTGTTATTGGTTAACTTTTTTAGTTTGTAAATTCATTACTTTTTCTATCTTTTGTGTCCTCCATTATCAGTTTTAGATAAACCGTATTTTTCGGACTATAAGCCGCACCTGTTTACATAAAAAATCGACTTAAAATTGGGGTGCATTTTACGGTCCAAAGGTAACATCAAAATGAAATCAATATTTTATTACATATATTATATATTTTTATTATATATATTTTATATATATTATTTATTATATGTATTATACATTTTTTTATCTTTATTAAGTAAGAAATACAAAATACGAAATATTCTCTTCTGAAAATGTTCCATAATTTTGAAGTGCGTCTTATGGTCTGGAAAATCCAATAACCTTTTTAAATTTTTTGCATTTTGTTCTCTTATACTGTTTGTGCTGTGTGTTATAACAAACTGAATGATTTTATACCGAGTGCCAATGCTAGAAATTAAAAAGAAAAGTTTAGGTTTGTATACGCATTATAAGAGACACCACAGAAAAGGTGTTTAAATATGCACGTGTCTGAAAGTTCAAAGTATAGATAAGTTATATATGAGCAAGAAAAACAAAGCGTTAACGTAATTGTTTTATTTAATCAATAAAAAATTAATACTTTTCAGGGGATTTGTTTAGAAGGGGAAAGATATAACAGTCGAACCCTGTTATAACGAACTTCAAGGGGCCAAAGGTTTTGTTCGCTTTATCCGGTGGTTCGCTATATCGGAACCATCAAGAAATGCTAGAGTTCACAAAATGTATAACTAATTAGTTGCAATGTGCATTCAATAATGATGCATTAAAAAATGACAAAATCTATTAAAAATGACTATTAATGAATTAAATCAACTGAAATCTATTACATTAAATTGAGAAAATACTAATTAAATTACCTATAATAGGAAAACAACGGGACCAAAATTTTCGCTCGTTATATCCGTGAGTTCGTTATATACCGGGTTCGCTATAATGGGGTTCGACTGTACATGGGGAAAAAATAAAGCCACGTGACCATATTTTGTGGAAATCGCGTGACTTAGAATGATGAAGATTTTTTTGAAGATTTTATTTTTGTCATTGATATTTATCTTGTGCCCCTATACATAACAGGAGGCTTCAATGAAAAGTTATTTTATTGCCTTATGCATACAAACGAATATAATACGCGTGTAAAACACACTCCCGAGATCATAGTTTAATTGGCAAAGAAATTATCATAAAATTCGACAAGCCGTATCTCGTTCGCTATCGGTTAATGTATTCCTAAAAATAGTTCGTAGAATCAGTTGACTCCAAGATTGTGTAACATGCATGTTATGATAGAACCTGTTATTATTATATCAGAAATATTTGATGAAAGTTCTTATAAGGCTAGACAATTATTGTTTCGTTGTTATGTGTGAAATTTTGATTACAACTGACATTTCCTTATAACACCTGTGAGTATTTATTTTTGAGCTTTGATAGATAAATAGAGTGGTGTTATCTAGACAAATATACATAATTTCATATTCTTATAAAAATATGACTCAGTATGTATAATGATAGAGAGTAGGGGGGAGTCTAAACTGAGTTTAGCACTCATAGAAATCATGAAAAATAAATTGAAAACGACGAGTAAGAGAATTTTATCTTTAATTCACTTAGAAAAAAATAAAGATAAAATGCATGCTTAGAAAAATTTATTGTAGGTCCCCAAAAAGAAAAAAATATACAAGGTGGTTAAAATGCCTCTTTTCTGAAATTACAAAAGTTGCACATAATCGATATAAAAGTATTGATAATCGATATTTAAAAGAGATTACATATGATGAAGGAAAAAAGCAAAGAGACCAAATATTAGAGAAACTTAATAATTTTGGCGTTTTGAAAAACAGCTTTTCTTCCACTGATGTGCCTCCATGAAATCATAATATGCAACAACAAAAAGTTGTTTAGCATATCACGTTTATGAAATTTCAAAGCATAAAAAAACTGCACACTATGATACTAAAAAAAAAATCCTAAATTTTCATTTCAAACACTGAAAATTTCAAAAAACGGACTTTTCAGATGATTGATTTAGGACGGAAAGTTTATATACGGTTATGAAAAAAAAAGCCATTTCCCCATATTTTAAAAAAAAATCATAATTAACGCATTTTGTTAAAATAAAAGCATAAAATTTTTCTGCTGATGACAGCTATGTTTAAGTGTTTATACGCAAAACAGGAGGTGCTATTAAAAGATCACGTTTTTCAAACACCAAAGAATGGAGAACTTGTATATCATCACAAACAAATTTGTTTAACGTAATTTTTTTATTTAAGTGTAGAAAGTTTTATGAAATCCAACATTTTAAATGGTTAGTTTTATGCTGAGGAATTTATAAATGGCGAAGAAAAAAAATAACTATATTATGATGGAATTTCACACTATATGCACTAAAAATTTGAAAAAAATATTTATTTTATGAAAAGGTGCCTCTTTGATCTTCCTGAGTACAAAAATATAATTCACAAGGTTGCCATATTTGACAAGGAATTGCACCCCTAACAGATAAAAGCATTAATGATGGCTAAATGGAATTAGAGCAATGTTTTCAAACAAATTTCACTGTATTTTAGTCATTACATTCAGCGAGTAAAGGGTTAAATCAGAAGTTAATAAATGCTTTCTGACGGCTAAAGTAGGAATTTATTTTAACTGTGGAAAACGATTTTTTCAAATACATGGAGCTAGCACGGTTAGCTTTAAGCTAAGTAAAATGAAAGGGAAGAGTTCCAGAACTTTTGAAAGATGTTCTTTTTTAAAGAGAGTTAAATAATCAAATTAATAAAATTACTTTGAATTTGTTAAGCAATCGAGTTTTTTTTAGATCGAAAGGTGGTTAATCAATCCAAAATGTTAAACCAGAATCATTAGAAGCATTCGTTGTAGAGAATAAAGAAAACACTTCTCAAAATAAAGGGAAATAATTCATTCTATCAGGAATTATCGGGAACCGCTTCCGAAAATGGGAATAGCTTACCACAATACTGACGACATAGCGTTTGCTGCCCATTCATACACCAAAATATCTCTATAGCTCCCCTTTAATAGATGATAAACACATCATGGATAAAATCCTCAACAGACCATAGTGTAAAAAAGGTCTGTAGAGTTATCAGTAAATGGTCAGAGTACCATACTGATAGAGCGTCGGCTTTCGGTACTGAGGAAGCTCGGATCGAATCCCAACAATCTCTATTCAATAGCGTCGTGTCTAGGTCTGAAAGTCCTTCTTTGAAGTCAGTGGGGGAAGAAGGTACGATCCCCCAATGTCACCCCTGGGGGTGCTCGGTCAAAATTGAGGTGGCATCCGGGGGTGGTGTTGGTTCACCTATACGGTGCTCCCATTGAAAGCAACCAACGATTCTCACGTGTTATGTGCAAGTATCTTGAAGGATTAGTGCCCCACATTGACAAAACATCAACAGCTTTCCGTAAATTACTACCAATTAAGAATTGACTACAAAGTGATTAATTTTTCGATAAATTCGAAAGAAGCATTTTATCGTACGCCTTCCTTTATCGTCAGATCTCAATGTAGATCAATAATTCATGATCAGAATTTTGCATTTACTTGGTTTGAATGTGCCATACGATTTGGAAGTCCCTAACAAAAGGTAGAAAGTTTGTAGAAATACTGTGGCGCAGTCACGGAAAGGGGTAGCCAACTCTGTACCCCGATCCTTTTCAGTGAGCCAAAAAGAAGATAAGAGTTGGCAAAAGCTTTTCAAGTGATACAGAACTTTAAATGCCGTCACAGGTTCTGTTGTTCTACATTAAACAATCTCCTAAAAATAGGTTTTATGGTACGGTAATCTACTTAGCTCATCCAGAAAGTAAGTACCATTTGGGTATAAAAGAGATTAGTAATTTGTTTTCATTTGTATTTTATTACATAAAAATCTACACACCTTAAACTACTTTTCGACATATTCACCATGCGAATTAAGGCATGTGTCATATCTTGGCACTAATTGAAACATACCCGCTTCGTAGAATTCGGCCGCCTGCGACCTGAACCAGTTCTGGAAGTTTACCTTGATCTCATTGTCACTTGCAAAGTGCTGGCCGGAAAGAAATTTCTTGAGATGAGAAAACAAATGGAAGTCGGGTGGAACTAGGTCCGAACTATAAGAGGGGTGACAGAATTGTTCCCATCGAAATGAATCAACCAGCGTCGTCGTTACGCGTACGGTATGGGGTCGCGCGTTATCATGCACGAACACAATACCAGAAGTCAGTAGTTCAAGCCTTTTGTTCTGTATCGCATGCCGTAACTTCTTCAATGTCTCCCAGTAAGCTGTTGTGCTTCGTTCCATCCAGTCCACTAACAAAATTCCTTGCCAGGCCCAAAAGACGGTGCACGTGATTTTTATTGGTGAGACGATAAATTTCACAAGGTCGAACATTTCTCGCATTCAAAAACCTGATAACGGCTCTTATTTCACAGCTGGCGGGCAGATCGATTGTTTTAAACATGATTACCAACAAACAATGACTTCAAACGTTAACGTAATCAAACAAAATGGCTAGGCTAATTCGTTCTCGGGTTCAAGTAGTATGCAACTACGCATGCGCGACCTTCGTGCTGTCAGATGCGCGGGAGATATGCGCAAATGGTACTTACTTTCTGGATGAGCTAAGTAGAATACTTGCTTTTTTAAAAGTAGGCAAAATAAAAATACGACTTTTTAATCTTAAGAAATCCGTAGAAATTACCAAACATTTTGAAGTGTAAATGAGGATAAAAAGGCAGACCAACTGTTATCTTTTATGAGTACCGGCTTAGAACGGTTCTTATGCTTACCTTCCTGACGCACCCGACGAAGTTGTTTCTGACTCGACTTGCGGGCAGCAGCTGGCCTGCCGTTGAGGGAGCAGCTCCTCCTACGAATATCACGCTGCTGGAGAGCATCGAGAAGGAACCAGCGGTCAAACCCCGCTCTGTATATACCCCGTCAACAGTCACAGAGAGCTGCAAGAAATGGAACACACTCCAGTGCCCTCAAAAACATTCAACAGTCATTTGAAACTAATAAAAGACAGCGCCATTTATTATGGCCAAAATACAGGGTTACTACAAAAGAATCATTCATTTTCAAAAGTATTATACTTACAAATATGATTGATATATGAAAATAACCACAAAATATTTAATTTTTATGCTCACTCTACAAATGTTCTATGTGGGCCCCCTTGGTCACATGACACACGTCCAAGCGGTAGTTCAATTCCTTCCACACATTTTGTAGCGATGTAGCGTGATCGCGTCAATGTTCACCAATGCATCACTGATCCGTTTCTTCAGGTCTTCTATGGTTTTTGGTAGTGGGGTACATAAACAATGTCCTACAGAGCCACCTGGTGGCGTGGCAGCACTAGTTCAAGTTTGTACACCAGGTGGCGTGGCAGCACTAGTGACCAAGGGGGCACACATAGAACATTTGTAGAGTGAGCATAAAACTTGAATATTTTGTGGTTATTTTCATTTATCAATTATATTTGTAAGTATAATACTTTTCAATAAATCGGGATTTGAAAATGAATGATTCTTTTGTAGTAACCGTGTACATCCGGGAGGTTTTTTATGGTCTTATAAGATTTTGATGGGTGTAATGGCAGTGTGATGCTAAGCCTTTATGTCAAGATACATGGATAACTGAGCAAATACATCAAGAATTTTGTTGTTTATTGTCGTCAAATAAATTTGTCATTTTAAACTAAAGAAACATGTATAGAAGCTTTTCATTAAAAAAATCTTCTATCAATCTGGATTTTTGAAAATAATATAAATCTTTGAAATTTTAAAGCTCGTTGTAGAGGGAGGTTCAAAATTATTTGCCTCTAAACATTATCATTATATTTCCAATAGCCTTTATTACGCATAAATTTTTTCTTAACATATTTTCTTTCAGTTATAAATCTGTGGCATTATGACAGATGCTGATATGTCCAAAAAATTCAATTTTATGTTTTAAGTTGATATGTCATACTTAAAATTGGTTCTTTAATGTGGCAAAATTTGATAGTAGTACTATGAAATAATACTGAGTTATTCGTATTGGCAAATGTTGTTATGTATAAAAGAGGTGATACTTGGTCCCTAATTGAAATTGTTCATTGAAGACTAGCCATATTCTTGAGGTTGAATATGAGTATTAACTAAAGAATATTTGGATTGGAAATCTTAACTGAGTGATTTTATACTTCACAACAAAAGTTACTTTTGCCGAAAACATGAAAAAATGACATATCAACATCTGCCATAATGGCACAGAAATAGGCAAATATGTGTAAGGTTAGAGAAAAATAATCAAATCTATGAAGTATCTGAACAGAGAAGTTTCGACGTCAGTATTTTGTAAAATGGCAATAGAAATTCAATAAACGTACTGCGTGGTATATGTTTTGGCGAGATTTGCAAAAGAGACAGAGGGTCATGTGTCAACCCATGGATATTTCGGAACACTACTTTTATGTCTCCTTCAAATTTTGTAATTTTTTAAAATCTTTTATGATAATATGATACAGAATATTAGACTACAGCTCTTCCTAAACATCCATGCTGAGCATCTATTATGAGAATCCATCTTAATTGTTGCCCAATCTTACAAAAATCCACGATGCGCCATACCTTTGTTGCCGATCTACCGCCATTTTACTAAAACATCGATCATAACCTTCTTATTTTGGCCATTAAATAAACGCATTAAACTTCCTTTTTGTCGCAATTAAATAAATAACCATCTTAAATTTCCCTTTCCGAACATTTTACATTTTCTTTTCTTCTAATTTCAGACATTTGCAACATACTGGAGAACATATCCTAAGAAAAAGTCTTTTACGGGAACTGTGTATAATTTTAACAAACCTTTTGGGTAGTACACTGACTCATATTATTCGAAACTGAGATAATGTTTAGTAGAGAAGCATATAATTCAAACACCTCTTGGAATGTATTCGTGTCTTTAAAAGAGACGGTCAAGCTTGAAAAGAGAAAAGAAATACTGCTTTTGTAAGCTACAGTTAAAAAACCCAACATCCTTTGTCGTCAACTGGTGAAGAGAGGGCTGATGCATCAACTGAAAACTCATAAGCTAAAATTTGACTTAAGATCCCCTAGAGGTGTAATATAAAGCCTTCGAAATAATATCAGTAATCTTTCATACAGGTTATAAAATGTACATAACAATGAGTGTTCCAATATCATGAAATTCTTTAATTGTCTTCCCGGTACAATACTTTATAGCACATGAATGAGAAATTTTTAAAATTAAAATTTTACTCGGCAGTAGGGAAAAATTTATTTGAAGAAGTTATTCATCTTATGACAGAAATAGCCCAGAATTTTTTCTGGTTAAAAATACCTCCGCTAATTTTTTAGCTCAATATAGGGGAAAAATTAGCGGAACTGTATTTAACGTTCAATATCCTTTTATATCACAATAATGAAAGCTGATATTTCACTTTTTATATGCATTAAAATTTAATATCTTGTAAACTAAAGCAATATGTTAACATACTTGTACGTAATACCCTTATATTTCATGAAAAAGCCATTTTAAAATATTTTCAGCAGATTTATGCATAATTTAAATTTTTTAACAGTTTTAATTTGCGAGAATACAGACAGGTAATTGTAAATGCTAACCATTAACAACTAAAGATAGTTAAATCTTTCACTGGAAAAAATATTTCAAAAGGTACAACCTCTTAAATATTTTGTATAAATTATTAATTAAAGTATCAAATTCAGTATTTGTTTAATTTTTTACCCACAGGAATAAGCAAATAAGGAAAATCGTACTTACATGACAGAATCCTGTTGCCCTGGTAATCTGAAACGAAACAATTTTCATTAATGTAGAAATGAAACAAATTTGTGAATACACATTAATAGTTAAAATAACATTATTTCAACCAAAATAGAAATTTTCGGAATAAATTGAAGGCAAAGATAATGAACCGCAAAAGTATTAACTGCAAGTTTTGACTTTAGGTATTAAAAATTTTTTTTCAAAGGCTTTTCTTAACAGTCTATGAATCTTTTCCCTGCAAATGTCTGGCACAAAAATATTAAAGCACCATTATATGCTAATACCAAATACTTTCTCAGTAAAAAGATTTTTAAACCTAATATTTAAGTTTAAATGTTTGAATTCAGTTGCCAAATAGGACTTTTTGACTCACGTCCAAGCACAAATAAAATATAGCAGCTGAGAAAAAACAATGAAGATTTTACAACAGTATTAAATTTTAACATCGTTTAGAATTTTATCGGAAAAAACCGAGTTGAAAATCTTTTTCCCATATAATTGGTTTTGAGATTCAGTGGTAAGAAAACGGAAATTCTATGTAAAGAATTTAGAAAAAAAAATGCAAGTTTGTCATTTAAAATGGTTTTCTTGAAGAAATTTAAAAACTATATGAATATTCTTTATAATTTATTTCCGTTACAATAAAAAATATAAAATTACGAAGTTTTATGACTTCTTTATTAAGAGAAAATGCTATCCAAGGAATTTTTTTATTGATGTAACATCTGATTGGAATTTTTTTTGTTCTTTAAATTGCCAATATTTTATTCTTCTTTCAAAGGCTTAAAGATAAATTATCACATTCTTGTTTGTTGAAATATGATAATTTTACAAAAGCATGCATTATTTATGCTATAAACTATCATTTCTTTTTACAGGTACATCTATGTTTCACAAGTGTGACTTTTCCTTAGAGGTTTAGAGTATAAATTGTTTTCGTCGAAACGTGTTACAGTAGAAAAATTCTTTAGAGGAAATTCGAAACTTCAAGAGCATTTTATTTTTACGAGAGATGTATTTTTTCATACACATTAAACAGCCTAAAGCTAAAAATGTATGTAAAAGTTACGACTTCAGTTTTAAAATTTTTTTTATGTAAACAACGTCCTCTATAACAATGGAAAAAATTGAAAATGTCGTGTTTCAATTTTTTGGGCAATGTATCCGCAAAACCGTGGCAGAGATTCCGGTAAGTTGAAATTAAAATGTGAGAATATTTTCCAAGTATTTCAGAGAAGGGAAAATAAAGAGGAATATTATAACGATTTGTGTTTTGAGTTGATTTAAATAGCTCCATCCGATAACTTTGTTATGAAAGAACGCCCAGCGTTTACTGTAGCAGGTAAGTAAACATACATTTAATAGACGTTGCAGGATACCGAGGCGGCATCATTTGAGGCGTTGAAAGGCAAAGTGGTGTAAGTCACATTTTCAACTTTTTTCATTTGGGCGCAAATATGTAATCTCCATGTTCAATTTATAGTGGAATTGTAAATAGTTAATATTTGCAATATTGTAATAATTGTTATGAATTATAATTTGTTCAATTTATGGTGGAATCTTTTGTAGTTTTTGCAGTTAAACTCTTTTGACTTACACCACTTGACTTACTGACTTACACCACTTTGCCTTTCACCGCCTCATTTGGTAACCCAATCAGGCTACAAATTACTGACGGTTGACATCATCTAACCCTTCATAGAAACAGTATTTTCTAGAAAAGTGTATAAAAAAACTATGATTTCCTAACTGAATCATTCTTGGCATTATTAATTTCTTACTGAAATATTACGCCTGCATTGTAAATATGAAAATTGTAAAATGAAAACCTTAATGACAGAAAAAGCATAGTGTTACTTATATAATATTTAACATTATTTTATAGAGCTATAGCAAAAGATACTGAATACAAATTATTTTGCGTAAATTGAGCTTAAAGAATATAAAAGACCGGTAACGGTTTTCCAGACAAGTTGTATTTCATTACGATAGAAGGAAATTTTAAACCTTGTGAATTTAATAGAAAATATTCATGAAGTAAACGATATAGTTATAAATAATAAGCACCCTAAACATTGGTTCTATGCTAAGAGAATCCACAATGCACTAAATACAGTGTTGCAATGGAGAACGTAAGTACTGTATCATGTAATTGCTACATGTACTCCCCTAATATGACGTCCGGTGAGATAAAATAACCAACAAAAGACCTCAGAGTACTCTTTTCTTTTTTCTATTTATTATTTGAAAGTTTTTTTTTCCCGGGAAGGCAAACTTTAAATGAAGAATTTCGCCCCGGTTTTTAAGTATGCCGTCATATCCCAAGATAGGGCACTTAAATATCCTAGCTGACACACGAGCATCCATCTTGTTTCCTAAGCTCACTAAAATATGGACCTTTCAATACCGTTGTTGAACCACTGCACCGTTGTTGCACTGTTTAGAGCCACTTAACAAAAAAAAACGATTTAAACGTCCTTTTCAGGCTTCTATTTGAATTCACTTATTGTTCTGTCTATAGATAAATTAATATGGAAGAATGCATAATTCAAGGAAAATATTTCTTTCTATATCTTTCAATACTTGCTAAAAGTTTTTACTATTAGCAAGGGAAACAACTAGAATAACGGAATTTAGTTTTATACGTTCTTAGTTAAATTACATTTTAATGTATAAGGATATATCCTATTTGACTTTTAAGAATGAATAAGTGATCATTTTAAGCCATTTGGAGGTAGACATTGGAGACATTTGTTAGACAAATTGTCATTATATTAATAATTAGGGAATAAAAAAATAATAGTACGATAGAGAACGTTTCCTGATTTGAATAAACTATATGCATACCTAATACGTATAAAATAAGATTTCATAATATGCACAGAATTCATAAACTACCAAATGAATTTGGTGCTATTTAGCGAAAGTTCTCCGCAGTTTATTGCTTATTTATTTCCAATTTTTTTATGACATGGAAATATAAACAATTATGTCTCGACTGACTGCGAAAATTCCCTTCTGAACGACTGTCTATTTTTCACAAGCAATGTGTAATTTTAAAATACTTTATCACTTTAACCCACGTAGCCAGCGTGATAAACAACCGCAAAGTTGACAACCAAATATCTGATGTAACTTCTCGGGTTTTAGGAGCTTTGGGACAAAGATTTAAATACATGGTGAACCAGGTTGTTTCAATATTCTTGACATAAAAATATGAACTTGTGAATACTTTTGACTTCAGTACTGATTTGTTAGCTACTTGCTTAGAACTGAGAATTAGCTGTGCTCATCTAGTTATCAATAAACTTTTCTATGTGTACGTTTTTCATAAATTGGTGCCTGAGACAATTTAGATATTCCTTTCTTGAAAGACTGAAATAATTCGCAACTTTAAGACTCAAAATCACTTGAAAGACAGATGCCGTCATTTAGACGGTTACGGACATACTATTGAGCGCTATGTCTGCATTTATGTCCTCAGGCTTCTGAAATTTTAATGACTTTTACTAATTTTACTCGAAATATGCACACACAATTACGAAATTATATTCTATAATGAAGAGGGGGAGAAAATGTGTTGTATAGCTTCTAAGACTGAAAGCCGTCAATTTGACGGCAATATAGAAAACAGGCAGAGATCTTCAAAATAATACCGGAAAAATGTTAGTTACTTTTCGTCTCTTCCCCCTTTTTCAAATAACAGAAATATTGGCTCTCCGAAAATATTAGTGTTGAAAAATGAGTACTGCACAAACCATGCATATATTTTTACGGATAAAACATACCAGGTTGTCCAGCTAGGCATACCTGCATAAAAATATATATAAATATATACTAATTTTTTATATACTGGTATAAAATAGTTTAAAATTTAAAGTATTTAACCATTTAAAAAAATTAAATATTTTAAATTCTTGATTTTATTTTTAACCGTCAAAATGAAGGCGTTCAGTCTTTTTAGTGAGAAAAAAATCCCCGTCTTTCTAGTGTTAATACATCGAGCCATTGTGGAAAGCATTCACTGCAGATTTTTTAATCTTTTTTCAGACAGCTTTAAATTCAAATTAAGATACAGCACGTAGCAAACAGAAGGATTAGTAAAGCTTTATTCTTCCAAAGATATTAACTCTACTAAAGTACTAAAAATAAATTGACCTTGCATGAGAGCTGCAACACTGTCTACAAAAAAGATTATTTGGAGAAAATTGCTTGAGAAATTTTTCCCACCCAAAATGATCCCAATTAAAGCACCCGCTGCCATCACTGAAATGCGAAACCACGACATTTTTGTTCGGGAGCTGATTGAAAAAATACCAAAGTAAAAACAAGACTTTTAGAGTTGATAAATAATCGTCTCAGATTATTCATTATGAATTAACAATCTCTTGTTTATGTTTACCTTTGACGTTAATTCTTCATTTGTTATGCATTCGTCTAAGGCCTTGTAGTTATTGTTTTCGAAATTAAAAATCATGCAGCTGTTTTTGTATCAATTCTTTTTATACAGTACTAACAAAATAATGACTTTCATTATATCCAGTAATTAAAGATCAAATATCATGTCATAATTATGTTTTGTAAGCTGATTTTTTTCATTATATCTGCTCTTCTGTAACTTTTTGTTCTATGCAACATTAAATGCCAAAAGACTTTATTTTCCTGTTTTGTCGATTCTTTTTCATTTGTACAAACAATAAATGATCGTTGAAGTAACAAAATGATAAGAGGATTGATAATGTAATTATATTCTGACATAGCCTACAAGCCAGATACTTGAAAACTATTGAAATTTAAAAAAAAAATTGTCTTTGAAATGAACATTTGCCAATTAGAAATGAACATTTATATATTGCAAAAAAATAACAAAATGTTTTGCTCTTATTCAGATACGCAAGTTGTTGTTAAACACCATCTTGAATTTAAAAGACTTCAGTGAACAAAGGTAATATCACTGAATAGTTGTAAATTTCTTTTATATACTTTAATGCTCTTTACACTATAGGAATATCAGAATATCATAAAACTACTCATAATTAATTAAATTTAAGAAAATATACAATTCCTAGTAAAATGTATTGATTCCTGTTATTTCAGAATAACTTAAAATTTAACGTATTACCTACAGAGCCAATCAACAGAATGTGTGTATTATAACTCAAAATGAAAACCTAACGTGATGAGTTACAGCCTCCGAATAAAAAACTAAAAATATCATTTTTTGAATACCACAAAGCTGTTTCCTGTAAGTAGGTATGCTTTTAAGTGTATCTGCTAACTTTAAGTTGGCTTACAAAGACCTACTTAAAACTCTGCTTTGCATTTTGATATGCTACTTAGCTCGCTTCCAAAACGTACTCTGCTTCTTTGTACTAAGCAGAGAGCTTACAGTGTTCGGAGAGCTTACAGTTCTAAGTATCATACTCTGATACTTAGAACTCTGCTAAGTAAGTCTACTTACTGAAAGGAGCTGCTGCTTACATTTTTGAGTATAGTTAACTTTTGCTGATCTAGAAACCCTTATATATATTTTTCCTCTTTAAATATTCATTAAATCGTTTTAGACGTGTATTACGAAGAACTGCAATATCTGTACAAATCAGGATACAACAATATATATATATATATATATATATATATATATATATATATATATATATATATATATATATATATATATATATATATATATATACCGGGTGCGTCATAAATTCGTGCAAAGTTCAAAAATTCGAAATAAAAGAAGTAATGCTCGGAAGAATTTTCTGTTTGCGCGAATATGATCAGAGGGACATTGGATTTTTTTTTCCATGTAGAAAAAAAGCCTCCAAAAGTAACCGAAAGAGGGCGCTTTTGCGTGACCCCGTTAAGCCTGTATTGCAGGAAAGACATGCGTTACCTGTTGTCACCTTCATGCAGGATGGTGCTCCGCCCCACATTTCACGTGATATCAAGACGTTCCTGTTGGAATCTTTCACTGAAGACCGAGTTCTATAAGTCGCGGTTATAAGGTTCAGTGGCTCTCATGATCATCAGACTTGACCCCGAGAAATTTTTAGCTGGGGGGATACTTAAAGTCTCATGTGTACCGGGGCTCCCCAACCACTTTGGTGGAACTGAAAAATGTCATTCGTCAGACAGTCGCAGCCATCGATGCTAGAATCCACTGTAATGGGTTTAGTAACGCGCCTCACTTGCCTATTATCTTGTGCTGGTAGTAATGTTGAACATATGTTACTTTAAAATAAATGCACAGTCTCATGTTATTGTGATCTGTTTGATTTTCTGTTTGAGTTTGCCTGATTTGCATAAAACGTTTCCGTATTACGTGTGAGCGTCTTCTTTCGGTTAATTTTGGAAACCTTTATTTACATGAAAAAAAATCAATGTCCCTCTGATCTTATTGGTGCAAACAGAAAATTTTTCCGTGCATTACTTCTTTTATTATGAATTTTTTAACTTTGCACGAATTTATGACGCACCCGATATATATATATATATATATATATATATATATATATATATATATATATATATATATATATATTTATATATATATGTGTGTGTGTGTGTGTGTGTATGTGTGTGTGTGTGTGTATCCTATATTGCATTACCGAAAAACTGCAATCTGTTAGTTATATTGATAAGATAGTCGAAATTATTAATATTTTTTAATATTTTCCTGTCATTGTCCGTTATATGACAATGGGTGACTCTAACAAAAGGTGAAGTTTGGTGTACCGAGGTAACAGCATTCAATGGCACATCAAAAAGGCTCTTTTTGGAATGCCCAGAAGCTCTTTACTTCTAACTAAAAGTAAGACATAACTTTTGTTGTTCTGTAAAGCATTTTTCAGCTGTAGGAAATTCTTTATAAGGTGGTACGGAACACAAAATAGACCATTATTATTTTCTTGTCTAAAACTATACTGTAGAGATTTGAAAATAACAATACACAACTCACGTGTTTCTACAATGATTACAAAAGAGGAGAACAAAATTTTTATTCTGTTCTATCTTGCGAACTCTGTTGAAGATGTGTGCTTTAAATTGATTTAAATCAGGATGGAGTTTTTCAATTCATATCCTCCACTTACTTTTGCCGAATTTTAAAAACATTTATCTCAAAATCCTTGTATGGTTTTTTCTTATAATATTTTGTTTAACTTTCCTTACTTTTGTTTTTGTTAAACTCTATTCAAAATATTTGGTTTAATGAAAAAATTCAGAAAGTATTTTCCACAAAGGTAAAAATTTCCCTGAAAAATTTATTTTTTTCGACCAATGGGATTGAAAATTTCAAAAATAATTCTTTTTAAAATTCCAAAGACAAATTACTTGCAATTTTTACCCGAAAAATGTTTGAAAATATAATGGATTTCCAATAAATTTATCAAGAACAAAGCCAGTTATAAACTAAAAGGATTGTTCAAACAAAATCTGACATCGTTGAAGAAATTTTTTTATGCACAGTGATCTATCTACAAAGATGCATTTGTTGAAAAAGAATCACTTTAAAACGATTTAAAATTTTAGAAAAAAAATTGTCACGTTTATTAACTAGTTGTTTTGTAAAACACTACTTTCTCTCTTCCAGATAAGGTATGTTTCTCGAGATTACTCTGAGAAAAACTAATATTTATTAAAACCCCTTGAGTACCAGGGCGTACGCAGCGTACGTCCTCTTATTTCATTAATCACCGACCAAGACGTCGTTCACTACACAGTAATGAGTGCATATTTGAACCGGATTGGTCAGTGATATGCAACTGATATAGCATGGTACTGGTCGGGGGTGGGTAGTAATGACCTTGATTCTACTACAAGGACGCCGCTAGATGGCGAAAGGAGCGGTGGGGTATGAATTCGCATAATCGCTTTAAAAATCAAAACGTCAGTTTCGATTCGACTGTTGTCTGTGTTCACGTGTTTTATATTTGCTCGTATTATTTAAAACCTTTAGCTTACGGGGACCGATTCCCTCTTTAGAACGGAAAAAATTCATATCCCCTTTATAAGAACATCCATTATGGGGTTTATATATATTTATATATATATATATATATATATATGTGTGTGTGTGTGTATATATATATGTATATGTATATATATATATGTATATATATATATATATATATATATATATATATATATATATATTTATATATGTATGTATGTATATATATATATATATATATATATATATATATATATATATATATATATATATATAATATAGTCATTCTTGGGATACATGCTATCCCACCCCGTAAGGAAAAGGTTAAAGAACCTTAAATTCTTCACTATTACATCAGAGAAGTTTTTAAATGATTTGTGACACGAACATTTTACACAGCATAGCCTGGTATATAGCCCTTCACCGGCGAAATTAAGCCTGGTAGTCAAGGGGTTAACGTTTTCAAATATGATACATATTATAATATTCTGATTAAAGTCTTGATCTGATCGCGACGTCGAAACATCATCCCCAAATGTGTTCCAAACTCGCATTAAAAGCGACAGAACTTTCCGGATAATGTTTCGTTTATTTTTGAAGGCCCAAGAAATTGAAAACATCTGCTTGTCCAAATTTCCCCGCGATCCGGTTATTCGGCGCGTGAAGTATGTTTACGCAATCAACATCTGGCAGCGGAATTAAACACTCGCGTTTTTGTCTTAACCGCGGTGTTTAACATAATAATCGCTTCCGCGGCAGGAGGGGATAAGAATGGGCGGGTTCTGGGAAAGTAATTTCGATCGGGAGGGGTGTCGTTTAGCTCCCGACATGGAGATTGAATTTTAATGCTCAAATGGGGAGAGAGACATGTTTACCCTCGGTCTTAAATTATTTCGACCTTCGTTGACAAAAGGATTTTTGTTTCTGCTGCATCGGGAACAGATCGTCTTTTTGCTGTACATGGAGGAATTAGAAACATACTAAATCATTCGAAACTCACTGGGTCACCCATTATTCATTAGCTAATGTGAATTCACGCTAAATTCGATTTTACACGAAGGTGCTTATTTTTCTGTATTTGTGTGTTATTATGAATTCATCGATTCGTGTTATTTATTGATGATTCAAAAGTCGGAATTCGAGATTCATTCGTAATTCTCATTTGTTTAGTCTTCGTAAGTATTCTTTTGGGGGATTTTCCATGTATAGAAAACTATTTTACAATCTTCTACATCGATTTGGGGCCAAAATAACGAGTTAGCCCAATTTTTCTGAAAGCAAAATAGTTTTGCAAAAAGATTACTCTTTTAGCCGACAGATGGAAGCAATAACATCTGCGATGAACTAAGTGTATGTTGACAAAGTATCAGACATTCCTTAAAATCCCTACCGACTCTCATCTGTAGGGATTTTATACGAATTTTTTCTCGTTTGTCATGAATTCATTTTCACCTATAAAAAACGAATTTCTGTGGAAATAATTGTTGTTTCGTTGTTATATACACAGCAGTTTAGTCTAGTGTTTTTATACTTTTTATTTTGCCAGTATTTTTAATCCTTTTATTTTTGGATAATGCATGAAATGTATGTCTTTTCGATGATGAAATTTATTTGATAAATTTTCTTTATTACAAAATTTTTTGTGCTATAGGGAAGTGTAAGGATTGATTTTTGTCTAATAAAGACCGCTTACATAAGAATTCCCCAATGTTTAATAAATTTTGGTTACAGACGAGAGAATCAGTAGATAAAAATAAAAATGTTTTCAAAGATGAAGAAGTTACAATTCATGGATCGAGTTATATTAATCTCGCAATTCAAATTAAAAGTTCAATAATTTTCTATTAACTTTTTCTATTAAATAATTTATGTATTTTCTTGCTTTTTTCTTCTGGAATTTCCTTTATATTAGACTATCAATTATCCCAAAAGGACTGTTTTTACGACGTCACTAAATACCTCCATCGTTTATTCCGAAAAGGACATAAAATCTGACTGAAAATGCATTAAATTTCACCTGTCATAGATGCTTCCTACAAAAACTTCCATATTAAAACACGCGAGATTTTCAGGGAATAAAATTCGTTCAGCCAAATCCTTAAGGGGACAGTGGACTTTCAAAATTGTGAAATTTGTCCAAAAATTCGATTTTTTTTATTTTATTAAATTGGGAAACTACAGACTAGTAGGAATGTGTTGCAAAAAGAATTTTTAATTTATGTGATTACTTTCCTAGCTATAGACATTTGTATTTAATTCAGATATTATGTAGTTACTAATAGCAATAACTTTAAATGCGTTTTTCTCAAAATAAAAATTTTCACGTCATACGAAAATTCAAACTAATCTAGGCGCATTTCTAATAATCGCATTGCTTTGAAATTTAACTTTTATATACTTAACTGTATATAAAATAATCTTATTGAAAAAAGTTATGCTTCGTAGCTCAGAATTTCTAAATTTTGTACTCGAAAAAATGATTTATAGGTATTTTGCGTAATAAAAAGGGTGTTTTCACTATTATTATTTTTTTCTCTTTATATTTTTAATGAATGCTTAAAATAAGCAATAAGTTTCATTGTTAGTTCTATAAGGTATCCTGTAAATAAAAATTACCATATTATATGCAAAAGAAATGCGCATGGAACATTTTTAATGAGGCCGATTTTTGATATAATTAATAATACATAATTCATAAATTATTAATATTTCATCTTTAAATTTTAACCACTTTAACATATCTATGGTACTAATCACATATTAAAATTTCAAGCAAATCCATTCAAAACAAAACAAGTTAGGTTAGAAGGTCCACTGTCCCCTTAAAAAAAAAAAAATTCGAATGATCATTTTCCTTCCATCTTTCTTATTCCGCACGTAACGAATGGTTAAACAACGCCATCTGTCAACGCTTCAAGTTTCGAAACTTTCCGCTTTGTTTTGCCTGCTATTTGACATAATAAGCCATTCCGAAGCAAAGAACGGACAGAATGCGAGAGCTTCCGAGGAGATATTTCGATCACGAGGTAGAGGCAGGTGTTTCCGAAACCATGGTCTGGGCAGACATTGCAATATGGGGTCATATTTCATGCTCGGATTTTTTTTGGGGGGGCGGGGGGAGAAATCTTTCAGGTTCATTAATAAGGAAATATAACGATTTCTGGAACGAGAAAAAAAAAAATGCTTAACGTCGAAGACAGATAAACAAAAGGCAGAATGTTTCTATTTTGAATAATTCACGCGAAAATGATTCAAACAATGTTTCTGAAAATGGAAATTCGAAGAAAGAGTAGATACGAAGAAGGAAAAAGCTTGTACAAATAGTATTCTATATTTAGGTCCCTTAATCATTTAAAATGTTAAGGTTGTCCATACGAAAATTTCCAAATAGGAACAGGATAAATAATTTTCCCCCAACAAATTTGATAGTATTACTTACATTATTCAATAACAACCTGTATATAATGATTATAAAATTATAATTACAATGGAGTATTTGGTAAATGATAATAATTCCAATCGTGTGACATACAAGAAAAATTTTAACATTTGATTTTGCTTATCTTCTCAGATTTCCGGGGTAAGCAAAATATTAAAACACCTAAACATGGGAATATTGTTATTATAACTAATAAAATGTAAATAATTCATCAGAGAAAGATATTAAATAACAGGAAGAATGGAATGACAGTCAAACGAAATAAACAAAAATCCTGCACTTAGACTTAAACTCACCATAAATGCAAGATTCTGTAGCAATATAAGATATATGGTTTAATTCTTATACTGCTACAGAATCTTGCATTTATGGTGAATTTAGCTCTAAGTGTAGGATTTCTGTTTATTTCGTTTGACTGTCATTGCATTCTTCCTGTTATTTAATATCTGTCTCTGTTGAATTATTTACAATTTACTAGTTATATGTGTGTCTGTTTTCAGTATGAGGATTTGTTGCAACTGCACAATCTTTTATTGAAAAGTTTTTAAATAATTTAACGCTAGTACAGTTTTTCTGCTTATTTTGCTTGACTGTCATTGCATTCTTCCTGTTATTTAATATCTGCCTCTGTTCAATTATTTGTATTTTACTAGTTATATCTGTCTCTGTTTTCAGTATGAGTATTTGTTGCAACTGCACAATATTTTATTGAAAAGTTTTAAAATAATTTAACGCTAGTGCAGTTCATCTGTTAATTTTGTTCGGCTGTCTATGCCTTCTTTATGTACATTAATTTCTTATTTTGTGTTAAATTATTTACAATGTATAAGGAATATTGTTATGGATTTTAAACAGAAGCTTAAATAATTACAAGATAAAAAGAACTTTTTATATACCATGTTTTTAAATTTTCTGTTGAGTCATATAAACTTGACAATTCAATGTATTAATAAATACTTTTTTAAAATTTTTTTGATGAATTATCCCATCAACTTGAAAGAAAAGGAAGTTAATTGGAAGTTAACTTGCATTTAACTTTTCATTCACATTCCGGCCGATAGATGGCTGCACCAGTCTACAAAACAAAATTAACCGAAAAAACTGAAAATTAATTTAATTCTGCTTAAAGATGGCTAAAAGTATTAAAAAATGCATTGTCATCGTATTCTGAGCTATTCTAAAAGTTTCAAATGTCTAGCTAGTCGGGAAGTTAGTTAAAAATCGATTTGTACTCGACAAACACACAAACACACAAGAAAACAAGTTAGTAAAAACATGGTAAAAAACGACTGCAATTAGCAAATCAAAAAAACAAAATTCAAATATCTGCTAAAGTAAAAAAAAATAGTTTTCATTTTCGGGAGAGAGGCAATAATCTGGTCAACATACAAACAATGGTAATTAAAAAAGGCAGAGAGAGAATGTTGCCATTTTCCCAATAAATGAAAGAATTAATATTGCGGAGTAATAAAAAAAAGAGCAAGCGAGGGGAACGAAAATTACCAACAAAATAATATTTACGAAAAATAAAATAATAGTCATAATGGTCAGTACATAGTTGCCTTGCAGGCAGAAAGAATATATTTAATAGATTGACAAGCATTTAAGAGTTACGAGTTCGAATTTCAGAATGATCCTTTCAGCAATCAAACCTGGAGTTTAGAGGATACACGCATCTTTAAAATAAGAAGATAGTTTTACGATACCTACCGCAAGGCTAGGAGACGCAAGTACTATAATCCGATCCTAGCAGAGAGTACATACAGAATTTATTTTATTTTCCATTCCGAGGAAATTCAATGAGGCAGTAAACATACCATATGTTAACTAATTTAATCTTTTTTTACTAAAACAGTTAACCAGGAAATCTTGAAGACTACCGAAGGTTTCATGAATGATTGAGTTATTGGTAGAAAAGCTTAAAAAAAATTTGCGTATAGAGAACTAATAATCCCTAGGCATAAATGAACAGAACGGTCATCCTGCGTGAATAATTTATTCCTAAACTGTTGTTGCTGTATGTCAGTGTGGGGAACTTATCCATGAAGACATTCGAACTTTGACAGCGATAATCGCTGGTTGCTTTCAATGGGAGCACCGTACAGGTGAACCAACAACCCCCTTCCTAGTGCCACTTCCATCTTGACAGAGAACCCTATGGGTGGCAACTGACGGGCTTAAACCGTCTCCCACCATCTCTGACCTCACAGAAGGACTTTCCGGTCTACGGATTTAATGTACCCCTATACGGTCTGGACATGAAAGCATTTAAGGGGACTCACGACCCTTAAGTCGAGGAAATAAGGCATATTTTCATACTTTTTGATTCTTTGTAACTTTTTCAATTTACTCCCAATTTTTCCAAATTTTATGTATATGATAAATTGATATATTTGTTTTAATAAACAAATTTTCAACTCTCAAAATAATTTTAAATAATTTTTTTAAATGCTTTAGATATACCTTTTTTTAAAGTATTTTTATTGTATACTGGCTTGCGTGCAGAACTATGAAATTAATTTTACCCTTAAATGTATAATTCCTGTTTTATATTAAAAATAAATAATTCAAAATACAATTGAACATAAAACATTCAACATTAAAATGTTTTTTTCACTTTTTTAAAACTGCTCAAAATATACTTAAAATTTCCTTAAATTTTTGCATTAATTTACCCCTGTCAAAATACGAAATGTGCAGTGATTGCAATAATTCTGGTTCAGCGCAATAAAATAACATGATTATGCAGTGATCAAAATTTCATGGAATTATGTTTCGTAGTTTTTGAGATATCAGTTGCGGAATGATGCAAAATGACATTTTGAGAAAAATGAGTTTAAAATTTTTCCTACCATAAACTTGATCAGTAATTAAATATTTAGAATATCAATATCTCCGGAACTAAGCGGAATATTTTCATGCGGTTTGCTTTATTCAGTTCAGAAATGATCAGGCTTTAACATATAATTTTTTTCAAAAAATTGAACGTTTTAGAGATTTAAGGGTAGTGAGTCCCCTTGAGGGTTATTATGTTCGTCGGTAGCCCCCCCCCCCCCCTCCAGTCCGACAGTCAACGCGCTACCACTAGGCAACTAGGACCCTTTCCTTTCTAAACTAAAGGTGATAAAATTTGATAAGGGCGAAAAAATAATGCATCATTCATGTCCAACATCAATATATTTATGCTTTACCATAAAGATTTCATAACTGAATAAGTCAACAGGATGAGTTTCCTCGGACATTTCATAATAGAACGAACTCTCACTGTTAAAGGTAGTAAACAGATTACCGCCCTTTTACATTTCGTATAAGAAAGAAAACAGAAAATAAAAAAAACGTTAATCCTCCTTTAACAGGAATCGAAGCAATACAAGTATACATAAAAAGAGAAATAAAAGCCGAAAAGAGATCAAAATCTACTTTTAGTCAAATAATCGGTTTCAGTAAAAGAAAACGATTGGAACTGATGTAGATTTATGAAGTTACTTTTTTAAACATATATTTTAAAACACTGATTTGAATAGGTAAATTTATTTTTATTTTAAATCATCATAGTTCATTTATAAATGATTACGTACTTAAAATAAATTTTAATTAAGTTATCAATGCATATATAAATATTCGGCTAAATAAAAATACAAATGTATCCTGAAATTCTTCTATTCAAAACAGTCGATTGGTTCTTAATATAAGATGCAAATTAATTGAACAAGCAAAAAGAATGTAGATGGTAATTCAAGTTATTTTTATTGCTTTCAATTTGTGATTAGATTTTATATCTAACATGTAATTTCTATATCAAACATTTTATCTATTCAATGAAGTTCCTGAACACGAAAACTGAGTTCGATAATTTTTGTCGAATTTCTTGCAGTAGTTTTTTTTTTCTATTCGACTGAACAATAAGTAAACTCGCTACAGTCGTAATGAAGTATTACGCTTAACTATTATGCATAGTTTTAGTAATTAATTTTACTATATTAGATCGGATTTTGTCAATACTTCAACGTTTCTCTTTGTCTCATTCATACCGGATTGTTAGATAACTTTGAGCTTCCTATTTTTTTCAATTATAATGCATAGATTGATTAATATTTTTATTCTATTTGAATTAATTACATTTTCGTATCGATTCTATTTAACTTCGTTTAAATACTTTTTTATATCTCTCAAATAAAAAAAAAACCTCATTGAAAGAAATATCATTTTGATAAGGCTTAAAATTCTAATTGAATAAGATTTTTCTGTACTGTTTGAGTTTTTTAACTAAAAATTTCAATTATATTAATAAGATTTAACTGAAATTTTGAACAAAGTATTTGTCCTGAAGATATTCATATATAAAGAAACATTTTTAGTTTCAAAATACGTTTTAATTATTCTAATTCAGGCTAAAACTCAATATTGTTATTAGGTTAAACAGCATGTGATATAAAAAAAAAATTTCAAGATTAAATTTATACAATTTTTTTCTTTGATCATATATTCGGAAATTTTTAATCGATTTATATCTCAGACAACTTTAACTTAGTGTAATTTCATTTATTTGCTGAGTTACATAGAAACACCATTTACCTTACCCGGCATAAAAATATCAATTACGGAGAAATAGAGGAAAAATAATGCATCTACATTAGATAACATACTTTTTACACATTTTAATACCATAATATTTTATATATTCAATAATCCTGAATATGATGGTTTCTGCGATATATTTCTTACAGTTTTCTGTCTAAATTTTAAAGTTTAAATACACTGCTGGCCACCCAAATTGCAACACCAAGAAAGACAAGAGATATCACAACAAAATTTATTTTGTAGATAACATGTTGACCAAGTATCAAATGATTAAATTTATAGACTTCTGTGAAGTGTGGATCCTGCCAAAATCAGTAGCCAGAGTAGCCACCATTGTTGGACATCACCGCTGCCACACGCCTCGGCATTGATTCAAAGAGACTTTGGATGAGTTCTTGGGGTACAGCAGACCAAGCAGCTTCCACACGTTGCCAAAATTGATCTGCTGTGGCAGCTGAGGATGGAATCTGGGTCAATCGAAGAGCAACCATGGACCACATGTTTTCTATCGGCGAAAGATCCGGAGAGCGAGGCGGGCAGGGAAGCAATTCAATCTGGCGATTGACGAAGAACCGTTGGAAAATGCGTGCCACGTGTGGTCGCGCATTATCCTGTTGAAATATGGCTGTGGGCAAGCCCTGTAGGTAAGGAAGGACAACTGGCTCCAACACCTCGGAGATGTAGCGCTGGCTGTTTAAAGTAGCGGCAATGCGTAATAGAGGTGTGCGAGAGTGATATCCAATACCGCCCCATACCATAATACCCGGTGCAGGACCAGTGTGGCGGTGCATAACGCAGCTGTTCAGCTTCCTCTCTTCACGGTGTCTCCAGACTCGAATGCGACCATCGTGGTGTTGCAGACAGAAGCGTGACTCGTCAGTAAAGACAATTTCATTACATTCTGCCGTCCACATCCTTTTGTCATCGCACCATTGGCGGCGGAGACATCTGTGGTTCTGCGTCAAGAGTAGACAAAGCAATGGACGTCTTGCGGACAGACCTATCTGCTGTAAACGGTGTCGAATGGTACGCGCAGACACTGGATGATGCTTTACAGACTGCATGTGCTGTGCTATGGTTCGTGATGTGACTGAGCGATCCGTCACTGCCATGCGCACAATTTGCCTGTCATCACGTGAAGTGGTGCGCTGAGGTGGATGCGATCGAACACGCCGGTCCGTCGTACCCTCCTGCATCCAACGATCACATATCCGCATTACAGTTGTTTGGTTTCGTCCAACACGACTACCGATTTCCCTGAAAGATAATCCAAAATCTCGGTAGGCCACTATCCTTCCTCTGTCGAACTCGGATACTTGATCAAAAGATGATCGCTGTTTTCGACGAGGCATAATTGATCGTTTTTTTGAAAAACCACAAGAAAAACACAATTGCCGAACTTGAAATCGTCGAAATCCCCAAGCCTTAAATAGCGCTTTGAAGTGCCGCCACAGGCGCGCGTGATGTGCGTCTGCGCTGAAATTCTAATCATTTGCATATCTCACCTCCGCTAATGCATGTTGTAAATTTCATGTTATTTGCATGTTTCCTTCAGGGTGTTGCATTTACAGTGGCCAGCATGTATATAAATACGAACTCATGTGGAAATTAAAAAATTTAATTACAAAACATAAAAAAAATTTCTGTTAATTAAGATATTCAACTATTTTCATAGTTCTTAAATTCAATCTTCACTACGAGCTCATTTTCCTTACTTTTATCACTGTTGTTTTCATGAAAATTTTCTGTTTGAAATCATTGCTTATTTTCAGCCCCTACATTGAACTGAAACAATAACCAAACCTCTAAACAAAATGGGCCTTCTGATAAGGTAAGAAAATATTGAAATCAGAAAATCATATTTAGTAAAAAAAAAAAAAAAATTCAAACTTTATGATTTATGTTGTCTATTGTTTATTAATATTGTCTTGATACCCTTCGTTAACCTGTAACTTCGCCTGTAAAACCGTTTATCAGCATCAGGAAGTATACGAAGGAGAAAAAAAAATCTAAAGGTTTGGGCTTTTGAATATTTTCTTCTTTTTTTTTTCCATTAAAGGCAGCAGTTTAGCATGCCTTTTTACTCTCATATAAACTTGTTCATTAATCCTTAATGCAGTGGTTCCCAACTTTTTCAGCTGGCGACCCACCTTTCATTATCGGAATACCTCCACGGTCCATTGGTCCATGGTGGAGTAAAAAACCTTACTTGTATAGTATTCCTTCCTTATGTATATATAATTTACCATCTAATATTGCAAATATATATATATATATATATGGATATAGATATATATGCTTTTTTGAAGATACAGATTGATTATTGATAAACAGTTTGTGTTCTGATTTGAAAATGGTTGACAAAATATAAGAACTTTGCACTTTGACAAAATATAAGCAATTTTTCTTATCTTTTCTGATGGTTTATTCGATGGTTTCTGATAGTTTTAAGATCGAGTCGCTGCCCACCGGTTGGGAACCGCTGTCTTAATGTATTTTAGGACATGAAATTATGGTCAAAATCCCTTTCCAATTGTATAACACCTTTTGGCAGGTGGATCATAATTTAAGCTATGGGAAATTAATGATAGGGAAAATTAGGAAGGCACGATAAGTGAATAAATAATTCAACAAAAAGATCTTTCCTTAGTCACTGGAGCATTTTAACAAATCTTTAAAATTATATAGTAAAATAAGTCTTACAAATATAAAGGGAAAGTTGTTTGCATGTTCTTTGGAACGAGTAAAATGATTTTAAACTTATTCTTTCTTGCTGTTATATAGAATAAAGGACTATTTTCAGAGAAAATTATTTTAGCGAGCCATTTACACACAAAATCTGCGCATAATTATCCATTTTCGTGCGAAAAAAAATACTTAATTTGAGAGACGTTTCTTTATGTATCATTGTTTCAGGGAAAAGCACTATGACAATAATTAATATATATATATATATATATATATATACTCTGTCACGAAAAAATATCTGCACCCAGAAGAAATTGAGCTACTATCACAAAATTTGGCAGGAATGTAGTCTAGTAAGAGATATGCAAATGATTAAAATTTCGACGCCAATGAGACAAGGGTAAGCGCACTATGCGCATATGAGATGCAAAGCTGGGTGAGTTTAAAAGCATGATTGCTCGTGCCATACGGTTATTCAAACAAATCTGTCGACTTGGATGGACGGAATTGTGACTAGAGATGCCTCTGAGACGTAAACGGAGACAGTACGAATAATTGTCGGACTTTGAGAGGGGGCATATAGTAGGCCTCAGAGAAGATGGTTGGTGGAACAGGCGTATCGGCCGCCACCTCGGTCGGAGCGATATGGTAGTTTCTCGGTGTTGGAAACAATGGATCACGGAAGGGAAAGTCTACCATCGTGGAGGGTCAGAGCGTCCCAGGAACACAAATGCTCGCGAGGATCGCGCAGTCATAAGAGCGGCTACGTCCGCACCAACAACGTCGCTAGAATCGGTTCGACGCCATTTACGACCTTCCAAACATCCGGTGGTATCAAGGAAAACATTCGGAGACGACTGGCCTATGCAAGTATAAGGAGCCGACGTCCATTAAGACGCCTACCACTGACCCCATATGATAGGCAGTGTCGATTAGATTTTTGCCGACCTCGGGCAAGCTGATGTGTTACCGACTGGAGGGGTGTGATCTTCAGCGATGAATCCCGATTCAGTCTCAATGATGATGACCAGAGCATACGCGTGTGGAAGCGGCCAGGCTACCGGTCCGATCCCGCATTTGTTGTCGAGAGGCATACGGTGATTATACAAGGTGTGACAGTGTGAGGAGTGATTTGTTGGGATACAAGATCAGCTCTAGTCTTCCTTCACCGCACTTTGACGGTACGTAGGTACGTGGACGCGATTTTAATGCCAGTTGTACTGCCTACGCTATTAAGTCGCCCAGGTGCCCTTTATCAGCAAGACAACGCTCGTCCACATACTGCGGGACTCTGCCTACAATGTCTTCAAGGATATGATGTACTCCCATGGCCTGCCAGATCACTAGACCTCTCGCCAATAGAGGACGTCTGGGACGTGCTTGGAAGGCAACTGCAGCCGTCCCGGAATAATAGTGAATTAAATGCCCAGTTGCAAAGATTATGGCATGATCTTCTGCAGGAGGTCATAGGTGACATCTTTGATTCGATGCCACGTCGTGTTTCGGCTTGTATAGCTGCCCGAGGTGGATTTACTACTTACTGATTGGTAACCTTTTTCATGCCATATCTTCTTGATGAAACAGTCTGTTCTTCTGAATTTGTAATCATTTGCTTATAACCTCATACACTAAATTCATGTTAAGTTTCGTGATAGCAGCTCGTTTCCTTCTGGGTGCATATATTTTTTTGTGACAGTATATATATATATATATATATATATATATATATATATATATATATATATATATATATATATATATATATATATATATATATATATATATGTTTTCTTTAAGTCCCCTTTATTTAACATTAAGGCTCATAAACAAGCACAGGGTGATAACGGATAACTTAAAATTTCTTTTTAATTACTACATATGTATATTACCAATTTATACAAGTGCTTGCAAATTAACTAAATAGTTAGCTATAAGGTATTGTAAATTGAAAAAGAACACAAACTGTACTTAATATGTCGCAGTATCAAAACAGTGAGATCAAAATTAAGATGGTAATGAAAGTTGTGAAAACCTAAATCTCGGTAGTTTAATTGCTTAACAAAATAAAGATTTATAAGTAAAGTATTTAGGATTTTACTTTAATAGAACCTACAGATAGAATGAGACATATGTAATATTAGAAGTTAGAAGCGTTCTGAATATTATTAACACGTACAACTAATGGTGCTGCAAACAATAAAGGAGGGGGGGGGGGCTGAAAAAAAACTACTAAAGTCATTAGGATACTTTCTCTAAGAAACTGTTATCTATTCGCAAAAAAATAAAAATGAATAAGATATTTCATGAATAATTTCTCTAATTTAAACCAGATCTCTGTTTTAGAGAACTCTGAAAACTATCTTCATATGTTGGAAGGAGATAAATAAAGCTTGTACCCGTTGAATGAGTTATGTTACTTTTTTATTTTTGGTGTTTGCATTACTTCCACATAACTTCAAAAATTAATTGCAGTGATCGAAATATGTCATTGTTTCCTTCTTATTTTGAGGTACAATCTTATATCGGTAGAAAACCGTAAAATAGTATTATAGCAAAAAATAATATGGAATATTTACTGGCAAAGCATACAAAGATGAAAAATGTGAAATTTCTTTTTTTAAAAACTTAACTGTTTCCCACAAATTTTATTAAAACCTTACATGAACAGAAATTTCAAAATTACAACTAAAAAGGCGTCCTATTAAGTGAAACCCCATACATAGGCGTAGCGTTGGAGGGGGGAGAACATGCCCCCCCCCCCAACTTAACTTGAAATACATTAAAACGTTAATAGAAATTCAGTTAAAATCCGAAAATTGGAGAAAACTTTAAAGAAAGTTGGTTTTTTTTCGCCTTTTCAAACTATGAAACTGAAGATTCCGATTATGTCTTCAGCCTTAACAGTTTTTTTAACAATAATATGATCCATAAAGAAATTCGATGCTATAATTTTTTCTCATTTTATTTATATGATATATATATTTCTTATTGCATAACTTTTGAATACTACTCAAACATCAATTCAATTGTTATTTAATTTTAAAAAAATCATAATATTTCATATTTTAAGAACAGTCTGGAAGTCAATGCGCTGAGAAGGGACCTAACTAAATTCAGTTCGTGCCACCCCCCCCCCCCCCAAATAGTTAGAAGCACGCTACGCCTATGACCCCATACATAGGAATAGCCTTTCCTTCGTACTAAATTAAAATATGCTCTGTCAGTGATCAATTAGCAAAAAAGAAAAAAGAAAAATAAAATCTCTCCCCGATTCGTTCACAAGTCAAATATGGCTTCTGGCGCTGCTTCGCGCGCTCCGGTGAGAGACTCGATTTTCCCCCAATCACCTTTACCGACACGTCTCGAAACATTCTGGCACGGCGCCAAGCGGTGCAAAAGAAAAAAAAACTCCCAAATTTTCCCCCGCGAAACAAATCAAAATACAACGGAAAATGCGGTAGAAAAGAAGAGGGGAAAAGGAAATGGAATAGTGCCCGCTCCCCCATTAATCTTCATTTTTGTCCGAAATTCGAGATTTTGTGCAGGATCTAAATGAGATCGGGAACGGTGAAAAATATTTTTACAGACTCGACAACATATTTTCGCACGGGGAGGACGGGATTTGTTCCGGAATAACGTTCGCGCGAGGTTTTTCTTTGTCTTCTTCTCCCCCGAAACTTTCCATCCCTCCTTCCGCGCGGGAGATTTTATCTCGGGAATTATGGCTTGTCCTGATTAAAAATACGTCGCAGGTTTTCTCTTGTCTTACGTCGGACGAATTCGAACAAGCACCGGAATAGAACAATGCTTTGGAGATGGGTCAAAAAGCTGTTATTTGTTTTATGCATTTCAATTCGAACAAGCTCCAGAATAGAACAATGCTTTGAAGAAGGGTCTAAAAGTTGTTATGTGTTTTATGCATTTTAAGTCGAACAAGCACCAGAATAGAACAATGCTTTGAAGAAGGGTCTAAAAGTTTTTATGTGTTTTATGCATTTCAAGTTGAACAAGCACCAGAATAAAACAATGCTTTGAAGACGGGTCAAAAAGCTGTTCTTTGTTTTATGCATTTCAAGTCGAACAAGCACCAGAATAGAACAATGCTTTAAAGAAGGGTCTAAAAGTTTTTATGTGTTTTATGCATTTCAAGTCGAACAAGCACCAGAATAGAACAATGCTTTAAAGAAGGGTCTAAAAGTTTTTATGTGTTTTATGCATTTCAAGTTGAACAAGCATCAGAATAAAACAATGCTTTGAAGACGGGTCAAAAAGCTGTTCTTTGTTTTATGCATTTCAAGTCGGACAAGCACCAGAATAGAACAATGCTTTGAAGACGGGTCAAAAAGCTGGTATTTGCTTTATGCATTTCAATTCGAACAAGCACCAGAATAGAACAATGCTTTGAAGACGGGTCAAAAAGCTGTTATTTGTTTTATGCATTTCATTATTATACTCTCCTACTGACCAATCGGTAATCCTATATTCCTGCGAACAACGTAATACCGATATTTTTGTATCATCGTTTGGATATGGAGATTAAATTAAGTCTTTAGTTTTGAATGAGAACATAACCATTATCATCTCAAAAGTAGTCGTTATTCCTGTTGGGACCTATGCCTCCGGCTGAACACGCCAGACCAGGTCTCGACTACGGTTAGAGGAAAGCAACTCCAGTTACAATGGCACAACAAGGGTCGGGGGCCGAGTTTAACCAGGTGCCACCTCAATTTTCCCCGAAAAGTCCCAGGGAGCGACACCTTCAGGGTTCATACCTTCTCTCACCCACTGACCTCTTAGAAGGATTTTCTGGTCTACGGATTTAACGTGCCCGTATCCGGCCTAGAGACGTAGGTATTGAAGGACATTAGTCGGGACTCGAATTGAGCACCCCCCCCCCGTCCAAATCCAAACGCGCTATCACTTCTTAATTGCTATTATTACTATAACTATTTAATAGTATTTATGATACAGTTAACCTAACAACTTGCGCGGCTGGATAGGGAGCTGGCTTTAGACAGCCGAAGATGGCACCGATTATTCATTCAACAATTCTTCAAAAAGAAAAAAAACACTTATATTCGCTTTAAATTATCACTACAAACTCTATTAGTCCAAGTATTATTCGAGAGTACTATATGGCAATATATCACACACATTGGAAGTCATGATGGCAAAAAGTTGCGCAAAGATATTTGCCAATCCACAACAAAAAATGGTCAGGGGTGGAAATTGGCACCCATAGGAAAGAGTGAAAACTGGGAGGAGCAAGAAAATGCATGATATATAGAATTGAAAGTGTGAGAATAGTTACTGTTCATGACGGTTTGCAATTTCGAAAATAGATTTTATGACTGAAAGGTTTTGTTTGATTTTATGTAACTAATTTTTAAACTTTATTATATATAAGTTTTGATTATATATAAGTTTTAAGGAATTATATATAAGTTGCTTTATTATATATAAGTTTTAAGGAATGAATTATAACCTTAAAAGGCCTAATTTTGTTTTTTTTGCTAAAAATATGTTTTTTTATTTAACTATCAAAACAGAATTAAATTAAGGGGTCATACGACTGTTAAAAGTCGAAAAATCATAAAAATTGTGTCACATTCGACATTCTATATCTTTAAAAGTGTAATATTTAATCATAATTTTTTTGTGTTAATAGAACAATGTTTTATTTATGAATATATACCTGTTTCTTTTTTGATAGTTAAAAATAATTTTTGTTAGATAGTCATAAATAATAAGCAGTTTGCTTTGGACAAAAGTGATATCAAAGCTAACGCACATAAATAGTCCAAAAAAAGTTTAGTTTAAGACAAAATTTCTGCTTTTGTCTTAATCTCAATTTTTTAGCAAAACAAATACTGCAGAAACTAAAGTTTAATTTGAACCTAAATTTGTATATATTTAAGGTATATTTCTATTTTTTCTATGAAACTGAAAAAATTGCATTTTTTTCTTTATGAATTAAATTTTATCTATGCATGAAAAATGCATTCCTTAGAGATCTGTAAACGAATTTAGGTTCAGTTTCAAGCAAATGATAATATGTACTATCTGTGAAAATTTCTTGCAAAAATACGAAATAGTTCTAGAGATAACAAGTGCGTTATGTGAAAAAAACACATTTTGAGATAAATCCCTCTGAAGTATTGCCCTTTAAATCTGTTTACATTAAACATCTGGCACGTTTTTATTCATAACTTCCGTAATTATGGAAATTTTTTCAAGCGGATTGTCTTAAAATATTGAGAAAAAATTAATCTTTCATATATATTTTTTTTCAAAAAATTGATTTTTTTTTAACTTTCGTATGACTCCTTAAACCACTTTCAATCCCTTTTCAGAAGCATGTACACAGCATAGCTTTATTTTATAGAAGCGCATTTGGTTACATTCTTTATGATCATAAAGAAAATTTTCTTTGTTGCCAAATAGCAACGCTATACAGCCCAAGGTTAAGTTTAATGCGCAATTATTTTTAATTTATCAATTTTGTTTTTGTAAATAAAAAAAAATATTTTTAACTATGACAAATGATAATTCAATCAATGTTTTTTAATATTTTATTATGTCATAAATATTAGTTTAGCGGATTTTTTTTATCAATCTTTCCAATTTTATTTAAGTAACAGGAGAACTTAATTAATCTTGAAAGATTATTTTTCTGTGTGTGTGTGTGTGTGTGTTTAGAAGTTTACAAAGTTTTTTTTTATGCGGCAGACGGTTTTTTAGACAATATCCTCACCGCCATAGTATACCGTAGTTTTGCTAGCCATTTTATTATGGGGGCACCATATAGGTCAGAACTCCACAACCTTTTATCTTCCACGGCACAACAACGTTTTTTTTCGATAATTCCGCGGCACACCACAAGAAAAAGCTTGCAAATACATAAATTGCAATAAATACGCATATGTTTTTATTAGATAAAAAACATAACAAAATTACTCTATGTATCAAGATAATTATAAGCATTTAAGTTTTATATAAATCATTTTGAACTGTATACCAACACAAGAACAAAAATATAAATTATAGTTTACAAGTAAAAAAAATTCTCTTTAAATTTTTACATTAAAATTTGTTTTTTTAGTCTTTACTTAAGCCTAATAAATCAAACTTAATTTAAATATAACTAATTTATTAATGAGATATTTGAGATTGTTTTGATAAATGTGCGTTTTATATTTGCACGTTTTATATTTGGCTGTATATTAGAAAGAGCTACAGTTCATGGTCAAGGCCCTTTAAATATGATCGTTTGTCATTTTCAATTAGAACCAGTGTCGAAAAACTTTGTTCGCATAAGTATGTCGTAGAAAAAGGGAGCACAATTGCAATGGCCTTGTCAGAAATTTATGGATATTCTTTCTTAACTGAAATCCAGAAATATGACGCTCGAGCATACATACAATGTATGGAAAACAACATGTTTTTGCTTTGTGTATAATTTCGACCCAGAAAAATTACATATTAACAAAATTTAGAGGAATATTTTACTTAGAAAAATTTCTATTTAATGCGGTGGTTAATTTTTTTATTATCATAATCGATAAAATCACCGCGGCACAGTCAAGATCACAGTGTGCCGCGGCACAGCGGTTGCGGAGCACTGATATAGGCGAACTAGCATTACCCCCTAGGAATGGAAGACACAGACGGAGGCTTTTTAGTGGCGCAACACCGGGATTCGATCCAAAAACCAGTGTGCTGTACCACGAGCCCGCCACAAGCCCTGTTTATAAAGTTATATATACAAGGTGCGCCCATAAAGTAACCGGACAATTTTTTTATAAATAAGAAAAGTTTTACACACCTTCAAATAAATTTATCCCCTTCAAAATAAAGGACAAAGGAGTCTATACAATTTTTCCAACGTTTCTCCAAGTCATCGAAACACTATTTATAGGCGTTGGAACTAACCGTTCGCAAAATACGCGTAACATTTGATTTAATATCCGAGACGTTTTCAAATCTCTGTCTTTTCATGGCCATCTTAAGCTTCGTAAAAAGGAAAACTTCAGCTGGTGATAAGTCGGGAAAATTTGGTGGGTGATTTATCACTGTAATTGAATGCTTAGCAAGATATTGTTGTACGGAAATTGCTGTATGGGGCCTAGAATTATCGTGTAAAAGAAACCATTGCCGAGAATCAAACAGTTCCTTCCTAACTCGCCTTATCCCGTTTTTTAATCGAAAGAGCACCTCCTTGTAAAAATACTGATTAATTGTTTGATTTTCAGGTCATATTCGTGGTGAATAAGTCCTTTGTAATTAAAAAATGCAAAATCCATGAAGGACAGAGATTTGAAAACGCCTCGAGTATCAAATCAAATGTTACGCGTATTTTGCGAACGGTTAGTTCCAACGCCTATAAACAGTGTTTCGATGACTTGGAGACACGTTGGAAAAATTGTATAGACTCCTTTGGCGATTAATTTGAAGGAGATAAATTTATTTGAAGGTGAGTAATATTTTTCTTATTTATAAAAAAATTGCCCGGTTACTTTATGGGTGCACCTTGTATTAAAATATTCCGTATGGTAGCAGAGTGCAACGTTGCAATAGAATGTTATTGAGTTATTCAACAGTATGAGAGACAGCAACTAACTATGAAAACTACTCAAAATTTTTGTTTCCATTTGTAATCCTTGAGCTGGAGTATGACCAAACCTGAAGAGATGATCCCATGGAGTTTTCGCCATGAACATTTTCTGATGTCGATAACCGGATCATCTGGTACATCGATCGTGTGGCGAGGCTTTCAAACTAGGCCCCTACAGCAGTCTCTCTCATTTACCTCACGTAAATTTATGTGCTAATTGAGTGCAATTATAAGTTTTTAAATAAAATGATGACTTTGTGATTTCTCTAAGCAGACTTAACTGCTGGAATGTGTTAATGTTCTATGAATGTATCAATATATAATCTATATACATTGCTCGATTTCTAGAAATTGAGGTGCCGGAGCTGCAACCTTTTGGGGTGTGTGAGGGTATTCCGAATTATTGGTCTGAAAACTAGAAATTTTTGGTTATGTAAAAACTTGAACATTTTATTTCATTCCAAGTTTTATTTTTTAAAACAAGCACAAATGTGTTGTAGTAAAGTAATAAAAGTAATAAAATTGATTAAATAAATGTTTTTAGCTATCGTAATTTTTTTTTCCTAAAGAGAGGTACCAGAACGCCGTTCGAGTACCTCTCTTTAAGGAATATATATATATATATATATATATATATATATACACTGATGTGCCACTGAATTAGGGATAGCAAAGCCTATGCAAATTGTGTAGCGCTGCGCATCATGTATGCGCAAGTGAGGGCGCTGTGGTAACTGCATATATAGCGCGTACTGTGGTTGTTTTGAATTAGTTGTTGGAATTGCCAGTATGGGTAAACTGCCTGATTTAGAAGCCTTCGATCGCCGACAAATCGTAGGTGCGCGACGCATGGGCCATTCAATTTCCGAAATCGTCAGGCAGCTAGGATTTTCAAGGTCGACAGTGTCAAGAGTATACCAAGAATACATGGATGGTGCAAAAAAAACTAGCGATCGGGCAAACTGCAAAGGACAATTAGCCTTGACAGTGCGTGGTGAGAGACGGCTCAGGCGTATTGTACGTAGGCAGCGAAGCCTACCATTAGCTCAAATTACCACCCAGTTTAATGACGGTGCCAGTCGTACAGTCAGTAAACGGACTGTGCAACGCTCGCTTCACCGTATGGGTTTCGGGAGCCGTCGACCTACGAGAGTTGCTCTATACTCGCCATCGGGCTGCACGTCTTGCCTGGGCAAGTCAGCACAGAGACTGGAGTGTAGAGGACTGGAAACGAGTAGCATGGAGTGATGAGTCTCGATTCCGACTACTTAACGCCGACGGGAGGATGAGAATATGGCGTCAGGCTCATGAAGCCATGGATCCTGCATGCCTGGCTGGAACTGTACAAGGGCATGGTGGCTCAATCATGGTCTGGGGTGTTTTTTCGTGGCACAGTTTGGGATCTTTGGTGCGTGTACCAACCTCCCTCAATGCAATTCGGTACGTAGAGTTGCTGGGTGATCACCTCCATCCGTTTATGCTGTTCTGTTATCCGCACGGTAATGGAGTTTTCCAGCAAGAGAACTGTACCTCTCACAAGTCCCGGTTGGCTACTGGCTGGTTGGATGAGCATTCCTCTGACTTCTCTGTCATGAATTGGCCACCTAGAAGCCCAGATATAAATCCTATTGAGCATATTTGGGATGTTTTGGAATAAGGCATGAAAGGCCATCACACAGCACCAAAGAACTTTACTGAATTATGGACAGCATTAGCCAATATTTGGCAAGCCATTCAAGTGGAACGTTTCCAGAAACTTGTTGAATCTATGCCTCGTCGTGTGGCAGCCGTTATCAAGGCCAGAGGAGGCCCAACTCGTTACTAGGTAGGTATCCCTAATTCATTGGCACTACAGTGTGTGTATATACACTGCTGGCCACTGTAAATGCAACACCCTGAAGGAAACATGCAAATAACATGAAATTTACAACATGCATTAGTGGAGGTGAGATATGCAAATGATTAGAATTTCAGCGCAGACGCACATCATGCGCGCCTGTGGCGCCACTTCAAAGCGCTATTTAATGCTTGGAGATTTCGACGATTTCAAGTTCGGCAATTGTGTTTTTCTTGTGGTTTTTTCAAAAAAACGATCAATTTTGCCTCGTCGAAAACAGCGATCATCTTTTGATCAAGTATCCGAGTTCGACAGAGGAAGGATAGTGGTCTACCGAGATTGTGGATTATCTTTCAGGGAAATCGGTAGTCGTGTTGGACGAAACCAAACAACTGTAATGCGGATGAGATCGTTGGATGCAGGAGGGTACGACGGACCGGCGTGTTCGATCGCATCCACCTCAGCGCACCACTTCAC
The DNA here is from genome assembly GCA_907164885.2 of Dolomedes plantarius. Taxonomy (NCBI): domain Eukaryota; kingdom Metazoa; phylum Arthropoda; class Arachnida; order Araneae; family Dolomedidae; genus Dolomedes; species Dolomedes plantarius. Next base: position 196,788,828 of record OU015496.1, on the reverse strand, counting down.
GTGATGACAGGCAAATTGTGCGCATGGCAGTGACGGATCGCTCAGTCCCATCACGAACTATAGCACAGCACATGCAGTCTGTAACGCATCATCCAGTGTCTGCGCGTACCATTCGACGCCGTTTACAGCAGAGTGGTCTGTCCGCAAGACGTCCATTGCTTTGTCTACCCTTGACGCAGAACCACAGACGTCTCCGCCGCCAATGGTGCGATGACAGAAGGATGTGGACGGCAGATTGGAATGAAATTGTCTTTACTGACGAGTCACGCTTCTGTCTGCAACACCACGATGGTCGCATTCGAGTCTGGAGACACCGTGAAGAGAGGATGCTGAACAGCTGCGTTATGCACCGCCACACTGGTCCTGCACCGGGTATTATGGTATGGGGCGGTATTGGATATCACTCTCGCACACCTCTAGTACGCATTGCCGGTACTTTAAACTGCCAGCGCTACATCTCCGAAGTGTTGGAGCCAGTTGCCCTTCCTTACCTTCAGGGCTTGCCCACAGCCATATTTCAACAGGATAATGCGCGACCACACGTGGCACGCATTGTCCAAAGGTTCTTCGTCAATCGCCAGATTGAATTGCTTCCCTGGCCGCCTCGCTCTCCGGATCTTTCGCCGATAGAAAACATGTGGTCCATGGTTGCTCTACGATTGACCCAGATTCCATCCCCAGCTGCCACAGCAGATCAACTTTGGCAACTTGTGGAAGCTGCTTGGTCTGCTGTACCCCAAGAACTCATCCAAAGTCTCTTTGAATCAATGCCGAGGCTTGTGGCAGCAGTGATCTCCAACAATGGCGGCTACTCTGGCTACTGATTTTGGCAGGAACCACACTTCACAGAAGTCTATAAATTTAATCATTTGATACTTGGTCAACATGTTATCTACAAAATAAATTTTGTTGTGATATCTCTCGTCTTTCTTGGTGTTGTAATTTGGGTGGCCGGCAGTGTATATATATATATATATATATATATGTCAAAACATAACTGAACTGTCAAAATATAGTTGAGAAGTACGGGGAAATCGGGTTTAAAATAATAAAAATCTAGCATTCCATTTACAAAGCGCGCGAATTTTGCTGTTGGGGGAAATCCTCTTTTAAAAGCGACACTTCGAGCGGAAAGCGAATAATTCTAGCGAAAGGATTTATTTTTAGAAGGGGCGGAGTTAAAATGTACGATCAGCAATAATGAGGTCCCAGATGCCCAGGGATGAGGTCTGCACATGCGCCGTGCAGCAACAGCGCTGAGAAAAAAGAATTTTGGCGGTAGATTCGAATTTCGTTGCTGGAGTTCGAATTTCGTTGCTGGTAGTCGCTCGCGGCGGCGTGCTGAGGAATTGACAAAATGGCTACGTGAAACAGATTAACCTGGAGCATGGTTCGTTTAAAGAACATAATAAAGAAGTCTTAAGAACATTATCTGTCTTGTGATCCATGGCCTATCACTCGCCCAATTAATTAACGAATGTATTGACTGCATAACATCGATTTAAACACGAGAACAAAACAAGCTCCGTGTCATATGTAGGTAAACAATATATATATATATATATATATATATAATATATATATATATATATATATATATATATATATATATATATATATATTGTAGTAGCGGCAACCTTTGTTGACACATGCCTCCACTCCTTCTTTGCTATTCTGTGAAATGGGCAGAAAGGTTAAGCGGTGTGTGTGATGTAGTCTACACATTCCGCGTGCGGGAGACGTAATTGCCTCCATTCCTCATGTGTTGTTCGGAGAACAATATTGAAAAGGCAAACTGGCTGAGGGTGACATAAAGTTCAGCTGTCTTGGCGGCAGATGATCTCCATAGAAAGACCTGATAGTAATGTTTTCTGTTCCAGAGAATTGTACATCTTTCAGGCTAACAAAGAACCGATGAGGGGCCGATGCAGCCTTTCAACTCCAATTACGGTAAGGTAACTTGGAAAAACATCATTAACGAGACCGTCCATCAAGAGGCATGGTAGATGTCCAGTTGAAAGAGGACCGCGGCCGACAAAAGGACCGACACTGGGATGTCGTTTCAGCCGGAGGGAAAAAACAGCTGAGGGAGCGGTCAGGAGCGAGATGACGTCAGCGGGCTAGCGCAGAGTCACGAGGAGCGCGAGGCTTTTATAAAGAGGGGATCGCCGACTCGCCGGGCCAGAGAGAGAGACCAGGAACCAGAGAGGATTTTCGAGATTTTTGACTGGAGGCTCGGGAGCTGTGATTTAGCTATGAGCCTATCGAGTTCGCTTTGCACGTGTAAGGTGCCCATCTACGACTTGTAAATAGCAGTGTACATAATTTTAATTGTCCAATAAAGGACGTAAGGTAATCAAGATTTTCTGGTGTCTTGTGTCTCTAAATTATGTAAATATTTTTACGAGGTGCTGTGGCCACATTATCACAATATATATATATATATATATATATATTGTTTATCTTTAAAAGTGCTGTCCTCAGAAAAAAAAGGCTTATTCAAGAAGAACTCATTAACGGAAGAATAGGTGGACTTTTTGATTACCGAGGTCATTAAATGTCTTAGTTATTAAATTTAATTCACTATTTAATAGCGTAAAACCTGCTTTAACTAATCATAAATTCTGTTTAATATCTACAGAGAGTTTTCTTGCAGTAAATTACATTTTCTTTAGCTCTCTAATGCTGGACAAATTAACAAATAATTTTTGAAATTTCTCAAACTTCCAATGTTTCCATATAAATACGACACCAAATTGTTTCAATATAACCACAATTACGTCGGGACACTTTTTTTTCTACACTCATGGACAAAAAAATTAGCGCACCAAGAAATAATTGCGGGATCGTAACGAAACTTGTAATGAAGGTACATGTCGGGGAGATATGCAAATGATTAGAAATGCAGCGTGATTGCGCATTACGTATAGCCGGTAGAGGGCGTTGAACATCGTACTCTGTGGAGTATTGGACCCCCCTCTAGCGCGAATGCACGATGCGATACGATCGGGCATTGAGTCATACAAGTTCTGTATGATGTCTTGAGACATTTCGTTCCATATTACGTGTAACCTTGCCTCTAGTTCATTCAAACTCGTGGGATGCCCAACTCGTCGTCCCAAATGATCCCAGATATGCTCGATTGGAGACAAATCTGGGGATCGGGCAGGCCAAGGAAGGGTAGTAACAGTGCGGAGACAGTCTTGTGACACCATTACCGTATGAGGCCGAGCATTGTCTTGTTGAAAAATGGCTCCTGGGAGCCGTTGCATGAGTGGCAACACATGTGGTTGCAGCATTTCATGAACATACCGCTGGGCTGTCATGGTGCCACGGAACAATACTAGGGGTGACCGTGTATTGTAGGCAATGGCACCCCATACTATCACACCAGCTGTGGGAGCGATGTGTCGTTGTACAGCAAAGGCAGGATTGAAGCGTTCACCACGGGCTCTCCAAACACGAACACGATTGTCATCACTGCCGAGATTGAATCTGGATTCGTCGCTAAAGACGACCTGGTTCCATTCCTCTGCAGTCCAGTTTCCTCTTGCACGGCAAAACTCCAAACGGAGGCGTCGATGGGTGGGCGTCAAGGGCAGCACACGTAATGGGCGCCGCGATACCAACTGTCCTTTAGCCAGGCGCCTTCGTATGGTTCGAGAAGACACAGAGGCCCCTAGTGAAGGTGCTACCTGTGCCTGGATGGCGGCCGATGAAGCAGTTGGCTGTACGCGTGCATTTCTTACGATGTGGCGGTCTTCTCGACGACTGGTCTGTCGAGGGCGTCCTGAGCCTGGTCTTCGTGTACATGACATCTCTCGGGTCCACTGGTCCCAACACCTCCTCACAACACAATCAGAGCGGCCTAATTGACGAGCTACTTGCCTAGCTGACCACCCAGCTTCCATCATCCCGACGATTCTCCCCCTCTCAAACTGCGACAACTGCTTATATTGTCTTCGAACACGGCGTAATGGCATGTCTATCTCAGCTCTTCCTTTGTAAATGATTCAGCACACTCAAACAAGCTTTGGTTACCTGTTTTATACTCCACAGAGTACGATGTTCAACGCCCTCTACCGGCTATACGTAATGCGCAATCACGCTGCATTTCTAATCATTTGCATATCTCCCCGACATGTACCTTCATTACAAGTTTCATTACGATCCCGCAATTATTTCTTGGTGCGCTAATTTTTTTGTCCATGAGTGTAAATACTAGGACCTGAAAGGCATAGTCCAAAAAACTTTAATTTTGCAGCGATTCCAAAACTTTTACTTTATGATTGATTGGTAAAATGAAGTAAAGTAGTAATATTAATAATTTATAAGACATTAATTTATTACGTTTTTGGCACGATATTTGCTGAAAGTGTTACTAGAATTCACCCGAAGGCTTATCACACCGAAGCTGTACCTACACAACCCCGCATCGCCTCCTAGATGTCTGTCAAAATTTTGTTTAATAAATTCTCGCTCGAAAAAAAAAGTTTCAGATTCGATCAATTATTAAGAAAGTACAAGACTACACGCCGAGGGGTTTTAAGAACATAAATTTATAGCTGACGAAAGTGGTTTTAATAACCTGCCACCGAATTTTTCGGCTCCTTATTTTTCTTTACGCAGCGAATTATCTTTTATTGCTTTTCTCATCAAGTTTTACGGGGCACCCCGGAAAAAGGAAAAACAAAATAAGGAAAAAGAAAGATTTCTTTTCTCTTTGGGGTCGTGACGAGCCTCGAAACCTTTTTCGAGTCACGTTACCCCGATGTAAATTGATAAACATATTGAAACGCGATAATTTCGCGCCACGCAGCTTCGGATTTTTACCGAAGTTTTATTTTACTTTATAAGCAAGTAAAGTATACGAAGTGAGATTAATCTGTATATCGGGTTTAAAACCCAACTCCGTCTGGTAATTAAGGCAATACCTAGAGGGCATTTTTGTAGAAATAATATGAATTTTTGTCTGCACATACAATATCTAAACAATATTAAAACATGGATTTTTTTTTCCTTTTCATTTCAAACTCAGAGGGCAATGACACCGTATTTATAAGAATACTAGCTTAATACCCGTGCTTTGCTACGGAGTATATTAAAATTAAATACAAAGGTCAATGTATGCAATTAATGCCAAAAAAACAAAAATATATATTTATAATAAACACAACGGTCAATGTATGTAATTAATGCCAAACACACACACATATATATATATATATATATATATATATATATATATATATTTATAAAAAAATCGTAACGGATATTTTTATAGACAAAATAATGTAGAAGAAAATATTAAAATTAAATACAACGCTCAATGTATGCAATTTATTTATATGTTTAATCTAAATCCATAAAACATACCATTTTGAATTAAATTCTTAAAAAACTTCCATCTCAATTAGTCTAGTGGTTAAATTTTATCTTTTACCGTATTTTAATATTTTTCTATCAATTTATTTTGTTGCAAAATTAATTTAAAGTATCACAAAAAGAAAAGAAACCAGCTGATCAGTATTTAATAAATTGAATTCTAAAAATTAATCTTTAAAAATTCCCATAAAATCAGAAAATGGAGGTAAAGATTTGCAAAATATTTCATTTTAAAGGAATTTTTATGATCTTTCTCGTGATATAAATTTTATAACCCTCAGTTTATTGTTTTAAATGCAAACTTTAACGAATGTTACAAAAACAGCTTAAAAATTTAATTTAAAAAAAATCTAAGAAGAATTTTTGAAAAATCTTTCTTAGTGAACCCCTACACTATAAGAAGAATCGCCATGCAAAATTTCGGCCCTTTAGTTCCAGCGGTTTAGTCTGTGCGTTATCTGTCAGTCAGTCAGTCAGTCAGTCAGTCAGTTACGGAACTGTTTTATATACATAGATGGTACCCCTGATATGAGTACTGGCGGAGTTAACAGGTATTTTTAGTTGTATTTTCTATCATATTTTATGATAAATTTAGACGAAAGTGGGTTTGTTATTTTCAAATTTCTTTGTTATCATCAGTTGATGGTATGAGAAATCTGACCATTTTATTTTTTAAAAATGATGTTAGCTTGCTTGTGCCATTTCAAGACGTGGAAAGAGATAAAAAGAAAGATATTTTAGACTTTTCTAAAAGACGGTAAATTAACCATAAATGTTATCAAAAGTTCCTAGTTATATTCAGTTAGGATTTTTCTCTCAAAATTGAGAAGAATGATTAATTCGGATTCTTGAAAAAGTAATTAAATGGTGAATTAAATGAAATATTTATTATAATATTTCAAAATTAATTTCAGTTCAGTATAATATCGAAATTAGCTTCATCGAATGTGAGTAATGAATGATCCGAAAGTATAAGTAGTAGTTAATTTATTACTACTAATACTGTTGAGTAGCTTTACTATACTATGATCACTGGTAATTGATTTATTATACTGGGATTATTATCGTCATTTAATTCAAATGTAAAACCAAATTAGTATAATGTATATCTGATGAAACAGGCATGTTTCGCTATCGTTGTACTACAGGATATCTATTACTAGAATATTAATAATTTATAAGCAGTAATTTATTATACTGCGATTAGGGATTTACACTTAATTTAAATGTAAAACGAAGATAGTAGAATGTAGATTTGGTGAATCAGCCATGTTTTTGTATCTTTTATTTTGTGCGGATGTTTATTTTGATAGGTGATATACAGGGTCTGTCCAGAAAGTAAGGAGACTGATTCCATAAAATAAGTTTATTTGGAGATAATTTTCCAGACACTTAATAGACTTCAAAATAGCCTTGTCCTGAATTAATAAACCGTTGCCAACGACTCTACCACCCATTGATACCCGCCTGGAAGTCTCCAACTGGAATGCTGTTCAGAACGCGCGTTACGTTTTTCTGCAAGTTCTCCAGATTGTCAAAACGATTACCTTTGTGGCAAGCAGCGATACGCCATAAAGTTTTGTGTAAAACTAAAAAAATCAGCAACTGACACGCTTGCCATGTTACAAGAAGCCTACGGAAAGGATCTTTGTCCAAGGCTCAAGTGTTTAGATGGTACAAAGCCTTCAAAGACGGAAGAGAGGACGTCTATGATGAATAACGCGCTGGGCTTCCATCAAGTTCTCGAACTTCAGACCATGTGGCTAAAATTAAAGCGCTTTTGGACTCTGATCATCGGATGAGTGTCCAAATGATGTCCACCGGACAGACAGTTAATGCAGAATTTTACAAGGAATTGCTTCAAAGGTTGAGGAATCGAATTGCGCGCGTCCGCCCGGAGCTCACAAACAATTGGATTCCGTACCACGATAATGCGCAGGTCCACGAGTACAGCTTGATATGTCCCCGCTGGACAATTTTCGATTCCCTTGGTTAAAATACAGTTTAGAAGGGCATAGTTTTGACAATCTGGAGAATTTGCAGAAAAACGTAACGCGCGTTCTGAACAGCATTCCACTTGAAGACTTCCAGGGGGGCATTAATGGGTGGCAGAGTCGTTGGCAAAGGTGTACTAATGCAGTAGGATACTATTTTGAAGACTCTTAAGTGTCTGTAAAATTATCTTCAAATAAACGAATTTTATGGAATCAGTCTCATTACTTTCTGGACAGACCCTGTAATACATTATTATAATTAATTATAATGCCATAGTACCTGTAATGGCACAGATTTGATGTTGCCTTTTCATCGGAGAGACTTTCAACTATTCTTCTGATCCGTCAAGAAAAAGGGCAATGATTACCCCGTTCAACAAAATTGCAAAATGAATAATGACGTGAAATGACTTCATTATTCAATCCGTCTCGCTTTACTGGCTGTGTCGTTTCGAAAGAGCCGGTGAAAAAGGATAAGAGATAGTAACGTCTTAAATTCATAATAATTTACAGGGCTTGCAACTAGTTTAACGCCAGTTCGTGCCAGGCTGAAAACGTTAGATATTACTTCATCAAGGGGACAAGGGACCTTGAAACTCCGTATTTTTAAAATTTAGAATTTTTGACTCTATATACAAAACAAGAATAGTTAATATTCTTTTTTACAACATTGAAGACACTTAGAATTCCCAAATAAGTATTTTGTGGCAGAATAATGTCTGTTTAAAAAAAATATATTTAAAAAATGATATCATTTTTCAGAATGCTCCTTGCGCATTAAATTTCTTTTGATTTCTTCCGAATTTCTCAGGATTGTCAATTAAAGTCTTTGTCACAAATTTCTGCACCATTCTTTGAATCCAAAAATATTTTCCATATTTGTAGACCATGAAAATAAGTAAAAAGATTCAAAATCATAAAAAGTAAGTGTAGATTCATAAAAAATAATAAATTTATGTAATATGATCATTGCAAAAAAAATTTATTCCACAGTTATATTTTGATATATATGGTAACCTTATATTTAAAAAAATTAAGGTTTTTAAATGCTGTGGAATGCGCATAGAGCATTTTGAAAACTGCCAGCTTTTTTTAAAAAAAAATTTAAAAAACAGGCATGTTTCTGTCAAAAAGTCCTTATTTTGAATTCTAGGAGTCTTCTATGTTGTCAAAAAGAACATTAATAATTCTGTATATAAAGTTAAAAGGGAAAATTTTAAAAATATATTTCAGGTAGTCTCCTCTAACGAAACTACCGCGGGTTATTAACGTAGGATTACTTCTCGTTTTCTTACCTCTCATTGAAGACACTTAGATTTATTTATTAAAAAACTTTATTTATTAAAAAAGTTTTTTTACGCATTTTGGTACTTTTCTGTTTAACTGTTTACTGCTACTGGGTTTGGCACGCTGCCAAAATTATAACTCGCGACGCAGGACAATCTTTTACTCTCCGAAGGACCGTTAAGGCTGCTATGTACAAATCCTATTGGATTCGCTCACCTCAATGTTAACCTATGGAGAAAATTTGCCCACGGATTGCCGACTTGGATTCAAAGATTTTTTTTTAAAAATTGTACTCCGTCATAGAGAAAGAAATTTTACATTTGTGTACCTTTTTCGTTTTTTTTAATGAAATTAATATTTTAAAATTTAAATTATTCGGGAAAAAATCTGGTATAGTGTGTTTTAAACGCTCATAAATTCCTTCGGTGGACGAAATTTATAAAATGAATCCGGTAGCACTTTGCAGAAAAGTTCAGGCTATCTGACAATACCAATTTTATTTGATTATCAGCATTTATGTACCTGTAAATAGGTGACAAAAATATATTTTAAATAAAAAATTTGGGGGCAGCGCTTAACCCCCCTATAGAGAGAGAACCATTACAATCCCTCAAAATGTCAATCCTAAGGGGGGTGGAATTCTAGAACTGTCAACTGAACTCCTCCCATCGCAAGAATCTGCAAGAAGAGGAAAAGGGAAATACTATTTTTTCTTAGTACATTGCAGCCTTAATGGGAGCATAATCCTACGTAAAAATTAGAGGTTGGAGGTCCCTCATCCCCTTAAACAAATCTCATTCCTCAGAAGAAGTTAAAAGTGAAAATTAAAAAATTAGAGGTTGAAAGTTCCTTATCCCCTTAAACAAATCCCATTCCCCAGAAAAAGAAAAAAGATGCTCTTTAATACAAGGTGTGTAGGGAGAAATTTCTAGAACGAAATCCTTGGTACTCATAGGCATGGAGGTAAATAAAGACAACAATAAAAATAAACAACTCAAGCAGGGAGGAGGCAAACTTTATGAATGACGAGCAACCGTTTTTAAGGGGAGGCAAAAAGAGGAAGAATTGAAAAAAAAACTACTTTTCGTGGACAAATTGCAAGAAATTCAGGTAATAAAAATCGAGAATGTATACATAGACCGGAAATTAAATATAAGTGAGAACAGAAAAAAGTAAATGACTAAAAGAAATGTTTTCTTCATTCAATTTCTACAAACACCACGGGAAAGTTATAAAAGAGTTTAAAATCCAGTACGGAATGTTCTGAATCCAGTACGGATGTTCTGAATACCTGAATTTTGCATATCTATAATATAATGGAATCGTATTTCATAAATTATGATGGAAATTTAGGTTAATAACCTTCAAACAGCTCCTTTAAGAACTTTTGATATCATGTAATATAGAATTATACACGGAATATGTGCGTTACATCAGATAAGGTTTTTATTCGTTTGCCTAAACATATAAACATTTATGCACTAAAACGTATTATGAAGTTAGAGCAACAGTTAGAACATGGAAGCCAATTAGTTAAACATCGAAACAGAAACTTATAACACTTTCGGCTATTCTGACGGATACGTTCAGAGCAAAACACTTTGGCCCGATTCCAACGGTTACGGAGAAAGAAAATAAAAAAAAATTATCTTAAATTATACTAGACCAAAAGCTGGAAACAATAAAAATAAATCCAGTTTGATGCAGGAAAACTGAATCATGTTCATGAGTAATTATCTATTATTTAGTCAAAACATTTCTGTATTCGTGACAAAAAATCTAAACTATAAAAAACGATTAGCACAGAACATAGAGATTTCTTTATTACTCAGTTAAAGGTATTTCCCTGTTGCATATTTATTCATTTTTTCCCCTTTTTTTTTCATCCGAATATTTTCAAATAATTTATTTCTCTTCACGTAATGTAATTAAGTAGACGAGTTCTCGTATGGGTAATTTTATCGAAGTTCGTGCTGCGAGTTCAAAATCTCTCTTATAATCACAAAAACACCTTACCTTTAATGGGATAAGGTCATAGAAATTTTAAATCATTATTTTAAAAAGTAAATTGCTACATATTTGGAATAAATTCTTTCTTAGAGAATTCTACAATTTAAAAATAAAATAAGATAAATGAATGAATACGAGTTTTCGATATCTGCTCCTTTGTTGTTTCTTTATGTATATAAGCCTATTTTTTTAGTGTATGGTAAGCAGGTGTTAGGTATGTATGTGTGGTGCTAGATTAACACTAGTAATCTCCATCAAACCCTTTTATTCAGTAAAGGACAAGGAAATGCATCTTATGCATTTTTAAAAATATAAATTTGAAACTACCTTTGTAAAAATTCCAACATTAATTTTATTAGTAGGCCATTTTTCAAAAAATTTCGTTTTTATTTGATTGAAATACCATTCGAAAGTACTTTTAACTTAATTTTGAAAAAATGGAAATTGCTAGTTTTGATCCTACACCTTTCATATGTACTTAATGAATATATGTGGTTTAAATGCACAATAATAATACTACATCCGGATGCTACTTCCTGAAAGATGTTACTTTCCAGTAAAATTAATGGCGCTATTTATTGCAAACATGTTTATCGTAGAATAATCATGTTATGTGTTTATTACTGAATTCAAAACTGACTTTTGGAAAAAAAACTACAAGGATTACGACTGAAAGAAATGTATGAGAGAGCTAATATGGGATCAGGTTCTTGACATCTACAGGGTGTCCATAATTAAAGTCCCACTTTCAAAAGGCTACAAAAAAAGAACCACTGGTCAGAATGACTTCAAATTTGAACTGAATATACTGGAAGAAGAGGGAAACGATTTGGCATAATAAAAAAAAAATTTCCAAAATGTTACAGCGCCATCTATTGATACATTTTGGAACTTCTTTTATTATGCCAAATCGTTTCCCTCTTCTTCCAGTATATTCAGTTCAAATTTGAAGTCATTCTGACCAGTGGTTTTTTTTTTGCAGCCTTTTGAAAGTGGGACTTTAATTATGGATACCATGCATATATTTTGTAAAGAAAATACAATCATCTTGATGCCCTATGAAAACATTCTATGAGCTATCAATTAGCATGTATACTTAACGAGAGTGGCTCAAATACACCAGATGAGTTTCCTGAATGATAGATCTCATTGCAAAAGGTTTTGAAAATTATAAATGGAGGTTTTCCCGTTTGATATCCTTCTATAAACCTCACCAGCCGAGAATAATACGCAAACTATTAAAAGAAAGCGAGTCAATTTTACGTGAGTTCATACATAAGCTCTTAAGTGTTTGCCCGTATGCAGTAAGGCTAGACTAGTTGCGCGTCGTTTGATTTACCCTTACAAGACACGTGAGTCACTAATCACGCGATTCTTATACTGTTTAGCCCGTGCGATATACACTGAAGTACCACTGAATTAGGGATACCTACCTAGTAACGAGTTGGGCCTCCTCTGGCCTTGATAACGGCTGCCACACGACGAGGCATAGATTCAACAAGTTTCTGGAAACGTTCCACGGGAATGGCTTGCCAAATATTGGCTAAAGCTGTCCATAATTCAGTAAGGTTCTTTGGTGCTGTGTGATGGCCTTTCACGCCTTGTTCCAAAACATCCCAAAGATGCTCAATAGGATTTAAGTCTGGGCTTCTAGGTGGCCAATTCATGACAGAGAAGTCAGAGGAATGCTCATCCAACCAGCCAGTAGCCAACCGAGACTTGTGAGAGGTACAGTTGTCTTGCTGGAAAACTCCATTACCGTGCGGATAACAGAACAGCATAAACGGATGGAGGTGATCACCCAGCAACTCTACGTACCGAATTGCATTGAGGGAGGTTGGTACACGCACCAAAGATCCCAAACTGTGCCACGAAAAAACACCCCAGGCCATGATTGAGCCACCATGCCCTTGTACAGTTCCAGCCAGGCATGCAGGATCCATGGCTTCATGAGCCTGACGCCATATTCTCAGTCTCCCGTCGGCGTTAAGTAGTAGGAATCGAGGCTCATCACTCCATGCTACTCGTTTCCAGTCCTCTACACTCCAGTCTCTGTGCTCTCTTGCCAAGGCAAGACGAGCAGCCCGATGGCGAGTATAGAGCAATGGTACTCTCGTAGGTCGACGGCTCCCGAAACCCATACGGTGAAGCGAGCGTTGCACAGTCCGTTTACTGACTGTACGACTGGCACCGCCATTAAACTGGGTGGTAATTTGAGCTAATGTTTGGCTTCGCTGGCTCGTACAATACGCCTGAGCCGTCTCTCACCACGCACTGTCAAGTCTAATTGTCCTTTGCAGTTTGCCCGATCGCTAGTTTTTTTTCCACCATCCATGTATTCTTGGTATACTCTTGACACTGTCGACCTTGAAAATCCTAGCTGTCTGACGATTTCGGAAATTGAATGGCCCATGCGTCGCGCACCTACGATTTGTCCGCGATCGAAGGCGTCTAAATAAGACAATTTACCCATACTGGCAATTCCAACAACTAATTCAGAACAACCACAGTACGCGCTATATATGCAGTTACCACAGCGCCCTCACTTACGCATACATGATGCGCAGCGCTACACAATTTGCATAGGCTTTGCTATCCCTAATTCAGTGGCACTTCAGTGTACTACACTGTTCAATAAGCTTAGGGAATTAATTTTCCAAGCAACTCTCTACTGTCGCCAAATCATTGTTGGACTTTTTATTGGTTCTTGAAACTGAGTGACGATTTTCTGCTATGCGACTAAAATTGCTCTTACCGCTGGTGTTTTCTTTTCTTCAATTCGTTCAGCGAGATAATATACTTCAAATTTTGGAAAGGATATATTAATCCTTGATTTTTATACCAACTTTTCTGAATTTTGCTGCGTTTTGTTTCTTTTCTAAAACAAAGAATCTTTAAGTTTTTTTTATTACCCACACATCAGTTGGATGACTACAACTATGACTTTGGAATTTCAGCGGATAATTTTGAAAGTTCTTCAAATTATTTAGAATCATTTGATGGAATGTTTCATTCCGAAGATGCTGACGTAACTTCTGCGAGAGTTTTTGCAGAAATTGATAACGGAAATGTTCCACTTGCACCTTAAAGATTTCTGTTTCTCGCGATGTCGCCATTAAATATGGACACTAATGATTTCTCTGGAATAATTATATTTTAAGACAGTTTTTTTAATATTCTGACTGACCTCACAGTTTCTGAAACTAATCGTCATGCAGAAACTACTATTCGAGACAATATGGCTCGAAGGCTATCTCGGAGAGAATTTTAAAAACCCAAAACTCGAAAAGAAATGTATTTTTTTCTTCACACTGATCTACAGTGAATATTCTGGTAACATCGATATGGTTATAAGAATTTTAGTTGCTTGAATTTTACTTAGAACTTAGCAGTTATTAAAATTTTGTAGATACGAATACTAAGAAAAAAAAGTATTGAGATTTCTCCGAAAATTAGGCTCAGCATATGACTAGGTACAAGCTAAAAACTAGGTAGGCTGTTCTAAATAATAGGCAATTCAATGATAAAATTATATATATATATATATATATATATATATATATATATATATATATATATATATATATATATATATATATATATATATATATATATGTGTGTGTGTGTGTGTGTGTGTGTGTGTGTACAGGGTGGTCATAAAAAAACTTTGCCGATATATGGACCTCTAGCGGCAGTTCCGTTCAACCGATCGAGGTGAGGTTTCACGCATAGTTATTCAGAGGTTACTCGGGATTTTGTGAACGGCAATAAAGTGGCGCTCACAGTTACGGTTATAGGTACAGAATCTCTAAATTTTCAAATAGCAACGCCCACTTTTCCCGTCGCAAAATGCTCAGTGCGTGCGAAAACCCTAAATACCTTTGGAACGGTACATGCATCACAAAAAAAGGATGCGTTATGCACGCACAAAAATTAGCTCTGCTAACGGCCTACAAAAACACGATCAGGACGCACGGAGGAAATTTGCATAGTACAGACGCAAGACACCAATCACTGATTTCAACACAGATCGGAAAAATGTAAACTTTTATTTGCATTGCAAATTTCCCACATGGCCACCATCATCGTGTTTTTGTTGTCCGTTTGCAGTGCTGTTTTTTGTGCTTGCCTAACGCGTCCGCTTTTTGTGATACACGTACCGTTTCAAAACTCGTTAAGGTTTCAGCATGCGCTGAGAATTTTGCGAAGGAAAAAAGTGGGCGTTGCCATTCGAAAATTTTGCGTTTCTGTACCCATGACCGTAACCGTGAGTGCCACTTTGTTGTGCCCCAGAATCCCGAGCTCATACCTTTCAATAAATATATCTGAAATCTCATCTCGATCGGTTGAACGGAACAGACGCTAGAGCAGTGGTCCCCAACCCCCGGGCCGGTACCGGTCCGTGGATCAAATAGTACCGGGTCACCCAAGGAACATTAAATTATTTCCATTTTATTTAGTGTGGTGTATTTCTCTCGAGTTAGTGCGACTTTGTCGGGTTTGTGCTAATTTATACCTTTGTAACAAAAAGAAATCTTGTAACTATATTAAATTAGTTTATTGGTTATTACACATTTCAAGATTATGAATTAAAATTGCAGTCATAGCCCCCCTCGGGGGGCCGCGGTAAAATAATCAAACGTTGACAGGTCCGTTACCATTAAATTGTTGGGGAGCACTGCGCTAGAGGTCCATATATTGGCAAAGTTTTTTTATGACCACCCTGTATATATATATATATATATATATATGTATATATTTATTTATTTATTTATTTATTTATTTATATATAATATTTTTCCATTGGAGCAATTAAGGGTGTCCAAGACACAAAATTGCTCTAATTTTCGAAAAAAATTTTATTGCATTAAAAATTTTTGTGTTCTTTTGAGCTTAAAATGACGTTTAAATCATGTTTCTATCTTAATTAGAACAGGAGAGATTATTATTTTTTTTTTTGCAACTTTCTAATAGTAGCCAAATTGTTTAGTAGTAATAGTAGTAATTGTTGAAACCTAATAGTAGTAATTGTTTAATAGTAGTAATTGTCTCTAATAGTAGTAATTGTTTAAACCTGTAAGTGCGTTTTACTGCATGATGGTTTTTTTCCCCCATTTCTCGTCTTTAAATTGTTATAAGTCAAGAACCGTTAAAGATAAAGGTTTGTCTTTTTCAAATATTTTACTTTAATTTTGATTCAGCAAATTTGAAAAAAAAATTTACTTTTGAAAATATGATTTCTTAAAAATATGTTACATCATTTTTTTCGTAATTTTGAATTTAAATATTTTAAATTTTTTTAAAAGTTAATATTTTAAAAAATGGTGAATCAAAATTAAAACTTGAATATTTCTGCTTAATTAAAGGAAAAAAATTTGAAATTCGACAAATAATATTTCGAGTTATAACGATTTTAAATTACCCCACTTTTATTAAAAATTTTAAATTAAAAAAAAATTTTTAAACTTTTTGAGAAGTTTTATGTTGTGATTTTGTTTACAAATTATATTTTTAACCATCACAAAAAAATTAAAACTTTTAACTCAATAAATAAAACATTTTTCAAAATGTGTCCCGGACCCCCTTAAAAATAGTCGTGCGGGACAAGAGATAAGAAACAGTTCTCATAAAGGAATTAGTTCTATTTTACACCCCATTTACTTTATCGTGATTGCAGTATACACAGTTGCAATGGTCTTCAAAATGTATGCATTGATTTTTACTCCCAGTCTTTGGAATTTAAAGTCTTTTATTGAACAATATTTCTACACCGTAAAAGATGCATCATTAATTCTCTGAGATGGACGAAGTTTTCGATGGGGATCAGTGGAGGTAAAAATAGCGTAAAAGGTAAGAATTATCTTTCCTTTAAACGATTTAAACCTATCGGCAGTATAGTGAACGACACTATAATGGTTAACAGAACCCAAATATTGAAGTTTTCTGTCTTAAAATTGATTTTTGAAGGAATATTTCCTGTCCATCAGAAATGCATCCATCTTCTTCTCACCGATGATACAATCAATGGGGGAGTAGGATTATCAAAAAAGAAGTAAATGGGAAGAATTATCCCCCATTTACATCTTATTTACTTATCCTCATAGTAGTATGCAGAGTTTTAATGGTCACCGAAACGTAAACACATGGATGTTTACTTCCTCACTGTTGATTTTAAAATGGGTTTTTGGAAACAATATTTTACATCCTTCAAAAATTCAACGCTGATCTATGATCGACAAAATTATTGATGCTCTTCTTCGTAAAAAATAACATGCCCGGCTATCCCGTCGTCTGTATCGATGATACATCATCGGACATCGGAGTTCTGTCATTGATTTTTTTTTTTCTGACGTATCGATTACCGATGACTTCTCGCCATGAAAACACTTTCTACGAAAAGTTTAAATTGGGATCGCTTTTATTCTAAACATAAAACTTCTGTAGGAAATATGCGATTGATATCTGTGACCTAGATAGATCTCTAAGATATATTTACATATAGACGTGGAGTAGATGTTCTTTAAACCTTTTGTACGTGCTTGATTTTCAATTTATTATATATGTATATCTGTGGCATTATGGCAGATGTTGATATGTCATTTTTACACGTTTTCGGCAAATTAAAATATAACTTTTGTTGTGAAATATAAAATCGCTCAATTAAGTTTTTCAATCCAAATATTTTTTAGTTAATATTCATATTCAACCTCCTGCATATGGCTGGTCTTCGATGAAAATTTTCAATTAGGGACTAAAATATTCAATAAGGGACCAAGTATTACTTCTTTTATACATAACAGCTTTTTCCAATACGATAACAGCTTTGCCAATGCTTAGTATTGTTTCATAATCCCCCTATCAGCTTTTGTCACATTAAAGAACCAATTTTAAGTGCGACATATCAACTTCAAACAAAAAATTGAATTTTTCTTACATACCAATATCTGCCATATTGCCACAGATATATATATATATATATATATATATATATATATATATATATATATATATATCGATGAATACCATTCATAAGGAAGCACATCTGCTTGGTTTTCATGGTCAAGCTGCCGTCCATAAACCTTTGATCACAAAGTCCAACCACACCGCTTGGTTAATGTGGGGTATAGCACGTCGATAGTGGACCATAGATCAATGGAAACAGGTTCTCTGGAGTGACGAATCAAGATTCACCCTCTACCGTTCGACGCCAGACCGTTAGACCCCGACCGTTAGACTCCAGACCCAGACCCTGGGGTCTGGGTCTGGTGTCTGCCTGAAGAACGCCTCCTGCTAAAATTCATTGTACCCACAGTAAAGTTCTAGGGGGCGAGAGGGAATTATGGTATGGCAGTGTTTCTCCTGGTATGGACAGGTACCCTTGATCCCAATTCATGGTAAGCTCAAAGCCGACGCCTACTGCACTATTTTGGATGTCAATGTGCTTCCCACGTTGCAGCAGTTTTACGGGATAGACCCATGTTACTTCCAGGACGAAAACGCCAGCTGTCGTGTTGCGAGGTCCACCATGGATTGGTATGGTAACAATGGGGTTAACGGAATTTACTGGCCTGCCCAGAGCCCAGATCTGCACCCTATCGAGTATCTCTGGGGCCGAATTAAGGAGTGCAACAACCGTCCAATATCGGTGAATGAACTTACATGTCTTCTCCAAGCCGAGTGGATGAAAATACCACTAGTCGTCATACAAAGACTTGTGGGGAGCATGTGTTGCGGATTTCTCCCTTTGTCCGCGAGAGGGTGCTGTGTGAGCACAGCACGATATGAATGTTTTTTGTGTTTCCGCCAGTCTGTGGCAGGCGAATGAAAATGTAAGTTCTGTAAGGATTGGGGTTGCCTAATAATTAACGCCCTCAGTTTATTAAATCTTGTAGATATGTAAATAGGTGTGAAATAAACTTAATTAAATACGTTAAGGGCTGATTAATGGATCACTGAAGCACCTTTGCAAAAACATGCCCCGGAGGCTTGAGGCTTCAATTGCCTCTCGTGGAG
The DNA here is from genome assembly GCA_907164885.2 of Dolomedes plantarius. NCBI lineage: Eukaryota > Metazoa > Arthropoda > Arachnida > Araneae > Dolomedidae > Dolomedes > Dolomedes plantarius. The sequence goes on along the minus strand of OU015496.1, from coordinate 196,770,139 downwards.
GCTCTACCAACTACTGAATAAGAATAAATATTGTTTTCCTTTTCTATCACAGATGTCCAAATACTCATTGATCGATAGTGTATATGTATTATGAGAAAGAAAAATCCACGGAATCATGATAAATGAGGGCGGCAAGTTTTGAAAAACTGAAAATTATTCTTGATTTTTGAGAGAATCTAGAACAAAAGACACTACAATAATGCGAAAGACGTTGTACATTATTCCTGGCCATCACCCTTTTCGCCGCATATAAATGCGAAGTGGAAATAAAAAATAAATGGCCGAGAAGACATGATTTCTATCGGTAAATAGTCCCCTTTGTTGTGAGCGATATCCAGCGCATGCCAGCGCACAAGCACGAATCCCCCGGTATTAGTTACCGAAAAGAGACCTGGATGAGGGCCAGGAAGTCGAAGTATAAAAGAATTAAAACAATCGTCACGGTGAGAGATTCAAAATATGGCGATAAAGTGAAAAGAAACGCGAGGAATGGAAAATAACCACGTATTTCCTTTTGCGATATTATTTTGTTTGGCGTGGAAGTTTCTCCTTAATTTGGATATTTAAAGCGAGATTTGGAAAGATACCTTTTCTTTTTTATCCACAGAAGTATTAATGAATAGAGAAAGTCATCATGAACAACCGAGATTCCTCGACGCTCGGGAGCTTCCGAATTTTTATAACAATTTCAAAATCGCATCAAAAGTATGAGTTATACATCACGCGAAAATGTATGCACAACTACGAATATGTTATGTAACACGTCAAAAACACGCTGGTTTGTTAGGAACAAGATTTTTGTCGGCCAGAAACGAGTATGTGGCGAAATAAACACAATTTAGTGGCAGGATACTTTGACGACATTATCTTTGATGCCACAAAAGATTGGCAAAATTTCGTGGAGATTGGCCACAAAATTTTTGTAGAGAAAAATAAATAACCACTGATAGGTGGCTTCTAGAAACTTCTCAACATATAATTTTCTAAAAGAGCGAAGGAAGCATATGACATCACTAGCTGAATATCCGTGCTTCGCTACGGAGTACATTCAAATTAAATACAGCAGTCAGTGTATGCAGTTAAGGGCAATATATATATATATATATAATATATATATATATATATATATTTATAATAAATACAACGGTCAATGTATGCAATTAATGCCAAAAATATATATATATATATATATATATATATAAAATCGTAACGGATATTTTTTAGACAAAATAATGTAGAAGAAAATATTCAAATTAAATCTAATAGAACATACTAAAGAATATAGTACAATTAATATAGTACAGTTTGAGGAACATTTCTTTCTGCTTCTTTCTTTTGTTGTTAAAGACCTGAAAAGTTTATAGACTAAACACACCCAAACACAAATTACAGAAATCAGCCATGGTCGTGTAGCTGAAGTATTGCTCTAACGTACGAGCCGCTGGGAATCAGCAACTCATAAACTTTAGTGAAATTTAGCTATCGCCGCCAATATATCTCCATCTCACTTCGTCTCGTATTTTTTATTCATTTGTTTGAGAGCCGTTTTGAGTCCGACTTGCTAAATTCGGTCATGGTTCCAAATTAAGGAATATAATTGGCATTCTACTGTATTAGATAAATAACTAATTTCCCGGATTTACATTAACAATTCCCCGGGTTTCGGGTTCGTAAAATCTTTGCAAAACCCGGATTTTTCAAAGATTGAAACCCGGAATTGAAAATCTTTGAAACCCGGGCCAAAAACACTAGTACTAACGCTATTGGATTTGCTCCCCTCATTGTTAACCTACGGGGAAAATGAGTCCAAGGATTGCCTTCAAGGACTGAAAGATTTTATTTATTGTACTCCACAATAGAGAAAGAAATTTTACACCTTGGGGCATTTTTCATTTTTAAAAAATTGCAAATAATATTTTGTAATTTTAATTATTCGGGGGGGGGGGGGGAATCTGGTATAGCGCGTTTTAAACGCTTATCAATTCCTTTGGTGGACGACATTTATAATATGAATCGGTGCAGAAAAGTTCGGGCTATCTGAAAATACGATTTTTATTGGATTACCAGCATTTATGTATCTGTCAATACAAGACAATTTTCCCATAGATTAACATTGGGGTGAGCGAATCCAATACGGTTAGTACACAGCAGCTACTGGCCGTACCATATGTGTGGAAGAGGGTCATATTTATGTTAAATATAATAAAAGCCGCTAGCACATTTCATCTTCACTCCGCAACATTTGCAATCTTGCTTTAGAACTTTGTGATTTACTTGGCGATGTGTCGAGAAAAAATTTCCAAAATTACGTGCGTAAGAGAATGACAAAAACATCTTTCCATTTAAAAAAAAAAACAGATGCAACAATCCCCAGATCAAAACATTTTTTTTTCTATTAACTTGCTACTAAAGGGAGATAGTTGCACTAATTCAGCAATCAAAAATGTTAATAGTTAAAAAAATTATAATGAATTAAATAATTTTTAATTAATACTTCTCACATGAACAAACATGGAAGGTCGTATTTAGATGCGGTTTGCATGTTCTACTCTGAAGTTTATAACATAGCTATAATTTAGGTTAATATAGACTCTGAAGCTAGTAACTGCCATATTTTACAAAGTAATTCACAACTAATGACTGTATAGTTGGAGTTAAAAGGCTTACAGTTTCCAAGACAATAACGACCTGATATATAACGTTTAAAATTATTCGAAAATGGCTGTCATGCATTGTCAGAACATGATTAATTACAACTCACCACACCGCTAAGTGTAACTTTATTGGATTTTCGAGGCAATATTTGACTTGAAAACTCACAGACGTGGTATTCCTAACAATATCGAGCCCAACTCAGCAATTAGGAGGACAAAAGCCCGAACATTTAATAAAACAACTGAAAATGTTGTGAGAGTGGATAAGAGATATTAGGATATTAAGGTGGTTCAAAATGTTCTAACGACTCCTGTGAATTAATTTAAAAGCAGAACTGAATATAAAAATTTTGTTTGGGAAAATAGTAATATTTATTATTCTGTAACAGGGGAATTATTTCTAGTCTTTTAGAAATATTCACAATCGCTCTCTGAGATTTGAGAACCAAAACGAGTGGACAAAACATTTTTCTGATACTTATGCTTGTAAATATATATATAATATATATATATATATATATATATATATATATATATATATATATATATATATTTACTAGCTGAAAACCCGCGCTTCGCTACGGAGTACATTCAAATTAAATACAACGGTCAACGTATGCAATTTATGCCAAAATATATATATATATATTTATAATAAATGAGATGATCAATGTATACAATTGATGTAAAATATATATCTATCTATATATATATATTTATAAAAAAATCGTAAGGGATATGCATTTTTTTTGGATAATATCCAATCGTCTGCTGCATTAGAAAGAGAAGAAAATATTTTTTTTGTCTATTTAGTTGTTACGCACGTGACGATAAATTTATTGAAAGTACCAGAAAAAGAAATCACGTGATCAGCATTTAATAAATTAAATTCTAAAAATTAATCTTTAAAAATTCACCAAAAATCAGTAAATGGAGGTAAAAATTCGAAAAATAATTCATTTTGAAGGAATTTTTATGATCTTTCTCGTTATATAAATTTTATAACCCTCAATGTATTATTTTAAATGCAAACGTAAAAAAAGTTTAAAAAACAGCTTAAAAATTTAATTTAAAAAAATCTAAGAAGAATTTTTGAAAAATCTTTCTTAGTGCAACCCTACACTATTAGAAGAATCGCCAAGCAAAATTTCAGCCCTGTAGGTCCAGCGGTTTGGTCTGTGCGTTGTATGTCAGTCAGTCTGTCAGTCAGTGAATGAATGAGTCAGTTACGGAACTGTTTTATATATACAGATATATATATATATATATATATATATATATATATATATATATATATATATATATATATATTTACATAAGACCGATCTTTATACGCTATAACGCTATTTAGGTATAATACGTATATTTCGCTTTATACGCTATTTCGCTATAATGGCCTTTTTTAATTATAGCAGTTTTTCTAGTTAAGAACCCACAAGGTTTCTTTATACGGCCACAACAGCGGAAAATGATGATGGCAGCATATTATAGCTTAGAGATTCTTCATATTAATGTTCGTCATCACATTAGAGCAGTTAAGATTTTATTTTATGTTTTTTGTTCTATGTACACATATGTGCAAATGATTTCTTTTGTTTTTTGTTTATATCTTTATTTTTTGAATTTCAGCTTATTATTGCATTGTTTTGTAGTTTTATTTTTATGTAAGCATTTTTATAGGATATGACAAGAATAAAATACTTTATGAACTAAAAACTATATTATTTTTTAAAAAAATGGAACAGATCCAATTAAATTTGTATGGGCTTGTATCAAAATAATTGATTCGTTATACGGCTTTTCGCTTTACGGCCAACTTTTCTGTAGCGTATCTAAGCCGTCAAGCGAGGTATGGGTATATTCATTAGCCAGTTACGCATACCTCAACAACAAAAACAAATTTAAACAACAATGACTAAATAGCGTTTGCATCAATGAATGCACACCTCTGAAATTATCTGTTAGAAATATGTAGAATTTTACTATAATGAAAACTTAAATAAATTTATCATCTACAAAATGTGCTTGGTTAGCACTAAGCAAGGCGATACATTACATAAACTGAAGTGTCATTCTAAATCCAAGCACAACCGCTGCCAATCTCCAAAAGAAAAAGAGTGTTGTAGAGCACGCTACAAATATATGTGAGTGCTTGTTTTGTTAAGCAATAACAAACAAGAATAATTCTTTCAAATTTAACACGAATAACCACCGGACCGCGGCATTATTTCGTGATTTTCCCACCAAGGCTTAGCCTTTCTGAGGGGCAATCGGATGTTCCCAAGTTTCGTGCACCCGTTTCCTTCCGAGGTGTGATTTATCTCTTTAATATGGATTTCCCCTCCTGCGGTAAATTCTACCGTAATTGCTCTTTAATAAAACGATCTGCAACCCGCTATGATATTTAAACGAGAATGAAAAGAAAGAAAATAAAAAAAGGCACACACGAAATGTGGAGAAGGAGTTCGGACTCTGGAACTTATTTCTCTCTAAAAAAAAAACTTTAAAAAGCAGCACAGAGTAAGAGCCAGTCACACGTAATATTGCATGATAGAAAAACTTATTTCCATATTTTTTTTTGAGTTTTTAAAATTATTTTCGTTCTTTTTAGAGAATTTAAAGGGGGAATTTGACTTTTCACAATATTTGCATCTTAAGTGCGCATTGTGTAGGGGCGAATTTCGTCGTTCAGGATCATTCCCGCGATAAATTTTCGAATGATGCAGTTACAGTTAATACAAGAAAAGCGTAAAAAATAATGAAGAAATTTTATACTGGGTCAGCAAATAAAAAATTGAACCGCTTTCCGTGAAATTAAATATGGTTCTAAATGAAGGGTTATTTCAAAATTAAATCGAAAAGGGAGTTTCTTTTAAAATTCAAATTTATTTTCGAGTAAATGGAAAATTTCTCTTCAGCCAGCATAAAGCATTATTAAAATGGAAAATAAACATCTTCTAAACGTATACATCGTAAAATATTACTGTTAACGTCTGCATTTCCAATTAAATACACATCTTGTTTTCTTTTTCCTTTTTATTCGACGAATACTCATTGAATCTCACAAACTTTAATTTTTATTTTAATGTCAAGGATAATACATGTATGGAATATCATCACATAACGCTTGCTTCAAATACTAGAATGAACTTCAAAAAGTCGCCAAAATGTTCCCAAGCAGAAGTACATACCTCTACTGTACCTAAGACTAGTGAAGAATATAGAAGGAATTTTCATGGTGCAAAACTGTCCATTTCAGTAGGTAAAAAGATGTTGTAAAATAAAGATCTAATCTGAACAAGAATGGGATTCATAGCTCGCTCCCAACATCTTTCTTATCTATATATATAAAACAGTTCCGTAACTGACTGATTCATTCATTCACTGACTGAGATACAACGCACAGACCAAACCGCTGGACCTAAAGGGCTGAAATTTTGCATGGCGATTCTTCTAATAGTGTAGGGGTGCACTAAGAAAGATTTTTCAAAAATTCTTCTTAGATTTTTTTAAATTAAATTTTTAAGCTGTTTTTTAAACTTTTTTTACGTTTGCATTTAAAATAATACATTGAGGGTTATAATATTTATATCACGAGAAAGATCATAAAAATTCCTTCAAAATGAAATTTTTTTCGAATTTTTACCCCCCTTTCCTGATTTTTGGTGAATTTTTAAAGATTAATTTTTAGAATTTAATTTATTAAATGCTGATCACGTGATTTCTTTTTCTGGTACTTTAAATAAATTTATCGTCACGTGCAAAAAAAAATAGACAAAAAATATGTTTTTCTTGCTAATGCGGCAGACGATTGGACTTTATTTTGTCTATAAAAATATCCCTTACGATTTTTTTATAAATGTTTTTTTACATCAATTGTATACATTGATCGTCGTATTTATTATAAATATATATATATATATATATTTATTTTTTTTTTTGAATTAATTGCATACATTGACCGTTGTATTTAATTTCAATGTACTCCGTAGCTAAGCGCGGGTTTTCAGCTAGTCTATATATATAAAACAGTTCCGTAACTGACTTACTGACTGACATACAACGCACAGACCAAACCGCTGGACATAAAGGGCCCAAATTTTGCATGGCGATTCTTCTTAAAGTGTAGGGATGCACTAAGAGATATTTTTGAAAAATTCTTCTTAGATTTTTTTAAATTAAATTTTTAAGCTATCTTTGTAACATTCTTGAAAGTTTGCATTTAAAATAATAATCTGAGGGTTATAAAATTTATATCACGAGAAAGATCCTAAAAAATCCTTTAAAATGAAATCTTTTTCGGATCTTTACTTCCATTTTCTGATTTTTGGTGAATTTTTAAAGATTAATATTTAGAATTTGATTTATTAAATGCTGATCCCGTGGTTTCTTTTCTTTCAATTTTGCGTCACGTGCATAATAACGAATTAGATAGAAACAATTCTTGCTAATGCGGCAGACGATTGGACATTATCCAAAAAATATTAAAATACAGTAATAGATATGTTCCTCAAACTGTACTACGTTAACTTTACTAGATTCTTTAGTATGTTCTAATAGATTTAATTTGAATATATTCTTCTACATTATGTTGTCTAAAAAAATATCCTTTGCGATTATTTTATAAATATATATTTTTGTTTTTTTAGCATTAATTGCATACATTGACCGTTGTATTTAATTTGAATGTATTCCGTAGTGAAGCACGGGTATTCAGCTAGTATATAGATAAATATATGCAGCAATAAAAACTTAAAAGAAGTACCGGAATTTAAATTTTGAATGCAGGCAAATTGGTCTGATTTCCTTACTCTACAATTTGGTCACAGATTACCAGCTAAATGGAACCCTTCACATTTTCTCCAGAACCATTTCCATTCTAACTTAAAAAAAAAAAATATGTTATTACAAATGTTATTTTTCTCTCGCTCTATTCTATTTTCCCCGAGCGAATCTAAATTTGCTTTCACACATCGACCTCGACCAAACTCTAAGACTCCCCCCATGCCATTGTGTGGCAAACAGTAGTCCGAACACGGCATTTTCCCATTCTTTTATGGCCCTTTCCGTCTCATTTTCCGAAATTCTGCGTTGTTCGTGATCAAAGTGGCTTTAGGAAAAGATAATGCATTTTCCTTTACCTCCACCTCCGGAATATCTTTTACATAAAAGTACAATGGAAAGGAAATTCCGCCGCTACGAGGTGTGGAAATAAAAGTTTGAAATTTCGTGATAGACTGCAGATTGCAAAAGTTTTTCCCTTCACTGGATAATGACAGTAAAACATTCCCTTGAAAAAAAAAAAGGGAATCTGGATCGATTTACATAAGATCTGGAGGCACGGGGAAGAATAAACGGATTTAGGGCAAGACGTTGGCTAAGAAAGGTTTACTTTTTTTATCCAAATATTAATTGATTCTTGTTCATATATCATTGCTTTGGTACTGTTTGAACTGATTGGTTTTTATCTATCTATATATATAAAACAGTTCCGTAACTGACTCATTTACTGACTGCAGACAACGCACAGACCAAACCGCTGGACCAAAAGGGCTGAAATTTTGCATGGCGATTCTTCTTATAGTGTAGGGGTGCACTAAGAAAGATTTTTCAAAAATTCTTAGATTTTTTAAATTAAATTTTTAAGCTGTTTTTGTAACATTCTTTAAAGTTTTCATTCAAAGTAATAATCCTGGGGTTATAAAAATTATATCGCAAGAAAGATCATAAAAATTTCTTTAAAATGAAATCTTTTTCGAATCTTTATCTCCGTTTTCTGATTTTTGGTGAATTTTTAAAGATTAATTTTTAGAATTTAATTTATTAAATGCTGATAACGTGATTTCTTTTTCTGGTACTTTAAATTAATTTATCGTCACGTGCATAACAACGAAATAGACAAAAAAATATATTATTTTTCTTTTTAATGCAGCAGACGATTGGATATTATCCAAAAAAATAAATATCCCTTACGATTTTTTATAAATATATATATATATATATATATATATATATATATATATATATATATATATATATATATATATACTAGCTGAAAACCCGCGCTTCGCTACGGAGTACATTCAAATTAAATACAACGGTCAACGTATGCAATTTATGCCAAAAAATAAATATATATATTTATAATAAATGCGATGATCAATGTATACAATTGATGTAAAATATATATCTATCTATCTATATATATTTATAAAAAAATCGTAAGGGATATGCATATTTTTTGGATAATATCCAATCGTCTGCTGCATTAGAAAGAGAAAAAAATATTTTTTTTGTCTATTTAGTTGTTACGCACGTGACGATAAATTTATTGAAAGTACCAGAAAAAGAAATCACGTGATCAGCATTTAATAAATTAAATTCTAAAAATTAATCTTTAAAAATTCACCAAAAATCAGGAAATGGAGGTAAAAATTCGAAAAAAATTTCATTTTGAAGGAATTTTTATGATCTTTCTCGTGATATAAATTTTATAACCCTCAATGTATTATTTTAAATACAAAAGTAAAAAAAGTTTAAAAAACAGCTTAAAAATTTAATTTTAAAAAATCTAAGAAGAATTTTTGAAAAATCTTTCTTAGTGCACCCCTACACTATTAGAAGAATCGCCATGCAAAATTTCAGCCCTTTAGGTCCAGCGGTTTGGTCTGTGCGTTGTATGTCAGTCAGTCAGTGAATGAATGAATGAGTCAGTTACGGAACTGTTTTATGTATATAGACTAGCTGAAAACCCGCACTTCGCTACGGAGTACATTCAAAGTAAAAACATCGGTGAATGTATGCAATTAATGCCAATATATATATAATAAATACGACGATCAATGTATATATTTGATGTAAAATATATATATATTTATAAAAAAATCGTAAGGGATATTTTTATAGACAAAATAATGTAGAAGAAGATATTCAAATTAAATCTAATATAAAGAATACTAAAGAATATAGTACAGTTAATATAGTACAGTTTCTAGAACATTTCTTTTACTGTATTTTAATATTTTTTTGGATAATGTCCAATCGTCTGCCGCATTAGCAAGAAAAAAAATTATTTTTTGTCTATTTAGTTTTTATGCACGTGACGATAAACTTATTTAAAGTACCAGAAAAAGAAGTCACGTGATCAGCATTTAATAAATTAAATTCTAAAAATTAATCTTTAAAAATTCACCAAAAATCAGGAAATGAAGATAAAGATTCGAAAAAGATTTCATTTTAAAGGAATTTTTATGATCTTTCTCGTGATGTAAATTTTATAACCCTCAAATTATTATTTTAAATGCAAACTTAAAAAAAGTAAAAAAAACTGCTTAAAAATTTAATTTTAAAAAATCTAAGAAGAATTTTTCAAAAATCTCTCTTAGTGCACCCCTACATTATAAGAAGAATCGCCATGCAAAATTTCAGCCCTTTAGGTCCAGCGGTTTGGTCTGTGCGTTGTATGTCAGTCAGTCAGTGAATGAATGAATGAATGAATGAATGAATGAGTCAGTTACGGAACTGTTTTATATATATAGATTACATCAATTGTATGCATTGATCGTCGCATTTATTACAAATATATATATTTATATTTTTTGGCATTAATTGAATACATTGACCGTTGTATTTAATTTGAATGTACTCCGTAACGAAGCGCTGGTTTTCAGCTAGTTTGTTAATAAAAATTCTTCTGTGTTTGTGTGATTTATGTTTCTATTTCCTTGTATTGATATGTACACCGGACTGGGGTGTGACGTATAGAAGTCCAACCTCTCTTTAGGCAATGGCACCCCCTCTTCTGAGGATAGTTCTTCTATCCGCAGACACAACAACAAACAAACAAGTGATTTTGACGTGTACTGATGTATATCAAAAGACGAATTTTCATGATGCTGACAAATTCAAACCAAGAAATTTTGGGAATACTATTGTATACCACGTAAACCAAATAAGAAATAGAGTAATTCTGCATATCAACAAAGCAGTTCCTTAGACACGGACTTAAACTAGCTGCGTATTTTTTGGTATCGTAATTAGAGGTAGATTAATTATAAGGAGACGGACGACTATCTGTTTGGTAATTTACGAGATACTATTACTAATGCAAGGTTTTACTGATAGAAGGATAGAGAAACTAACTAAAGGAATAGAATATTTATAGGGGTGCCAGATGTAATCAGTTTGACCAATTTCAGGAATACTAATTGTAACGTCCAGAACTTTCCCGCGAGACAATGGGACAATGGCGAGGGTAGCACAAACAAGAGGTCTTTGTTCGCTCTCGCCGGTTTGGTGCGAGCAGTTTCAACGCAGCATACAACCGGACCCCCACGCTGTTTAAGCAATGGCTTATTCAGGCGTTGTTAAAGAAAGCTGTCCTGGACCGGGCAAGAAGTTGTATAGGGGATGAGAGGCCCGTAAAAAGATTGCACCCTGGGTTTGAAAGAACCACCCCCAGCGGGGGTGGGGGGGGGGAGAAAAAGACTGGCTTTGGAGAGAGACCCGGATCGGGATTATTCGACGCACGGCGAACGAGAGAGGAGGTGGCAGACTTTGATCGCCGCGGTGTTGAGAGACTGAGAGTCCACCTTACTACTACGCGAGTAGTTGGAACTCAATGTTAATTTAACTTTTTTTTCTTGTATTAAATTGTTGTTGTTACGAAAGAAAGGGAGTCATTCCTAATATCGTTTCTTCACACCCTCACTGCATGCGGAACCTTTGAGTAATATCGCCCCATTCACAGGAAGGGTGATTTTGACAGCTCCACGCTCGGAGTACGTCAGTTAAATAAATAACCGCTCGGAAAGTTGTAATCCTGAGATTTGCGTGCATGGGCTATTGCACGCAGGCGTTTACACTAATCAAGGATTTTTTGGGGATCCTGGCAAATATTATCTAAGCTATTTTGTGTCTATTAATGAGTAATGATCGAGGAATTTCGGGAAAACAAATGCATTTTATCAGAACAACTTTCAATACATAATCGTATTTATAATTACAAAAAGGAGTAATCCTAACTTCATGTATTTGTCAAATGATTATCTAATTTCTCCAGAAAATATCTCGGATTTTAAATGAATTTCAGTGAAATCAATACGCATTTCTGATTGACATCTAGAAACAAAGGAGTAAAGATGACTTGTCAAAACATCTTAAGATTCTTATGCTTTGAGAGAGCATATTTAATATTATGTATATATTATTACAACTCTTTATTTTTCTTTTAAGGGGGTCCAGGACACAAAATTGTTCGAATTTTCGAAAAAAAAATTATTGCATTAAATTTTTTTTTGTTCTTTTACACTTAAAATGACGTTTAAATCATGTTTCTATCTTAATTATAACAGGATAAATTATTATTTTTTTGCAACATTCTAATAGTAGCCAATCGTTGATTAAACCTGTAAGTGCGTTTTTCTATAGGATGGGTTTTTTTCCCATTTCTCGTCTTTAAATTGTTATAAGTCAAGAACCGTTGAAGATAAATGGTTGAAACTTGGAACATGTCTTTTTCAACTATTTTACTTTAATTTTGATTCAGCAAATTAAAAAAAAATATTTACTTTTAAAAATGTGATTTTTTAAAAATAAGTTACATAATTTTTTTTGTAATTTTTAATCTAAATATTTTTAATTTCTTTAAAAATTAATATTTAAAAAAATGCTGAATCAAAATTAAATCTTTTATATTTCTGTTTAATTAAATGAAAAAATTTTGAAATTCGACAAATAGCATTTCGAGTTATAAAGATTTTAAATCACCCCACTTTCATTAAAAATTTTAAATTTTTAAATTTTTAAAACTTTTTAAGAAATTTTATGATGTGATTTTGTTTTCAAATTATATGGTTGACCGTCACAAAAAAAATTCAAAATTTTAACTCGATAAATAATTTTTTTTTTTAATTGTGTCCCGTACCCCCTTAATTCAAATACAGCTAAAACGACGTACAAAAGCACCCTGTTTGAAAACAATGCGATTCCCCCGTTACGGGTAGAAGCTTATTTAATCAAATTTTGTTAACATAGGGCCATGAGGTTACGGAGTTCTAAGCATATTTAATAGAGTTATTAAATTTAAACTACCAGCCAAGACAAAATAGAAATTCATTAAAAATTTTATGACTATTATATATCCGAGGAAAGAAGTTATTTTATAGAAAATATTTTCTACCACAAGTTGAAATATTCCGATTTTACTAAATATTTGAATTTGAAATTAAAATATGAATCAGTTTTCATTTCATCAGTGTCATTCAATTAAATACATATTACGATTGGGGATTATTGAGCTAAACATAGTGACAACTTTTGCCTTACAATACCTTCTTAAATGGTTTGTTGTAAAGGTAGAAACTGTTTTTATTCTGAATTAACAAGGAAAGAAAGAAAACTAATTTTTTTGTTTTTCTATATTTAAGCTGAAAAAAAGGAGGAAAATTTTTAAAAGATAACAAATTAACGAAAAATATTATCATAAAAAGAATATTTTCTTAAGCACAGGAAGTCCTAACCTTGTTCTTTCCTAATATAGGTATAATCCTAATATGAGGTATAATTATTTCAGATATTTTAATGGTTTTACTAATCTTGAGTTACACTTTTGATTAGATTAAATATTCCAAATTAGGCTGAATTCTTTAAGGCGACTGTGTACTTCTACATACCGTATTGGATTCTCTCACCTCAACGTTGACCTATGGAGAAAATGTGTCCAAAGATTGTCGACTTGGATTTAAAGACCTTTTTTTAAAAAAATTGTACTTCGTAATGGAAAAAGAAAAATTTTACTCTTTGGGGAATTTTTCGTTTAAAAAAAATTCAAATAATTTGTTTTTAATTTAAATAATTCGAGGGAAAAGTCTGGTATACCACACCTTTAGCTGCTGGTGGATGATTAATAATTCCTTTGGTGGATGACATTTATAAAATTACACCTGTTGCAAGGTTCAGAAAAGTTCAGGTTATCTGAAAATGCCATTTTTAATGGATTATCAGCATTTATGTAGCTGTCAATAGTAAATGCATTTTCCCCTAGGTAAACATTGAGCGGTTTTGTTTTTGGTTTTGGTTTGGAGCGTTACGGTAAACTTTTACTACACAAGGGCTAATTAGACCGGAACCTACAGTTTAAAGCCCGTTTCGAATGGCTATATTCATCCTTGCCAACAGTGGGACTCGAACCCACAAGATCTGAACCAAATGTCAGCGCCCTAGCCATTCGGCCGTCGACTAAAAAAAATTTTAAAAAAATAAATGAGGGGAGCGAATCCAATAGGTTTACTACACAGCAACTTTAAGGGCCTGTTCACATAGGAGTCCGTTGCGTTGCGTTAAGGAAAATATGACGTTGAGACGAAAATAAACCAATCATAGGCGTTAAAAATTTCATTGCTAATCGCTTGGAGGCCTATAATTGGTTTATTTTCGTCTCAACGTCACCTTTCCCTTAACGCAACGCAACGGACTCCTATGTGAACAGGCCCTAAGTCTCAAATAGTGGGAGAACAAACGAGTGACGTTAGATCCACTGTGTCATAACACCGATTCAAAATATTTCAATTCCCTCTAAACACATGATCGTTGAACAAAGAAACTAATGTTCGTTCTGTATTAATATCTGAGTAGGAAAGAAAACACTTAAACAGTTTTTTTTTCCATTTCAGTTAGTACTTAGCAAAGTATTATTTCCCTCGCACGTGTGTTTTTCAACGTTGTTATTTATTAAGTCATAAAAATCTTTATGGACTGTGAACTCCGTTATTTGCCTTCGCAAACAGTCTGTAGGGCCATTCAGCATTATGACAGATATTCGAATAAATGTGCCATTTTCACTTTGGGCACGATCCGGACATTCCCTGGAAAAGTTCCAAAGAACAAAATTAAAAAAAAAAGGGAAAAGAAGAGAGAGAGAGAAAGAGAGGTAGAAAATAATAATAAAGGGTAAAAAACGCGGCGGACATGGTATTCGAATGAATGGAGTATAGGGTAGCGCACGGGAAATTAAATTTGATTGTAGTTAGAGGGGAGAAAAAAAGAAAACAGTCATTAGCGAATGATTGATCATCATCATATTCGAGTTTTTAAACTTCAGTGAGAGGGAAATAACATGGAAAATGAAAATTTATGGTCCTTACAACACGGCAATGTTAGTCTGGAAAAAGAAAAAATTAGCTTCTATCGGCGGAAAAGTTACTTTAAATGTTCTTCTCAGATCTACGTCTTACGGCAGAGAGGGAAAGAGTTTAGTGCTCAGACGAAACTCTGAACAAGCGGGATTCAGATTTTTTTACTCCATAGTAAAAAATTGGATGATTCAGTTCTTTGTGTGCATTCGGAAATTTTCTTATTACAATGATAGCGCGTACATCGATTATTTAAAAAAGGTTTTTAGGAAATGGAAATTAAATTAAATAGGAATGAATAAACAATATTTATTCTCGCACGAAATCTTGAGAACATCGAAAGAACATTGGTCCAGAGGTGAAGGGAGTAGGGACTTACGATCTAACATAGTGTTTAAACTAAAAATTCTTAAAATAACCCATAATATGTGCATTTATGACGTCTTATTTCGCGTTAAACTGTATGGAATAACGAAAATTTTAAAAAAACATTTTCCAACGTACAGGGTACAGGGTTTGGCGCGAGAATCAATGCTTAGGTAAACAGAAATATATTCTAGAATTTTCCAGATGGGGCTTTGCGCATGCGCCATAAAGGGGGACGCGCTGATGAGAATTATTTTTTTTATAATATTGAAATAAAACACTATTAAAATTTTAAAGACAAAAGCAGACTTTTTCTTCAAAATCTACGTTTGTCTTTAAAATTTAAATAGAGTGTGTCATTTCAGTATTAAATCGGTGGGCTGCAAATCACACAGCAAGCCTTGTCTGGATTTTAGCGTTTTTCGTTTCCCTGGTTCTTTTAATTTTAGTCGGATCCCTTTCTTTCACATATGTCACTGAATACTGCCCATTGCTTTTGCTACATGGCATTATAGGTAAACAAACTCAAAGTTTTAAACACTAATTAGATATGTAAATTTGTAGCAATAAAAATTTGATGACTATACACAGGCACAAACACATATCCATCAACATGTAAATTAACTAGTGGGAACGGACCATTTCTCTTTCCATATATATATATATATATATATATATATATATATATATATATATATATATATATATATATGTCAAAACATTAATTAAATTTAAAGGGGGAGCCTCAGAATAATCAAATTTAACATTAAAATCATTGGCAAAACGCGTTGGAAAAAAGGGTTTTCCCCGTTTTGGAAGATGACCTCGATTTGCGAAATTGAAGTTCCATGGAGGGAATTTATTTTTAGATAGATGTACAGGGTTTGGCGCGAGGATTAATGCTTAGGAAAACAGAAATATATTCTAGAATTTTCCAGATGGGGCTTTGCGCATGCGCCATAAAGGGGGACGCGCTGATGAGAACAGAGAATTACGTAGAGCGCTGGAATAAGTCGTTGTAATCGGAAGCATGCTAGCCGGGTCTATGAATTTTATAAAATGGCGAGCGCTAAGAGGTGCGAACGTTGGAGTGATGGTTTTCACGAAGTTGGAGAAAATAAACCTTAATTGTTTCGGATAATAATATGTCGTCATTACTTGCATCTGCCTTACTTCAATGCCACGAACTGGAAACTAAGAAGACTGCAAATACTAATTTAGTGAACGGGCGTAGAGCGACGCCCGTCATATATATATATATATATATATATATATATATATATATATATATATATCTATATCTATATCTATCTATCTATATATATATATATATATATATATATATATATATATATCTATATCTATATCTATCTATCTATATATATATATATATATATATATATATATATATATATATATATCTATATCTATATCTATCTATCTATCTATATATATATATATATATATATATATATATATATATATATATATATATATCTATATCTATATCTATCTATCTATCTATATATATATATATATATATATATATATATATATATATATATATATATCTATATCTATATCTATCTATCTATATCTATATATATATATATATATATATATATATATATATATATATATATATATCTATATATATCTATCTATATATATATATATATATATATATATATAGAGAGAGAGAGAGAGAGAGAGAGAGAAACTTCTCTATGGCGGTAAATCGTGGTCCCGGAAAAAGGTGGCCGTTTTTATATATATAATTATTCATTTGTATAATTATTTATATTTGTATACTGGAATGCAATTATTAGCATAAAACTGAGTGATGTTTCTTCGACTAAATCAATGAAAATATTCCAAGCTATTCTAAACAAATAAAAATGCAACAAGTAAGTTCAAGCCGAATTTTCTTAATCAAGAAATCCTAACACAGAGTAAAACCAAGATTAAATAAATATTTTAAATCAACAGAACCTTCATTGACCTTATTAGTCTTTCGCAAATTATTTGGTACCTTATGGAAAAAGATTGCTTCGACAGATTTTAATGGAACGCCGTTGTAAAAATACCCCACCAAGTTGAAGTTCTGGATTGATTAGAGAAACTTATTTAATGCCGTTCTTCTGTGGACCGAAATTACGAGAGTAATTGGTACTCCGATGAAACAGGAATCTTTTAAAAAAATTTACCTAATTATTCCATTGACGACAGCACGTAATCATTATGTTATTCTCTCGAATACAAAGAAGCATCGGTATTAAAATAAAATCGATATTGAACATGTGTTACACGTGTATAAGTAGTAATAAAACATCGAAGCGAATTTCCAGGAATGATCAACTGGTCAATCACGGTGGGTGTTTGGGTCGTATGCTCGCTCACTATATTTTATTTCCAATTTATGCTCTGTCTAAAAACAGAATTTTCATGATTATATCTGAATTTTCATGAAGTATTTTCTTTAACTTATTTCGACTCCTCGGAAGCAATTTATATTAGGAGTTAGGGTTTAGAGCACTTATCATTAAAATTGCTAAATCTAGGTAGACAGGTCAAGTTGTCGTGATTAACTGTTAAAAATGAAAAGATAAAACTGACGAAAAACTTAGTTCAAAATGTTCTTTAAAATGAAACGAATCGTTCTAAATTGAAATTAAAACAGGAAAACTTCTTGCATAGGAATAAAAAACATTTGAAATAATAAAACGTTGTTTTTAGAAAAGTATGTATTAGCTGCCAATTTTTATTTTAATTTGTTTTAAAGTTTAAATTTTAAAGGAAACAGTAGAGGAATGCATAAAAAGCATAAATTATATTCTGACTTCATTTTCGTCTGTTCGATCTCAGAGGTTTTACCCGTAGCGAAACGTAATAACTGCATTTCAAGCCTGAAATATTTCTACCGTTTTTATTAGTTTTAATTATCTTATTTCTGCGATTACGGATTTCAGTTTTTTGGCTTGAGTGCGTTAACATCTGTTTAGCTTTCATATACATTAATTAATCCTTTAATTTTGTTTGTCCACGTCCTAATTTCTCGAGATAATACTCGTTGATTACATTTTTTTTAAAAAATCTCCTTGACAAGGGATTTTGTTTCGCTTTCCCATTTGATTTCTTCTCATTTCCTAATATTTCTTACTGTATATTTTAAAGTTTTTAGGTTGACATTTCTCCACTTTAACTACATATCTTCACAATTAAATGGCAACACTTTTTTCTTTTCTTCTTTCTTAGCTACGCACTTTGCTCTTATGGAATAGTATAAGGCAGACTTTCCTAAAGTGTGTTCCGCGGAACCCTGGGGTTCCACCCAAAAATTCAGAGGTCTCGCTAGACAGTCTGACAGTATATTTACACTCAGATTTTTGGTTTTTATAATCAATATTTGTTTTAATAAATTTTTGTTTAATTCAATAAAATTTAAGTATTAAAACAATATCTGTTTCATTCCACGTCACATTAAGTTTGGAGGAGGGAGGGGTTTATTGATCAAAAAAACTTTCTAATTGTTTCGCGATCAAAAAAGTTTGGAAAACATTGGTCTGAGGTATCCAACTACGATTAAAAGCGTCGATTTTGATGAAAATTCCAAATATATTTTGAATTTCTGGTTCTAAATATGCTTTTAGTTTTTTTGTACAATCATTAAAAAGGAAATGAGAGCAATTTAAAGAAGAAGCTGTCAATTTCAACACGAGTGAAAACTTTAATTGCGTTTTCTGAAGAACTTATTTTTCATCAAAAATATATGACTATTGTCATAAATCAAAATAATTTTATGATATGTCTATGAAATTTTTCAGGTATGTTTTCAATGATATCAAGAACGTAATGAATCTCAGATTTTGCTTAAGTTACATTATTTGTTGATTTATAGCTGTATTTATAAAACAGGAATGAGAAAGGAATGAAATTTTATACATAATTGCACATAATTACATGTATTTTTTTCAGAATTCAAAACATATAGATTAGTTTTTAGTTCATGAATCTCAGGAGTGCCTTTCCTTTTAAAAGAGAAAATAATATTATATACATAAATTGTTTCGTATATTTAGAGCCGTTTATATAATAACTTGCTAAATTTTGACCCAAAATCTTTAATTTCATAAAAAGTTGAACAGTTATGGTCTAATTTTACATCATTTCCCTTTTTCGGTGCTATATTTCTTCATAAAACAAGACAGAAATTTTCTCAAGCAAAGCTTTTGAAATAAAATTTGCTCTGAACGTAGTTGAATACCTGGAATAAAAACCATTGTTTTTGGTTACTTAGCAACACGTCTTGAGTTTTGCTGGACGCTAATAACACTAGACAACAGTGAAAATGTAACTTGAACGAAACCAGTTGTTCTTTACTAAATCAACCATGAAAATCTCCGATGAGCTCTAGTTTCCAAAATATGGGGGATGGGGCGTATCAATTAATGATAACGAGAAGGTGGTTGACAAATTTGTTCGGCAGAAGTAGGTAAAGCGACCAATACCGCCAATGGGCTTACAGTCTGTACTTTGATTGTGGTTGTGAAATCGAAGCCCAGGGCAAGCATTGGTCTCCTCATATAAGTTGCATGTCTTGTGTGTCGAGTTTTTCTTCCTGGCTAAACCATAAAAGATCATCAGTGACTTTGCAATCCTAATGATCGGGAGAGAACCATCAAGCCATGTAAAAGATTGTTGTTTTTGTAAGACAACTCTATTAACACATGGTATTTCAATGAAGAAAAAGTCATCCTCGACATATTCTAATATTCCGTCTGCTACCCGACCAATGCCTAAGGGAGTAGGACTGCCTGCTCCGATCCCACGTGAGTTTTATACAGTAAGTGACGAGGGTGGTAGGGATTCTAGTGCTACTCCATCACATTTAAAACCGAAAGATCCTGATTTTCGAAGAGTCTACACAGCAACATAAATCACACTGTGAGCTGAAGGATCTAGTAAAAGATCTAGAATTACCGAAATGTAAAACAGTACTGTTGGCGTCTAGACTGCAGCAGTCGAATTGTCTTGACGAGACAGTAAATGTGACAGCGTTCCGTTAACCGCCATACTCCATTCCTTACTGTTTTCAAAAGTGAAAATATCTTGATATTTTGCAGTAATATAGAGGGTACCATGGTAGCTCTGAAAATTGACTACAAAGCTGATGATTGGAGATCGTTCTTAGAATCCTCAAAATTAAGTCTAAAGGCTGTTCTTCTGCATAGTAGCAAAGTGTTTCCATCAGTTCCGATTGGTTTTGCAGCTTACATGAAAAAAACGTATGTGGACATGAAGCAACTGTTATGAAGAGTAAACCATGACAAATGTAAATGGCAGATTTACGGTGATCTC
The DNA here is from genome assembly GCA_907164885.2 of Dolomedes plantarius. NCBI lineage: Eukaryota > Metazoa > Arthropoda > Arachnida > Araneae > Dolomedidae > Dolomedes > Dolomedes plantarius. Next base: position 196,749,630 of record OU015496.1, on the reverse strand, counting down.
AGTCATTGCCATATTACTTGGACTACAACAGGGTTACACCAAATTATGTTTCTTGTGTCTGTGGGACAGCCGTGCCAAGGGCGGTCACTACAAATGAAAAGATTGGCCTATGCGTCAATCAATTCAACCTGGGACACATAAGGTTATTGACTATGTGCTTGTCGAATCCAGCAAAGTAAAAATTCCCTGCTCTTCATGTAAAACTGGGCCTTATGAAAAACTTTGTAAAGGCCATGAATAAGACTGGGGAAGCAATTTTGTATTTGCGGGAGGAGTTTCCACTTCTCATTAAAACCAAAATAAAGGAGGGGGTTTTCGTTGGTCCACAAATACACAAAGTGTTCCAAGATGAACATTTGAATAATATTCTCACAGGTGATGAGATGTTAGCCTGGGATGACTTTGTTACAGTGTCCACCAACTTCCTTGGAAATAAAAAGGAAGAAAACTTTAAGAATCTTTGGGAAAATCTCCTGCAGTGCTATGATAGATTGCAGTAGTGTAACATATCCTTCAAGTTACATTTCTTACATTCCAACTCGGATTTCTTCTCCCTAAAAAGTGGTGCTTTTACTGACGAACATGGGGAACGCTTCCACCAATAAATTTTGGACATTGAGGAAAAATATGAGGGAAGTAGAAGGAATCAATGTTAGCGGATTACTGTTGGACTATCATCAGAGAATCACCAGCAACCGAATACAAATGATAGGCCAAGCGATTCCGCCGTCACTGACCTTTCTTCGAAGAAGAACAAGGTAAATACATGCATACACTTTTCAGGGCAATTATGAAAAGTTGAAATAACTTAAAAACTAGATCTAAACTTGCCTTTTCATGATCATTTTCGAATTCAGCACCCTCAAAAATATAAATATAAACTGTATTATATCAAAGTTACAGTAAAAAAGTTAATTTTTTTTGGCTAGTGTAATTAAACAAATGAAGCTTATTTTGCTTTTAAACCTCCCCTCTCCCATCTTCCATCTGATAATAAATAGTTCGTTAGTAAAAGGCAAAAGGTTCACTTTGTTTCGATAAAAATTACGCTATAAGTCATGGTTGCATGTATAGAAGACTCTAGTCCATTGTCTCGAGAAGTCTATTTACTCGTCACGTTTATTCAATCAGGGAAACACCTCAACGCAGAGCGATCGAATGGGGCTTCAATCTGTCGCAAGAGGAAACTTAACGAAAGTGTACTCGACATCAAAGACTCGAATTTTGCAAAGAGGATTCCTTTGATATAACTGTTCGTGGCGTGGAACAGAAATAGAATAAACGAAAAAAAACAAGCTCCCTGTCTTAATGGATCTCTTGCTACTCAGCTCTAATCACTCGTCCCATCTCCGAGATTCCTTTGAAAGAACTGAGGAAATTGGGGCCATTTTCGGAGAAACTCTCTTTGAAATGGAGAACAGTTTACTGGGGGACACTTAACCGTAAAGAAATAACTCTACTCCAATATATTCCGGGACCTCCAGGGGAATTTCACTCCCACTTCTTCAGTATCTCCTAGTCTGTATATTAGTAAACGTCATTATTTCGGAAAATGTTGTGTGTAGGTTGTTGAAATAATGACCCGTTATATGTTGTTGATTATAAGAATTAGAAAGAGTAGACATAAAAGAAATACACGTGCCATTTAATTTTCCTTGTTTTAGGTGTAGTATACTTAGACCGAGATATTAATAAAAATAATCATAAATTTTATGTTGCACGACCGATGTCAACCATTGGTTTACCGACTAATCATATACAGAATATATCATATTCTGTATATGATATATCAGTATTGACATAAGCATGAATGAAGAATATATCATATCTGTATTCAAGCTTATGTCATTGCTGCCCCGAGATGAAAATTAATTTTCGCATAATTGAATTAAGTATTTTAATACATTCGGGTTTTTTATAATTCAAAATTCATATTCAATATTTCTCCATTTTCAAAAATGAAATTCTCTGTTTTCCTCGAGGTAAGGCTTTAATGGCAAAGCATTTAGTTGATTCGCCCTCTTAAAAAAATAAAATAATTTTATTGCTTTTCCCTAACATACGGCAACAAATTTCTGTTGAGTTTTCTATAAAGGTAATGGCGACTTAACAAAAATCCACAGAATTAATAAAAAAAATTCTCTCTTCTATGGCTTAAATTTTAGTTATGGAAGCTGTAAAATAAGTTTCAGCATCAGTTAATGCGTACATACATATATCTGAGTTTTCACTCGAGTGTCGAAACAGCCAAATATAGAAAATTGCAGCACTACGAAGCTTTTAGATATTCTGTCTACGTACTTATGTATATGCATAAAAGATAAGTAGATATATAAAATACGAATAAAGCATTTAACAAAAGGAAGAAGGAGCGAAGGAATCGCATTTTGAAAGAACTTACAAAAGAAAAACATCTGGATTTAACAGAAGTGAAAATGTAACGCTATTGTCGTAAATGTTATGTTAAAATATAAGTTTTTACACAATGGTACCATGTTAAGCTGACTTTTGGAAAACCTAAAGGCAGGTACTCTCCCAACTGAACTCTCGATGATAGGATGGATTCTCATTTTTCTGTTTTATTAGCCACCAATTTATATATATATATATATATATATATATATATATATATATATATATATATATAACATAAAAAAAACCATATCCTTTTCAAATTCTAGTCTATTCTAAATTTCCTTGGGCATTTGAGCTATTTTCGTCTCTGATTAAAGAACAAAGCAGCTGCGTATCGTCCCCCCAAAATCAAAAATAATCGTGCATATAATACGTCACCTCTCACACCAGAGTCAGAGCTAGCCAATATGTATTCCTATTCAAGATCACATGACGAGCGACCTCAAACGGTCTATAAAAGACCCTGAGTCATGTAGAAGTAGACTTTCTGGATTATCACTGTCATGTAAAGATGTACCTGTTGGTACGAAATAAAAGTTTGTTGAGAATTTCGGTGTGTTTTATGTGTCCGGGGTTTGAGAGGCTTGAGGGACAAGTTCTATATAACTACATTCAAGATGCCGAAAAACGTTTACAGAAGTATATATATATATATATATATATATATATATATATATATATATATATATATATATATATATATATATATATATATATATATATATATATATATATATATATAAATGTATATATATATATACATACATATATATATATATATATATATATATATATATATATATATATATATATATATATATATACATATATATACACTGCTGGCCACCCAAATTGAAACACCAAGAAGGACAAGAGTTATCACAACAAAATTTATTTTGTAGATAACATGTTGACCAAGTATCAAATGATTAAATTTATAGACATCTGTGAAGTGTGGTTCCTGCCAAAATAAGTAGCCAGAGTAGCCGCCATTGTTAGAGATCACCGCTGCCACACGCCTCGGCATTGATTCAAAGAGACTTTGGATGAGTTCTTGGGGTACAGCAGACCAAGCATCTTCCACACGTTGCCAAAGTTGATCTGCTGTGGCAGCTGGGGATGGAATCTGGGTCAATCGTAGAGCAACCATGGACCACATGTTTTCTATCGGCGAAAGATCCGGAGAGCGAGGCGGCCAGGGAAGCAATTCAATCTGGCGATTGACGAAGAACCGTTGGACAATGCGTGCCACGTGTGGTCGCGCATTATCCTGTTGAAATATGGCTGTGGGCAAGCCCTGAAGGTAAGGAAGGACAACTGGCTCCAACACCTCGGAGACGTAGCGCTGGCTGTTTAAAGTACCGGCAATGCGTACTAGAGGTGTGCGAGAGTGATATCCAATACCGCCCCATACCATAATACCCGGTGCAGGACCAGTGTGGCGGTGCATAACGCAGCTGTTCAGTATCCTCTCTTCACGGTGTCTCCAGACTCGAATGCGACCATCGTGGTGTTGCAGACAGAAGCGTGACTCGTCAGTAAAGACAATTTCATTCCATTCTGCCGTCCACATCCTTCTGTCATCGCACCATTGGCGGCGGAGACGTCTGTGGTTCTGCGTCAAGGGCAGACAAAGCAATGGACGTCTTACGGATAGACCACTCTGCTGTAAACGGCGTTGAATGGTACGCGCAGACACTGGATGATGCGTTACAGACTGCATGTGCTGTGCTATGGTTCGTGATGTGACTGAGCGATCCGTCACTGCCATGCGCACAATTTGCCTGTCATCACGTGAAGTGGTGCGCTGAGGTGGATGCGATCGAACACGCCGGTCCGTCGTACCCTCCTGCATCCAACGATCACATATCCGCATTACAGTTGTTTGGTTTCGTCCAACACGACTACCGATTTCCCTGAAAGATAATCCACAATCTCGGTAGGCCACTATCCTTCCTCTGTCGAACTCGGATACTTGATCAAAAGATGATCGCTGTTTTCGACGAGGCATAATTGATCGTTCTTTTTAAACCACAAGAAAAACACAATTGCCGAACTTGAAATCGTCGAAATCTCCAAGCCTTAAATAGCGCTTTCAAGTGGCGCCACAGGCGCGCGTGATGTGCGTCTGCGCTGAAATTCTAATCATTTGCATATCTCACCTCCGCTAATGCATGTTGTAAATTTCATGTTATTTGCATGTTTCCTTCAGGGTGTTGCATTTACAGTGGCCAGCAGTGTATATATATAAATGCATATATATATATATATATATATATATACATATATATATATATATATATATATATATGTATATATATACATATATATATATATATATATATTATATATATCTATATATATATATATATATATATATATATATATATATATATATATATATATATATATATATATATATATATATACATGGTGTCCATAATTAAAGTCCCACTTTCAAAAGGCTGCAAAGAAAAAAAAACCACTGGTCAGAATGACTTAAAATTTGAAATGAATATACAGGAAGAAGAGGGAAACGATTTGATATAATAAAAAAAAGTTCCAAAATGTATCAATAGATATCACTGTAACATTTTGGAACTTTTTTTTATTATGCCAAATCTTTTCCTCCTTCTTCCAGTATATTCATTTCAAATTTGAAGTCATTCTGACCAGTGGTTCTTTCTTTGCAGCCTTTTGAAAGTGGGACTTTAATTATGGAAAACCCAGGGTGTCCATATATATATATATATATATATACATATATATATATATATATATATATATATATATATATATATATATATATACATTTATATATATATATATATATATATATATATATATATATATATATATATATATATATATATATATATATATATATATATATATATATATATATATATATATATATATATGACATGTTCGCTACTTACAACCTTCCCAGTACGTCGTCTTACATCCAAGCTTTTCTGCTTCTTGATCTAATTTTGCCTAATTATTAAAGTTATAGCAGTCAATAAATTAAATGGCCGGTGGCAAAGAACTACAATTAATATATCTAACATCGTTTATTTCCAAAATCTTAAGCTACCTGATTTAATCTGATAAATTAAATCCAAGAGTCATCAAGCCTCGCGTGACGCGTGACCGTCTCAATTAAGAATTTACCGCCGTCTGATTAAAATGCTATTGTTTTAGACTAACTAAAGCCACCGCGCATGCCCACATGATCTCTGTGACGCATACACCGGAGATGAACCATGGGCATTACCACAGATGTTAATCAATCCAAAGGGAATTTCCCCGATTTCTCTAGATGCATTTCGAAATAAGATATGAGAATAGTGGCGAATTACGCCACGACAATAAATTAATTTCTAAGCCCCCTTTAAATTTATAATAATCATTCTTTCCCCACTAAATCGTTGACTTATATACATATATATATATATATATATATATGAATGTATGAATGTATGATAATATCTTGCCTTAACGAACATGGATCTTTCCAAGTCATTTCAAGGCGAAAGTCATAAAAATGAGTTAAATTAATGCGATTCCATTTTTCCCACTGCAATAAAATAATCTCCGGGAACGGCTTTTGAATATATTTTAACCCAAATGAATGCCCCATTTCAAAAATAATGCACTCGAGATTTAGCACAGAGGAGAAAACCTATCTCTTGTCCCAGTCACTGAATCCAAGCGGACAGAATGAAAGGAGCGAGAAAGAATTCCGCCCGAGGAAAAGACTTCAAAGGCTGGGGTTCCTCTAAGAGGTCTATTAGTGGCACAAAAGAGAAAAATATCTCGGACTTAATGGATCTCCTCTTGCGTCCCCGGCTCTAATCATCCTGTCCCCCATCACTTTTACGTCCACTGAAAAAGTAGAGGAAAATTGGGCCAATTTGCTGCCCAGGCATCTTCCCTCGGAGCGGGCGCTGGGGATTTGTTATCTCGAGAAATCGCTGTCCGTAAAATTTATCGTATGATGTATTACAGCTTTTTCTCTTCCCGTTCTCACGTGTTAACCAGATGCGTAAATTGCGAGGTTTATTATTAACGCAAGATTTTTCACGGGAAAATTATTAAAGGTGAACTCACGTGAAAATTATAAATGTACTAGCTCGAAACCCGTACTTCGCCACGGAATACATTCAAATTAAATACAACGGTCAATGTATGCAATTAATGCCAAAAGAAATAAATATATATATTTATAATAAATACGACAATCAATGTATACAATTAATTGATGTGAAATATGTAAAATATATATATATATATATATATATATATATACTAGCTGAAAACCCGCGCTTCGCTACGGAGTACATTCAAATTAAATACAACGGTCAACGTATGCAATTTATGCCAAAAAAAAATATATATATATATTTATAATAAATGCGATGATCAATGTATACAATTGATGTAAAATATATATCTATCTATATATATATATTTATGAAAAAATCGTAAAGGATATGCATTTTTTTTGGATAATATCCAATCGTCTGCTGCATTAGAAAGAAAAAAAATATTTTTTTGTCTATTTAGTTGTTACGCACGTGACGATAAATTTATTGAAAGTACCAGAAAAAGAAATCACGTGATCAGCATTTAATAAATTAAATTCTAAAATTTAATCTTTAAAAATTCACCAAAAATCAGGAAATGGAGGTAAAAATTCGAAAAAAATTTCATTTTGAATGAATTTTTATGATCTTTCTCGTGATATAAATTTTATAACCCTCAAATTATTATCTTAAATACAAACTTAAAAAAAGTTACAAAAACACCTTAAAAATTTAATTTAAAAAAATCTAATAAGAACTTTTCAAAAATCTTTCTTAGTGCACCCCTACACCATAAGAAGAATCGCCCTGCAAAATTTCAGTCCTTTAGGTCCAGCGGTTTGGTCTGTGCGTTGTATGTCAGTGAGTCAGTCAGTGAGTCAGTTACTGAACTGTTTTATATATAGAGAGAGACTAGTAGGTACCTGTCAAAATATGACGGCTAGATAGTAAATAAATGTACTAATGCACAAATTATACTCAACACAGCATTGCCAAATGTTGAAAAGCATAATAATATGCAGAAACAAATTAATGTGTTTAAACGGCCTCGCACTTAGTGAGTATCTAAAGCCAGATTTAAAAAATGTTACTGAGCATGCGCAGAGAGCAATTTTTTTAATTGTAAATTATCACTAATTAAACAGCTCGAAATAAACAATTTCCATCAGGTTTAATCTTATATTTCGCAAACATAATTATTATAAAGATAAAAATGACAGAGAGAGATCTAGAGAGACTCCTCGGAATAAACATAATTATCATTGAACATGTCACTGAGCATGCGCAGAAACTGTGAGTTTCTAAAGCCATATTTAAACATGCCCCTGAGCATGCGCAGAAATCAATTTTTAATTGTAAACTGTCGTTAATTAATAGAAATTGCGGTTACAAAAACCAAATTTGACACATCTATAGATTAAAACCTATCGTTTAAGACCAAAATGAAGTAAATTGATGCAGTAGTTTTCTCTCATGGACTGACCAAAAAGTCGGCTTAGCAACTTAAATATATAGATGACTGTCCTATAAAAGCCGAATATTAACTTACGTAACCAAAAGAAGGTATTTATGATACAGAAATAAACTGTAAAATATAGGGTTATAATTTTGCATTCTTTCTTACTCATAAAGGGTTGAAACATAAATCATTGCATGATTACTAAGTCAGAACATTATCAAAGATGTGTTGAATTTATCAGAATATATAATTTTCACAGTCTAATAAAACATTCAAATGCCAAATTCTATATCTCGAATTTTGCATTTTATGTAGACTGTAAAGAAGAAACTACTAAAAATTAAACCCACGCAAAATATACTCATGCATAAAAAGGAAAGAATTGTCTACACAACGACGAAATTAAAATAAAAGAATTTCCAAAGCAAAACTGGATAAGAGGAGGTGTTAATGTTAAATTTTTAGTCTTCATTAGAAACTTACATTAAAGGGAAGTTTTAAAAAAGGTCATTAAAAACGGACACCGTTAAAACTACTATACTTTTAAATTTTTAATTTGAATAAAGGAACTCTGTGCAAAATTTCATAGAAATACCTTGTCCTTGACTTTTAAATAGATACATTGAGACAAATCGTAATAAATTCTATTCCTCGATAATTAGGTTGAATTATAGATGTATGAAAGGGCATGCCCTGACAGTACAGCATAAAAATGCTGTATCTGGTAAAGTAGTCATCGTAGAAACATACGGTTTGTGGGGTTCTTTTTTAAATGCTCTGCAGAACGTGTAAGGTATACACAAGATTCGATTCACAAGAATCGAACTTTTGAGTGAATGAATTAAAGAAGCTGCTTGAGATATGCTAATTTCGGCATACGCGCTTGGTATAAATACCAAGCAGCTTGATTAAAAAAAGGAGGTTGAAAAAGGTTTTATTAAGGTTGATAGATAAGCGAGAGGGAGCTACGAGGTAAGCAGCTCCAAGCGTTAACCGGCGCTAGTGCTTAGGGGGCCCAAAGTTTACGTGGCAGAACTGCTGGTTTGACTCTCTGCTGGTTTGTGAGTATTTGCAAAAAGTATTTCTATTGAATGTTAATATATATTCCATACAAGTAGTACGTATGCTTATTGCTGTAAAAGCAAATTCTATATGTACAACGAATTCAATAAACATTGTTTCATGTAAAAACTGTCTTTATATCAAATTCATTTAGAGTGCCACTTCAAATTATACACACCCAAGTCTGGGTAGAAGTGAGATATTCTCTATAAACGTTTACAGCCAAGAAAGGAAAAATTGGCTTTGTGAGAATTTTGAGTCTCCGACCTTGCATTTATGCCGTGAAGCAACGTGTATTTATGTTATGAAGTGTCGAGTTGGCGGGAATATACGATGGTGGTAAAGACGCTGCTTTAGAAATGTTTTAGTGTGAGAAGAAATGACAACAAAACCTCAGATTTCAAAGCAAAATTTAAAATTTAAGATCTTTTGATTCAGTCTTTTTTTTGGGCATTTAGCAAATTAGTGCAAACCTAAACGCCATAGATTGGTAGCTTATTTGAAGCACAACAGATCCATAATGTTTCTTCCGATTTCAACAAAACAAAGCTTTACTTTGTTTCTACTCTTGAAAAAGAGTAGAAATAAAATAAAAGTATTTTTCAAGACTTCTTTTACAAAGAAAAAGTATACCTTTTTTCAAGAAAAAGAGTAGAAAAACAGTCTTTTCTTTCTACTCTTGTCCCCATTGCTTATTAAGATTAAGCAAACAAACTTAGCGTGCTTGTATAATATCGATAAATCCAAGATCAGTGTAGAACAGGACTACTTGAAAACTACACTAAAGGACTTGAGTAAAATTAATTCATTATATGAGAAACACGCTGCCGGTATATAACACGATCTACGTACTGCAGAAAAAAAAAGAATGTCTTTGTTGACCAGTGAAAAAATATTAGCATTTCATGGGTATTAAAATATCTTTATGTTATTACAGTGTGCTGAAAAGTGCTGCGTTATTGTTACGAGGAAGACAACTGATTTTAGGGCCTTAGAACGCACATAATTTATTGCTTTTTTACGCCCCATTGACACATACTTTTATAGCATAACACCTCTTGGCATCGCCCCTGCTTTTGCTCTTTTGAAAATTTTAATGCTTTTTCTGTCTGTCAAAGTTACAGATACATGAATTTAGTCACCCATAAAAAATAAAATATTTTTGCTCTTCAATTTTTATTGGTAAATAAATATTGGAATATTTCTCAGACTGTGTGAAGTACACGTAACAAAACTGACTTTATAATTGTTATATATATACAGGATGTCCAGCGAAGAAGTCCTGATTTCAAAATTAAAAATCTCGAAAACAAAGATCTGTAGAAGAATGCAACAAACGGTATATTTATCGGAAAAGCTGTAAGAATTTTATATATTAATTTTCGAAATAGTTTCAAAAGCTGCTAACAGATGGCGCTGTTAGCCAAATTTACTGCAATTTACTTGCGTAGGCATGGATTGGTCTCCATATTCTCTGCACCTGAGTCCTTGTGACTATTTTTTGTGGAGCACATTAGAAGATACTGTCTACAGGACCCATCCCACCACGCTGGACGAGATTCAGTCGGCGATCTGTTGGGCCGCTGAATCGATTTCAGTTGGGACGCTACAGGGTGTGATGGCAAATTTTATTGTTCGTCTGCGCCACCTCCGTACAGAGAATGGTGGACATTTTGAAAAAATTGTGATGTAGTGATTGCAAAGAGTACGAGTTTATTTATGCATGCTGATACGAGTTGTAGAGCGCCATCTGTTAGCAGCTTTTGTAACCATTTCGAAAATTGGTGTATAAAATTCTTACAGCTTTCACGATAAAAACACCGTTTGTTGCATTCTTCTACAGATCTATGCTTTCGAGATTTTTTATTTTGAAATCAAGGACTTCCCTGACATCTGGACACCCTGTATATATATATATATATATATATATATATATATATATATATATATATATATATATATATGTGTGTGTGTGTGTGTGTGTGTGTGTATGTGTGTGTGTGTATAACGTAAAACGCAATTTTTAATGCTGTCCGCCACAAATTTATCTGCAATGTTAACAAGTTCAATATAGTCATTGTAACCAGAAAAGAAATCTCAATAAAATCGTACATATTTTAACACATAAAAATCAATTTATTTCCTCGTTCATGTCTCCCTAAGCCACACTAAAAAAAAATGAGTTCCAAAGCCCGCCCGAGATCAGACAGCGTCTTATCTCTTCAAAGATCTATCTCGTCTGCCCGAAGCCACACATGTTATGTACAATATATAATAGATGACGTACTCATCTGTTATATATTGTTCATAGTCCAAAGCCGCAAATGGATATTTTTCCCGTGGCCTCGATAGATAGAGTGACCACATGGTCAAAAGTCTCCAAGAGTGAATTATTTAAGGGGAGATATATAAATTTAAGGAAGGGAACTGCACCAATAAAAAGAGGTATTTCATAGGTTACGTTATGAGCTTTAAAGAAGATAGGGGATTAAAATACTTTATGGCAAGTATTCTAATGAAATATGACCACCAAGGTTAGGAATTTCTCTTTTCTCGCATTTCAGTCACCACCTTTTCTGTTTGAGGCTAAAGGTGAAGGATGCCAGGTTGTATTTATTAATTTTCTCAATTTATTTTTCCGGGAATGCAGAAATCCTTTCCCCGCAAGTATATTTCAGGCATTATAATTCCTTAAGGTCCATAATTGTTCTTTTTTGACGGTGCCAGGGCTAGGATTTCAACCTGGGTGTCCGGAAGTTAGAAGTCGGTATTATTTATACTCCATGGTTTTTTCCTATGATTGTGCTTGTCGTTATCTCCATGTGACATGGTTTGCGATACGACGTTTTATATCAGATTTTGGGAGACTTTAATTTCTCTCCCAAAGGAAATGACGGGCATAAAATGTCAAACTCTCATTACAGTACATTTTTATGCATTCCCTAAAAATGAATATTAATTACGGTTTCTAATTGTTTGTTCCTACCTCTTACATTCGATGTCTTTGTCATGTTAAAGATCGTTTAACGTTGCTAAAACCAGGACACGAATGCTGTGCAAATTATTGATATCTGCTCTATTTATAATATGCGCCCCTAGTGATGTTCCACCAAATTTTTATTAAATTGTTTTCTAAATCCTAATTTTGCACACTAAATTGAATTTGACAGCCTAATTTATCTTACTTTCAAGGGCCATTCAAACGGCTGCCTAAGGTTGAGGTAACTAAACTCATAAAAATCCCTTTTATTAGTTTAGTTGCTAACCAAATCATCAACAGTTTCCTCCGTATCTGTCGGGGTTGCATCAAAAGCTCAAAAATCTTCAATTTCAAATAAAATTCTATCTTATCTAAGTCCCAAATGTGTGATGTTAGTGAAAGCAGACTCTATGAAGATTTTATGATCAATCAAGCCATTACTGAACATGGGTGCTTTGGCGCTTACCAAAAGCGCTTCCATAGGAAGGACGATAAATGCCCATGTTGAGCCATTCAAACGGTCAAGCACTGTTTTCGAATGTCACAATTATAACATCATTAGAAGAAATTTACCAAGAGGATTTGAGAATTGGGATCTGTATAAGATCTTCTGTGACTACTATTGTAAGAAAGCTATTAAGAATATTGTGAGGGTTCTTATGGACCAGCATATTCCATCTTCGCACGTGGTATCTTAGCCTCTTGTTGAGCTGTTTTGTTTTGTCCTTATTTGTTTATTTTATATTTCTTCGTCCTTATGTTTTACATTTCTTTGCTTATTATCTTGTGAACAAATTTAGCTGTAACTAGCTGCATGTATTTGTTATAGGTATTTTTTAAAAAAAGGGATTCTGCATTAAGTGCGGAACTCCTTTTAACTGTGAAAATAACCACATAGGTAATTAATTGTATGTATTGGTAGAATGGTCTGTTTCGATGTCAATGTTATGAACATGTACCTTGATCGGCTTTGTACATATTTGCTTAAATAAGTTAGTATCAATGTATATTGTTTTATAATTTTTTGAGAATTTAATTCGTATTATAGATAAGAAATGGTATTGCATATTTGTTTATTATTTCGATCTTGGAAATGTGTCTATTATTGGAACAAAATTATATTTATGTGAAATAATTATGCGACTGCAATATGTGTAAACTTGTATAATAATGTAATTTAAAATAATATTAAGTGTTGTAAAGCCAGTATAAAATATGTGAATATATAAACCGCCGTATAAGCTTTTCGCTGATGTCAGTGTAACTTTCGAACTTATCTTACTTTCATTTGATAAATCTGGGAGATTTCGCTTCCATTTGAGAAATCTATTTGGCATAAACTCGCCAATGTGTTTCTCTCAATGAAAGGAACTGCTATAAACTTTTACCTATTAAAGGATAGTTTGAGGGCCAGTGGGCTGAGTCAAGCATGAGTGTTCGTGGTCTCTCAGCATCAGATTTAAACTGCAATCCTGGCCTGTTAAGCTCTTTTGTAGTAAAAGATAATACTACGCGCGAAACACTAACCATCTACTTTAAATATTTAAAGTCGCTCAATAAATAACATCTTCGTTGACGTAAATCTTTTACATAGGATACTTTGAATGTGTATGTTACGTCAGAAAATCCCTGAATCACTCAAATTAGGAGTCAGCCTTTTAAAAAGATTCACTGAATTATTCTAAATCCTTTTAAACGGAAAACATAAGTATGACCTTTCACAGAAATGGATAACGCCTGTTTCTAATCAACGAAAATCTCTTCATTTAAAGGCCTAAAGTTTAATTGTGTAACTGGTGCAGATAAATTAAACGCAAATTTTTGAGAATTCAAATTAATGTTCTTAGATTACATGCTTGCTGAAAGAAACAATTTCCTCCGTAACACTGTGTTCGTTACTTACAGCCGTTATTCGGGGATTTTATCTCGAGTTCCTCAATCTTCATCCTGAAAATAAAATTTCCCCAAGGGCGTGTTTATTAATTCACACGCCCTTGGGGAATACACGCTTAAAATTGAAACCCATTCAAAAGAGGATCGAGGAAATGAGTTTTAGTGTAAAAACATGCATACGTATGTGTAGGGTAGGTGGCGGGCTATTATACGTTATAAGGATAATCTAACATTTTCTGATTTCGTGTCTTTTTCAATCGATAGAAAACTGTATCAGAAAACCTAAATGGATGAAGTTATTAAAAAGGAAGGAATAGAAGATATGATAATATTAATATTAGTCTTGTAACTAAATGCGGTAAATAGCTCAATAGGACATAAAATCAGATAAAAAATTTAAGCATAACTTTGCGTTTTTTGATAAATAATGCATAATGGAAAACAGGATTTTTGAATATATAGAAACTATTATAGATTTCAATAGAAATTAATGGGTTTTTAAGGCATGGAATTCAGGAAATGAGGGTTTCTCACGTAATGAGAACTGTGCAGTTGGTAGAATATATCGGCCCGAGGTTTAGACCCAAGCTAGAATCACGGTCTTGACGTTCAATCGTTTCAGGGGCTGTCAGAATGACTCAGCGACACGCAAACGTCTAAATTCCCTGCATACACACCTATGAAAATACGCATGTTTACATACACACATAAATCGTTAAAAGGATCTGTTTTGTACTGGAGTGGCAAAAAACGAAGGTGAAAAAAATCTGACTAACTGTACTATTATAGACGGGTGTACTATAAAAAGGGGAAGAGCAACTATTTTTTTACTTTAAAATAAGCCATTATGTTTTTACTTTGATGCATAGAGGAGCTCTCTCTTTTCGAGTCAAACTATATATTGGCAAATATATTTAAGGCTGCTAAAGAGTTTTTAATGAGTGGAATTCGAAAAAGGAGAATCCCTTCCACAACAAGAATAATCCAGCTGGTAGAACACCGGCTGGTATTTAGAACACCCGAGTTCAAATCCTGATCTAGGCAGATGACCGTTTCCGAGGCCTTTAAAATGACGCTACCACTCGCATACACATACATTCATGGCATACGTATCCATAAAAATACGTATGTATGCACACGTCTTCATAGTACATAAAAGGGTCTGTATAGGAGTTTTCATACATAAGGGTCTGTCGTCGAAGGTACTCAATTTTGGAATATCAGTTACCAAAGCTGATCAGACAACAATGTTAAAAAAATCAATCAACCAACCATGTAAAAATATTTATGAAGAAAAGAAGTCAAAATCTGGCTGTTAAATCTCGCCGTAAATTTTGAGATAAAATTGTAAAACGTTATGGGGATTGCATCCTCTGTAGTGAGATCTCGACGTAGGTGTATGACTATAGGATAGAATATTGCATTTACCAAGGCCTAAAAACAGTTGCAGTTTACTTGTTCTAAAGTCTAAATATAAAAGAGCAATCTCTGTCTAAAACTAAGATAAAACTAAGGTTTAGAGATGAAACCTTAATCTCTCCTTGAGAGATAGAAAAAGATATCTATTGAAAAAAGGCCTGGAATTCTCAAAACTATAAGAAAGCACGATGTCCCAAGAAATAGGGTCTATTCATCCCACAGGTAAAATGCAAATAGAACTCATTAGTAATAACGGTAATAAACCGTATTTTAAAAGTTCGGTTTTTTTTATACTTTAGAATGAACTGCAAAAACCGTATAAAAGGGAGGTTTTGTCTCAGTGCAATTATAATACACGAAACAAATAGCCTCCGGGGAAAACACAAGCGTGACAAAATTCATAACCTACTCCCACGAACATTTAAGCACACATTTGTACACGCACTGCATTAATAGAAATATAAATTCGCATTCACAAAGATATATATTTACATTCCCACGCACCCTAAACAAGCGACTGGCCAAGCGCAACACGGCTTTTAATGACTCCATTTTATCGGAAATAAAAGCTCCTTCTCCGCCCATCACCGGGGGCATCAAACCTAATCACCCCTCGATAAAAGCCGGGCTGAAATCGGAATTAAAAAAACTAAAGCGAGGCACACACGCAAAACTTTGTCGAAATGACTTTTCCGGCCGATAAAACTAATCGCCCCCAAATACCTGTCTGTCTGTCGCCTTGCGAAACTATGGAGAGGCCGAGCGTTATCGCGTCGCATCTGAGAAGCCAAGGGGACTAACTCAACGAAAGAGGAGTGGAGAGGTTTGAAACGGAGTTTAATTTATTTGCGGAAGAGTAATCTGTTTTAACGCGAGGGTGTTTTTTTTGGAACGAAGTTCTTTTACGCGGCTTACAGTAGAGTGAACTGGCAGGAATCGTCACGTAACGAAAAAGCGTTATGCTCCCTTCATAAGAGCTGTTTCTCAAGAACTCTGTGGCTGAATGGTTATCGCATCCGACTACGGAGTATCGGATTATCGCACTACGGAGCGAGAGGTCCCTGGTTCAAATCCCCGCACAAACGCTGGCCGTTTCTATTCCCACTCATTCTTGGAATAGCGCTATATATATATATTATAATATGTATGTGTCTGTATATACATATATATAATCAATAGAAATCTACATATTAAATCACATTTAGAGTTGAAAAAATAACGTAAGGAACTTCGTTCCTGACGGGGGTCTCCTGACTACAAATTTTTTTTTTTTTTTTTTTTTTTGAACAGGTCACCATCTATATATTTAAGTTGCTAAGCCGACTTTTTGGGCAGTCCGTGAGAGAAAACTGCTGCATCAATTTACTTCATTTTGGTCTTAAACGAAAGATTGTAATCTGTAGATGTGTCAAATTTGGTTTTTGTATCCGCAATTTCTATCAATTTGAGATAATTTACAATTAAAAATTGATTTCTCGCATACTCAGTGGCATGTTTAAATCTGGCTTTGGAAACTCACTGTTTCTGCGTATGCTCCGTGACATGTTTTAATGATAAACAAGTTTATTCCGATTCGTCTCACTAGATCGCTCTCTACCATTTTTATTTTTATGATAATTATGTTTGGGAAATATGAGATCAAACCTGATGGAAATTGTTTATTTTGCGCTGTTTAATTAGCGATAATTTACAATTATAAAAATTGCTTTCTGCGCATCGTCAGTGACATTTTTACTAAGCACGAGGCCGCTCACTAAGCACGAGGCCGCTTAAGCACATTAAATTGCTTCTGCGCAATATTATGAATTTCAACATTTGGCAATGATGTGTTGAGTATAATTTGTGTATTAGTGCATTTACTTTCTATATAGCCGTCATGACGGGTATCAACTAGTTATGTTTAAGATTAAAAATGCCAAAACTCTGAGTTGGTTTGTCTGTTATTCAACATGACAAAAGCATTGCGTAATACCACTGTTTCAGGTGCTTGCGAAATGAGTTAAAATAAAAGGAAAGAAAAGTTTTATTCAAATCGGGCCACGTTTAATCCAAGGATGGGTATTTTTTTTTTTTTGAGATGAAGTTCCGAGTTGCTTCTTTTTGCTGATTTTTAATGTTTTCATTAATTTTTGGCAAATATCCAATGAAATGCTTCCTAACTGTTGATCATCCTCCGGAGAAAAAACAAAATTCAGAGGTTGCCAAAAATCATCCCAAAGGGCGATGAAAATATGTGCGACTCTTAATCGGAAATATAGACGTGTTATAAATCATATTTCATTATCGCTAAACTTTATACAGAATGTATTGTCATTTGAAATTTTATTGCTGCCATTTTTCGTCTAAATAAGGAATCTTTCCTTTACGGCAAAATAGTTTTATGTTGAAAAAAAAATTCTGTTTTATGTTCTCGACAGTGTGGCTCTAAGCCAAGAAAAAAGAAAATATAAAGCTTGAATATTTTTGAAAGATGACGTATCAAGCGTAAATGCCAACAAAAGGATTTATTCTAACGCAGAGAAAATGCTTCTTCTGAAAATAATGAGGAGTCATTAATTCCGATTCTTCAGTCATTAATAATACGAATGCATTAAAACATTAAAATAAATGGCCTCATATAAACATTCATTAAAATGCATTATCGAAATTAGCTTGAATTCTTCATAACCTATGATCAGTGGGTAATCCAACGGATTGCGGATTGCCTATTGTATATTTGTAAGCATTTGTCTTAGATCTTTTGGGAAGAAGAATTCGCCGTTACACCTGTTTTCAGTTAAATCATTTGCCATGAACAAACATTATGAGTGTGAACAGTTCGAGCCGAACAAAATTTCTAACTGAAATTTGTCTGCCGATTTTCAGATTTTCTCGCAAGATATTAATCAAAGGATAGTATTAATTTTTCTATGAAATCATCATCTTTACCTCGATATTCTGATTTTTGGTGAATTTTTAAAGATTAATTTTTAGAATTTAATTTATTAAATGCCGATCATGTGATTTCTTTTTTCTGGTACTTTAAATAAATTTATCGTCACGTGCATAACAACTAAATAGACGAAAAAAAAAATTTTTTTCTAATGCAGCAGACGATTGCATATTATCCAAAAAAAAATAAACATCCCTTACGATTTTTTTATAAATAAATAAATATATATATATATATATATATATATATATATATATATATATATATATATATATATATATATATATATATATATATATATATATATATATATATATATATATATATTTATATCAATTGTATACATTGATCGTCGTATTTATTACAAATATATATTTTTATTTTTTTTTTGGCATTAATTGCATACATTGACCGTCGTATTTAATTTGAATGTACTCCGTAGCGAAGTGTGGGTTTTCAGCTAGTATAAAAATAAATGTTGTAAGGCATGTTATTCAGATGATGATGGCGCCGTACAGGTCGGCGTGGTCTAGTCGTTAGGGCCCTGCTACGAATTACAGAGGTCGTACGTTTCCTTATTACTCCTGATAAAACCTCCTTACAATCTGAATTCAAGTTTTAAGGTTATGCTTGGCGATTGTTTGTAAGTCATGCAACTTGTTGGTGTCTTGAAATAATAATACAGATTTATTAGATGGTCTCTTTATAAAATTAAAAGGATGTCTGAGACGGATTTTTTTACTTGAAAACATATTGTAGAAAGAATTCTTACACTTTACTTAATATACCTATACTATCAGTTGTTATTAAGGTAAAGGAAAAGTATGTTTTCTGTTTCAAAGTGACTGCAAAAGACACATCTTGAAAGCTGCAGAGAGGTCATCAGGTACAGTAGAAATGAAGTGAGCCTTTATTTTGTTCACCGTAATTTCTTTTGAAGATGGGAAATAAATAGGAATATATAATAATAACTTTATTAGATTGTCTGCGTGTGGTTAAAACCTTCTGAGAGGTGAATCTTTTTTATTTTAAGAAAAACATTTTATTATCAAGTTCATAGAGTATAATAAATATTAATTTAATTTCCGTTATTGAAAAGTCAAAGGAAAAGGGCATTTTCTGCTTCAAAAGAGCAGCAAATCGAAGTGAGAAAACGTATATACTTCATTGGGAATGCTGAGAAGATTTAGGTGAACATATATTTTTCAATTTCCCTCTCAATTACTTTTCTTTACTTACGGGGGGAAATAACTAAGTATATACTAATGTATTTATTTAATACATTTATTTAATACTTGGCGAAATATTCCTTTTCTCAGATTCTCGCGTCACTACTACACAAAGTTACACTGAAGAGGACATCTGCTTTTTTATATCTTTTGTCTAAATTCCCCTAAGATAGGGAAAAATTAAGTTACTAACATTATTCTTCGTACCGTAGTGAAATATATTCATTTAACAGAGAAGAAGGAAGTATATAAATGCTATAAATACTATTATTATATAGCAGAAGTCAATTCTACATAAATACTACTTTTATGCCCCTTATTTTATTTAAGGGGACTCATGACCCTTAAGTCGAAGAAATAAGGCATATTTTCATACTTTTTGACTCTTTGTAACTATTTTAATTTACTCCCAATTTTTCCAAATTTTATGTATATGATAAATTGATATATTTGTTTTAATAAACAAATTTTCAACTCTCAAAATAATTTTAAATAATTTTTTTTAACTCCTTTAGATATACCTTGTTTTTTAAGTACTTTTATTGTATACTGGCTTGCGCGCAGAACTATGAAATTAATTTTACACTTAAATGTATAATTCCTGTTTTATATTTAAAATAAATAATTCAAAATACAATTGAACATAAAACATTCAGCATTAAAATATTTTTTCAATTCTTTAAAACTGCTTAAAATATACTTAAAATTTCCTTAAATTTTTGCATTAATTTACCCATGAAAAAATAACAAAATGTGCAGTTATTGCACGTAATAAAATGTAAGTTCAGACGTAATAAAATAACATGATTATGCAGTGATAAAAATTTCATGGAATTATGTTTTATAGTTTTTGAGATATCAGTTGCACAATGGTGCAAAATTGCATTTTGAGAAAAATGAGTTTAAAATTTTTCTTACCATAAACTTGATCAATAATTAAATATTTTGAATATCAATATCTCCGGAACTAAGCGGAATATTTTCATGCGGTTTGTTTCATTTTGTTCAGAAATGATCAGGCTTTAACATATATTTTTTTTCAAAAAATGGAATGTTTTTAAGATTTAAGGGTAGTGAGTCCCCTTAAATTTCTAAGATATCGTCTAAAGGAGAATCATATGTCATTTCGAAGAGTTAATGTAAAGGGCGAGTATATATTTTATATGCCATTGTAATGGGAGATTCCACGAATTCTTCTTTTCTCTTCGTATTTCACAAAGGGAAAAACTTCACTAATTCTGGGTTCTAAAATCTTAATTATTCCACCCTTCAGTCTTGAAAGGAGTATCTGAGACAGATTTGAATAGAATTCTCCCTTTTTTAGCAAGCTAATAAATTATTATGTTAACTAGTATATAACCCCCGTCAAAAATTGACAGAATGTTGATCAGAGTTTCAAGAGGTGATTCATCATTTTCATCGGGCATTGCTGAAAACTGTACTTAAACAGTAGTAAACAGCAAAACAAAGCTAAACTAAATCAAAACTAAACCAAAACTGTTTCAAAGTGAATGACTCACCACACAGCAGGCATTGCTGAAAACGATTCTTAAACCGCAGTAAACAACAATAAAATAAAACAAAAATAAAACTTGAAACACAATTTAATTAACATTGAAATTAAACATTAAAAATGTAGTTATTTAAAGGGAATATGAAAAACCACGGAGTAGAATGAATTCGAAATTCAAGTGAATGACTCAATTGAATAAATGTTTCTTTTCAATGGATATTTTAATTTGAAGATATTTCAAAAACTAAACGGCTTTGAGCTAGGGTGTTCACTTCAAATTTTCATATTTTTTAAAGGGCTTTCAAAATTTGTAACTTTTGTGGTATTATTTTTCGAGAAAAATTTCAGAAAATGGCGTCGCAATGTTAAGATCTTCCCGACCTGGTCCGTCCCGGAATGGTTACCTACACTTTTTCTACTCTTGGCTTTTATATAAGTAAAGATAGCCATACGTTTTACTCCCCGATGCCAGTCACTATGTAAAATCCTGTAGCGGAGAGAGAGAGAAAGCAAGAAACGAGCCCACTCACCTCCCTCACTTTCCTGTGGATGACCACCTTGTGCCACTGGTTGTCGTCGAACCGAACCTTGGACGGCCTGACGACTTTTTCTACGTGGCCCGAGCCCAGTTTCGTGTGCACCGCGATGCCCCCGCCTTTGAGGGCCACGTGCAGGAAGTCCTCCCGGGCCCCATGGCTCTGGGGCCCGCCGAGGTCTGCCGCGAAGAAGAGCAGCCCCGAGGACTGTCGGCTCCGGAACTGGAGCGACAGCTGGTCACTCCAGCTGACCAGAGGCTCTCCGCCGCTGCCCCGGACATCGAAGTGCAGGTATTCGTCGCCGGTAAACGTGGCCTCGGAGGGTGGACGTTCTGAAAGAGTAAATTATACAGAATGATTAGTATACGGCCTCAACAACAAACAGTTATTGATGACAAATGGGATGGTATCCATTGCAGGACAAAACCTTTTTGAGAATCAGTCGGAGATTTGATTATTGTTGTGCATTCTTGTCTTTTTAAGCTTAAGGGAACGGTGGACTTTCAAAATTGTTAAATTTGTCCAAAAATTCGATTTTTTTATTTTATTGAATTGTGAAACTACGTACGAGTAGGAATGTGTTGCAAAACGCATTTTTAATTTCTGTGATTACTTTCCTAGTTATAGGCATTTGTATTTAATTTAGATATCATGTGGTTACTAATAGCAATAACTTTAAATGGGTTTTTCTCAAAATAAAAATTTTCACGTCATACGAATATTCAAACTGCTCCAGGAGCATTTCTAATTATCGTATTGCTTTGAAATTTAAGTTTTATATACTTAACTGTACATCAAATAAATCTTATTGAAAATAATTATGCTTCGTAGCTCAGAATTTCTAAATTTTGTACTTGAAAAAATGATTTATAGGTATTTTGCGTAATAAAAAGGGTGTTTTCACTATTATTATTTTATTCTCTTTATATTTTTTAATGAATACTTAAAATAAGCAATAAGTTTCATTGTTAGTTCTATAAAGTATCTTGTAAATAAAAATTACCATATTATACGCAAAAGAAATGCGCATGGAACATTTTTAATGAGGTCAATTTTTGATATAATTAATAAATAATAATTCATAAATTATTAATATTTCATCACTAAATTTTAATTACTTTTACGTATGTATGGTACTAATCACATATTCAAATTGCAAGCAAATCCATTCAAAACAAAAAAAGTTAGGTTTGAAGGTCCACTGTCCCCTTAAAGTAGGTTGGTTTTGATTCGCTATAACCCGAATGGCAGCGGATGATTCTGAGGGAATTACAACACTGGAAAAATCATGAAGTCTGTCTTTCAAAAGGACAAGGGCTAACCGAATGGCCTCGATTTCTCCATCAAAGGCTGATAACCTTTTGGTAGATGAGAAAATAAGGAGCTGTATGTACTAGCACTGGCTCTACCGTCTTAGAGCCATCTGTGTAAACATGTAGACATTCGATGATTCGATAGTGTTCCTAGGTTGCATTAATGGCTATGGAAAATATAATTCCTGCGTCACAGTCTCATTTTATTATAGGTTTGCAGGTTGTTTCTCATAAATGTTATTATGATTATAACGATATCGGCGCCAATTTTTACAATCCACAAATTTAAGCTTCCCGGATGGTCAGTCCATAAGCAATGTTGTACCTGAAGACCAGAAGCTGCATAGCAATACCTGCAAACTCAGCCGAGGGTTTATTTCCCCTGTTCGGTTTATGATTAGTATGGGCCTGGGCGCCGGACGGACAGTACAGATCTGCCGACCAATTGGGACAACCCGGAGCCCTCGTCAATTTGTACAAAAGAAATTCGCACTAATTCGTTACTCAGTGTCCACTTCGTACAAATAACGTCTAAGCTTATCAATATGCCGATAACGTGTGAGGAAAAAGAAAATGCAGATCTTTAATTACATGAAACTAAGTCATATGCGTCCATAGTTACATGAAACTAAGGGTCTGTTCACATAGGAGTCCGTTGCGTTGCGTTAAGGAAAAGATGACGTTGAGACGAAAATAAACCAATCATATGCCTCCAAACGATTAACAATGAAATTTTTAACACCTATGATTGGTTTATTTTCGTCTCAACGTCATCTTTTCCTTAACGCAACGCAACGGACTCCTATGTGAACAGGCCCTAAGTCATTGCGTTCACCACTCACAAGGTATCGTGATGGTATGGTACCATTATGGTACCTCAAAAGGTACCATAATGGTTAGAGTCGCGAGTGTCCACAAAGTAGCTCGGGTTCGAATACGGGCTCAAGCACGGAACTATCTCCTCATAGGGAGCAATGTCGGTTCCCTTTCGTAATGAAGTAGTCGGCAAAATTATAAATAGTCCATGTCATTATAACTAGTCATTGGGAAATGAAATGAAGCTCATGACAGGGGTAATTATCAGTTAGTAATGGGCAATCGAGGCTCATCACACTTTCGGACACAAACAAAACGGGGTTCTAAAAGAAAATAAATGACTTATGCTTTAAGGGGACCTTCAAAATGATTTTTTTAAAAATTTTAAATATCATACTCTATATACAAAATGAGAATAATTAATATTCTTTTTTGCTACATTGAAGTCCCTTAGAATTCCCTAATAAGTATTTTGTGTACAAATAGGGTCTGCCTTTAAAAAAATTCTTCAAAACTGCTATAAATTTGCAAAATGTTCCACGCGCATTCATTTCCTTTTGATTTCTTCCAAATTTCTCAGGATTGTTAATGGAAGTGTTTGCTAGAAAACTATGCATCATTCTTTGAAACCACACAAATGTTTTTCAAATTGATAGACCGTGAAATAATGTGAAAACATGCAAACACATAAAAAAATAACTGGCATATTTAAAAAAAATTATTTATGGCTTAAAATTCATACAAAAATTAATGCAATGCACAATTATGTTTATATATATATACGGTAAACTAATATTTAAAAATTTAAGGTTTCTAAATTATATGGAATGCGCATAGAGAATTTGGAAAAATGCTAGCATTTTTGAAAAAAATTCTGAAATACAGGCCTGTTTCTGCCAAAAAATCTTTATTTTTAATTCTAAGAGTCTTTAATGTAGTAAAAAAATATTAATTTTTCTCATTCTGTATATAAAGTTAAAAACTGTAAATTCAAAAATTCGAGGTTGAATGTCTCTTGTCCCCTTAAGAGGAAAAAAATTTTATTGCATAACTTTAAACACTAAGTTAAAAATATATGTTAAATGTTTCAAATAAATCATAAAAAATAGCCCACATACAAGATGCTATAACTTATGGCACGCCCCTCATTCAATTTTGCAGATCTGGAAACCAGTTATTAAACAATACGAAGAGAATATTTCTAAGCGCATAACAGGAAATTTAATTTTTCGGTTCTTGACATCAGAAAGTGTAAATTCTGCACGAAGTTCTTTAAAATTTTGGTTTTTAGTTTATCAATTTTCCTAAGGAAAGGAAAGCAAATGGTGTCTTTTGCAACGAAATTAACTTTTGCATACACGGAATTAAAATAGAATTTTGTGGAATATAGGGTTTTTTCAAATTGGGTTTTAGGATCTTTGAGGTCAGTTTCAGAAATAACTGAAATAATAGGGTGTTTCACCTTATAAAACTTCGAAGGAACTCATTACATACTATACTATTTTGGTATTTTTTAAAAGAAAAATATGTGCTTCGGAATAATTCGCAACCATCCGTGTTTCATCCGCGAACGTTATTTAAAAATACCAAAGTTCGAAAAGATTTCACAGCAAAATAAACTTTCTTTTCTTTCGAAGTGTGCCATCAAAGAACTTTAGTGCTCTATAAAAGAAGACAGCGGGAAGCAACAAACATTCTGTTCCATTCTTGGCGGAATTCCATTTTATTTCTTCTCAGAAGCGATCCTCCTCGGCGTTTTGCGTAACGCTTACAATTTCGTTTAAAATAAAGAATGTTTCGAATGTGTAATTACTTTCTCCCAAAGAACAATTAAAACTGTGACATAAGTTTACGAAAAGAACAATTATCAGCGGAAAACTAATTGCGGATCCATAACAATACATTTCAATAGTAATGAAAAACGAATCCCGAGATTGCAAATACATACACCTTCAATCGGCCTCCCAAGTGGCTCTGCCCACCTGGGGGCGCTCTATGCTAGAAGTGCGCAAACTTTTTTCGCTAGCAACACAATTTCTCTAAATAATGAAATCACTCTACGCCAAGTAACATTTTTTAATTGTAGTAATTTAGTTGTTTTGAAATTAGGAAACAGCAAAAGGTGCAGTTCGTGCTTTGGTTAAAGGAATTTAAATCAGTGACGCGTGTTCAGCGACGTGTGCGAACAGAATGGAATGTTGATCCTCCGACATCAAAATCCATCCGTCAATGGGATAGAACTTTAAGGGAGACGAGAACTTTGATATCTCAAACCGGCAAACATCCTAAAGTTTTTGTGACAGATGGCACTGTTGATCGTGCTTTGGAAGAGGCGGCCCAATTGCCTGGCTGCCAAGGTCTCCAGATTTGCTTGGAGATTCATTAAATCCGTTGTGTATAAACAAAAAGATTGAAACTCTGGTTGAGTTGGAGAAGCATATCATTCAAGCAATTCGTCTAATAACTCCTGATATGCTACGAAACAATTGGAGAGAAGTGGATTACCATTTAGACGTTTTTCGCACTACAAAAGGTGCACACATCGAAATCTGTTGATATTAAAACTTGGTGAGATGCTCTTTCTATTTAAATAAACATTTTACTTATTCTAACGGGTAGTTACTCAAAAATAAACCGTAACTTCTGGATACTTTTAGCCCGGACACTCTCTCTCTCTCTCTCTCTCTCACTCTCTCTCTCTCTCTCTCTCTCTCTCTCTCTATATATATATATATATATATATATATATATATATATATATATATATATATATATATATATATATATGTGTGTGTGTGCCTGTTGCCTTTTTTATGTGCCTGTTGGAAAACAAAAAACCGCCTTTGACGGGAAAGTTTTGGCTATATATGTGGCACTGGAGCAACTTGTCCCCAGACACCTTTATAATAAGGTGGTTGCCCTATCTGACTCCAAGGCTGCCATTCAGGCTATCGGAGCTAGGGAAATACCCATCTCTAAACATATCCTAGATTGTAGGGTTCTTCTGGATAAGTTGAAGGCAGAGGGACGACAAATAACACTCCAATGGATTCCAGGACACTGTGATATTTATGGCAACGAACAGGCAGATATATTGGCTAAGAAGGGCACTCAAATATTACAACAGCCAAATACTTTTAACTCTTTCCATTCCATAAAACTTTATATCAAAAATCTAATGAGACAAAACTGGAAAGCATTGCTCACTTCTCGCATTTCTTCAAGAAGTTGGAGGAATAGCTTGGGTCAAAACATTTCAGATAAGCCCCGTGAAAAGGCTGTTGCGGAATTCAGACTTACGGTGGGCCATGACTGTCTGGCGAACCACCTTCATCGAATTGGCATTTTTGCGAGTCCTAATTGCCCACTTTGTGGGAAAGATAAAATCATGGACAGGAACCATTTGTTGGGATGCTCGCCTCTGCGTGGAGACTCCGAGGTAAAGCGATATTGGAGAGCACGACATCTGCTGATGGGTCATTGACTTTTTTCTCTTACTGTTCCTTTTTTTATATTTCATGTTTCTTGTTAATCTTGTTAACTTGTAAGAGTTTGTCATTTTCCTTTGCCATTGGAAATAAAAAAAATATATTATATATATATATATATACACAGTGGAATCTCGATCGATCGTTCTCCGAATCATCGTTTTCCCGTATGTGTCGTTTATTTCACCCAGTCCCGACGATCATATTGCTTTGTTATGTTCCCGCATCTATCGTTTTCCCGCGTTTATCGTTCAGTTCAATCGGTCCCATGAAAAACGATAGATCGAGAATCCACTGTATATCTGTATATATATATATATATACGCGCAATTTTCTGCAATGATATATTCAACCTGAAATTGCAATATTTTCTATTATATCTTCGTTAATAAATGTAAGTTTCTAGCAAAAGTAGTTTTTCTCTATCTTAAATTGTCGTGAGTTACATATGATGACAAATTAATCACACATTTTATCAAATGCAAAAGCTCCGTGAAATCGACTAACATATAAGCAGCAACAGAAATGGATAATAAGGCTACAAATAACCGTTCATTTATTTCTATAACGAAATATTTTCTTCACCGTTGTTCAAAGAAGCTTAACGATACGTAAATAATCCGATTTATCCTGTCATACATAACGTTTATTTCTCATTAAAGTCATTCGTTTTTATTGCTAAGGTTCATTGTACGCAAAATTCGAATTGAGAAGGAAGAAAAGGCAGCAGAATCCGGCCAAACATAGACATAACTTCATGCGTATCTCAAACGGGCTTTCGCGTTGCTTTTGAAAAAAAGGATAAAATTCTAAAATATATCCCAAAGTAATTTCCATTCCATTAAGCTCTTCGTCTACGCTTTTGAAAATTTATTCTCCGATAGACAACAATGTTCGTTAGAGGAGCTCTAACAACGCGAGGGTCGATGACACAGGAAAGATTACGGAAAAGCACCAGAATGGAAAGAAAAAAAAAGAGCGGGAATAAAAACTTTTGTGTTTGTCAAGTCTGGCAGCAACAAAAATGGTCGTGGATCTACCAGGAAAAATTTAATCAGCAGCAGGAAATGGAGTAAACATTTCGGGCTCCATTCACAAAATTCGATTAATGTTTGCTTGCAAACAATAAAGTTGCATAGCAGATGGATACAGTTGAGCTACCGAAAACTGTTTTCGTGAAAGGAACAACGTTAAAGGGGGAAAATGGAAGATTCATTACTACATTATTCATTAATAAAAGAATTGATTTTATGACTATATATTCCTTTTTTATTCTACATCAAAAATTATTGTAGATAAGGCAGCAAAGAATGATTTACAAATGTCAGTTCTGATGAATATTAAAATATACATGTATGTTGTTGTTGCTTATGACCCTTGACCGACATGCAACATCATGTCAAGTCCCGAAGGATATGGGCGATGAAGGTGCGGCTCCGGTTTTTAATAGCACCGCTAGGGTCGGCATCCGACTTGGCTAAATGACCGGTCCCGTAATTTTGAACCGAGTCAAGTGACGAGACCGGAACACTTGACCCCGCACCTCTAGAGGTAAATTTGAGAACTTGGAGGACATTGTAGCCACGCCCTATTTTACGTGCCCCAGCCGCCATTAGTGAACACGGCGGTAGATTTGCAGCGACGAGCATCGAACCAGGGACGTTCAGATCACTGGACCGCTGCTTTTGCCAACCGGGATACCGCGCCCATACCTACATGTATAAAATCTAAGTATGGTTTGTTTGTTCCCTTTTCATTCCGATTTGAATCAAAGTATGCATATACACTCACTAGGATCGGATCTTTTAGAGAATATAGTCAAAATAATCGCCATACCCCTTCCTGCTTTCATGATGTTCATATTCCACAGTCATCGTAATTAACCTTCCTCTATCTTTCAGTTGTTATCTCATTACTAACAATAGCTACATAGTCTGGTTTCTCATCTTTGGTAATGAATTAATTTCAAAATGTTTTAGTACGATTTTTCTATTTTCCACAAAGTTTGAAGTAATTCTATACCTAAATACTTGGGTGAGATGTTATAACCTGAAAAACGTCTGATCAAGCTCAGCCTTGGTCTACCAGCCTAGAGCAAAAAATGTGATTGAGTGACTATGGTGACACATGATATACGCCACAGGCCTCCTGATACACTAAATTTAAAGAGGCGTTGTTTGGTTTAATTCTGGAAAAGTGCTTTTGAAAATCAAGTAAATTCAAGAAGGAAATAAGGGGTAAAAATGCCTCCAAAAGCTGAGTAGTTTCATTACATCATTGTTACCTAACTATTTCATTGGAAGTGCAAAGAGTTTGAATACAGTAGAACTAAAATTGGGGTATTCCCGTTGAAAAGAGGGTAAGTGCCAAAATTTTCAAAAAGTAATTTTTCCCTGATACAAGGGTTTTTTCCAACGCTAATGGCAGGGAAAAGGAGGTAAGTGACTAGTACAGAACCAAACCAAACTAGCTAGGCACCGATCTCCATTTTCCATGCCATTATCATTGGAAATAACCCTTGTAAAAGTGAAAAAATACTCTTCGGAAATTTTGGCAATTACCCTCTTTTCAAACGGAACGCATCAATTCGTTCTGAAATTTCTGGACTTGGATTTCAAAAATTATCAAAATAGGTTTCACACTGCCAATGAATATGAAAGAGTGTAGTTACAAGCATGCGTAGCATAAAACAGTACTTTGCAACCTGTTGTTCATGTAAAGTACATAGTAAAAGAGTAGAAAATATGAAAGTTCATTTTTTGTACTGAACCATCAAAAAAAAAAAGATGTTTTACATATTAGGATATTATGTAAATGTTTTAAAGTTGATGTGGGTTAGATATTAAACCCAACTGGATGTTGTCAAAAATCCTCCGAAAGAATCAGCGTAAAGCGAAATTAGTAATTTCCATCTTTATAAAGACTAACCCATTTTAATCCCTGCATTTCGACTTCTTAACAATTCCTGTCAATATAAAATCCCCTATTGCATGCGTATTCCTTTTATTACTAACTAGAAGGTAACCCGTCATTTTGACGTCATAATACTAATAATGACGTCATAATGGAAAAAGTATATGAAAGTTAAAAAAATATACCGAATTATCTAACAACTAGCCGCTGCGCGACCAGCATGGTCGCTTTTAGTTTTATATTTTCTTTTGCGAAACAACTCATCTGAAAGTAATATATGTAAGGAATGTTACCATTACCTGTCATCATAAATATACTTTGTTAAGGGGTATTCTCTATAAGGCTGATTCTAAAACATTGTAATTTAAAAATGCGAATTCCCATTATTTCTGAACAGAATTGAAGATAAGACTGAAAAATCCAACACCAATGATTTTATAAATTACATCCCTCTCTGTATGTAGTTTTTTTTCAAAATTAAGATATCTACACTTTATCATTACATCAAATAAGAAATTGTTGGGGAAAATTTTTTTCACTTAAAAAATGGAGTTAAAATTCAGCAAGCACTAAAATATAGCGGGGATTACATCACTCTCTGTATGTACTATTGTTCACAATTCAGATATCTACACTTAATCATATCAAATAATAAAATGTTGGGAAAATTTTTTCACCTATAAAATGGAGTAAAAATTCAGCAAGTATTGAAAAAAGTGTAGAAAATTAACTATTACTGGCTGTCGCTTGCTATACCGGCGACGGTTAAGCGTAACCTCGCGATCTGTTAATGAATTATTTCTTCTTCGCTTTCTTTCTTGAGACTGTTCCCAATTTTCATTTGATCGTGCAGCTTGTTTTCGAGCATTCCTGATTTCAGTGCGTAAATCCATGTTGATACGCGGTTGTAAATTGCGGACGGTTTGCCTCTTGTCTGACAGCTCTTATTTTGAAGATTTAATATTTTGTGAAAATAAATGGTTTTATATGTTTATTACAGTTTCTGTCTCGAGCCAGACCAGATGTTTACATCTGGTAGTGGCAGCCGTTGCCATTCGGAGTGTAGAAATATCGTCGATTGTTGTGCCGCATACCTACGCGTTATATATATATAGATATTGCATTTAATCCACACCTTGTAAAAGCAAACCCTTTCATTATTTTTTATTTATTTAGTTTTTCATGCGATTGGAGAAGTAGACTGCCATCCAGTTTTTTACAGCTCACTACGCGATATGAATACTTGAGCTACTTGATTCATTCACATTCAAGTTTGTTTACTTTCAGAATTCATCGCAAAAGTAAACAGAATTTTAAAAACTGTTAAATATACAGCTAAAAGCATCCAATTTTTTTAGTTCTGAATGTTTCATAGAAAAATAGGCTGAACAAACGTGATTGGATGGAGAAGATATTAGTTTTTAGGTAAGAAAAAATTCTGATCCACATCTGAAATTGAAATTAAGCCTAACCGGCCGTTTGTTTACTTAGGGCTTCAATTGAAAGATGAGTACAGCCCGGAAGTGTTATACAGAGACAACGGCTATTATATATATAATTATCATGAAAATAACAAGAAAAACCTCCTCTTGATCAATAACCTTATTTAGCCCCCAGATTGCAAAAATGAAAATTTATAAAACCAAATGTCACTTCTTTTCCATAATTAAGCTGCATTGTTCTGCAAAAGTAGCGCCTAATCCGAAGAAATGACATCTGGACAATGTTCAATGTCACACAGCTGCTCCGGTATGGAACATGAAACAGCCGGTTCAGCGGATTTCTCTCAAAAATCTGCCGTATTCCCTAAAAGTAAATCTCCGTGACTTAGGTCTGCGAAATTTAAAATAAAAAGGAAACAACGGTTGAGAAGGAAGGATTTTTCTCTCAAGTGATGACATTTTTCGAGTGGCAGGACACTTGAACGCTAACAATAAAAACGCCTCTACAGGTGATATCCGCCACCTTCCATAGTGTGGGCGGAAGGATATAAATGTGAAAGAGGTCTTTATCGCTGAGATATAAGTCTTTTCTGATGTCCATGATTAAACATTTTGTTTCTTATCGATATCATTTGTTACTATTTTGTGAACCGTTGGCTATTGTAAAGATTATCTCCTTTTGAGGGAATTCCTTCTCGATTCTTCTTATAAAATACTAGCTGAAAACCCGTACTTCGCTACGGAGTACATTCAAATTAAATACAACGGTCAATGTATGCAATAAATGCCAAATGTATATATATATATATATATATATATATTTATAATAAATACGATGATCAATGTATACAATTGATGTAAAAAAAAACAAAAAAAATATATTTATAAAAAAATAGTCAGAGATATTTTTATAGACAAAATAATGTAGAAGAAAATATTCAAATTAAATGTAATAGGAAATATTAAAGAATATAGTACAGTTAATATAGTACAGTTTGAGGAATATAAAATCTTTTACTGTATTTTAATATTTTTTTGGGATTATGTCCAATCGTCTGCCGCATTAGCAAGAACATTTTTTTTGTCTATTTAGTTGTTATGCACGTGACGATAAATTTATTTATTGTACCAGAAAAAGAAAATCACGTGATCACCATTTAATAAATTAAATTATAAAAATGAATCTTTAAAAATTCACCAAAAATCAGAAAATGGAAGTAAAGATTCGAAAAAGATCTCATTTTAAAGGAATTTTTACGATCTTTCTCTTGATATAAATTTTATAACCCCCAAATTATTATTTTAAATGAAAACTTAATAAAAGTTACTAAAACAGCTTGAAAATTTTATTTTAAAAAATCTAAGAAGAATTTTTCAAAAATCTTTCTTAGTGCACCCCTACACTATAAGAAGAATCGCCATGCAAAATTTCAGCCCTTTAGGTCCAGCAGTTTGGTCTGTGCGTTGTATGTCAGTGAGTCAGTCAGTCAGTCAGTCAGTCAGTTACGGATTTTTTTTTATATATATATTAGATTACCCAGACATTTTTCAATACATTGAAACACCTCAATGACGACCAGTCCTGGTTCAGGAAAAAAGTGGCCGTTTTGAGGGGTGGTCGTCGAAAAGAGGTCTCTTCCATAACATTGGCTCTATGGATCCTTTTATCCATTCTGAACAATATTTGGCCGTTTAGAAAGGTGGCCGCCGAAAAGAAGTCTCTTCTATAATACTGTTTCTATGAAGTGTATTTAATTGGCTCTGAACACAATAGGGCCGTTTACAGGGGTGGACGTCGAAAAGAAGTATTTTCTATAATATTGGCTCTATGGAATGTAATTATAGATTCTGAAAAAAATTATGGTCGTTTAGAGGGGTTGTCGGCTAAAGAAGTTTGACTGCATTTGCTTAAAACCCATCAGATTTAGTTTCTAATAAGTCGGAAACTTTTTATACATCTATATATATAACACAGTTCCGTAACTGACTGACTGACTGACTCACTGACATACAACGCACAGACAAAAACCACTGGACCTAAAGGGCTGAAATTTTGCATGGCGATTCTTCTTATAGTGTAGGGGTGTACTAAGAAAGATTTTTCAAAAACATTTCTTAGTGCACCCCTACACTAAGAAAGATTTTTTAAAAATTCTTCTTAGATTTTTTAAAATTAAATTTTTAAGCTGTTTTTGTAACTTTTTTTAAGTTTGCATCTAAAATAATAATTTGAGGGTTATAAAATTTATATCACGAGGAAGATCATAAAAATTCCTTTCAAATGAAATCTTTTTCGAACCTTTACCTCGGTTTTCTGATTTTTGGAGAATTTTTAAAGATTAATTTTTAGAATTTAATTTATTAAATGCCGATAACGTGATTTCTTTTTCTGGTACGTTATATAAATTTATCGTCACGTGCATAACAACTAAATAGACAAAAAATATTTTTTTTGTTTTCTAATGCAGCAGACGATTGGATATTACCCCCCCAAAAAAATATCCCTTACGATTTTTTATAAAAATATATATATTATATATATATATTACATCAATTGTATACATTGATCGTCGCATTTATTATAAATACGTATATATATATTATTTTTTTTGGCATATATAATTGCCTACATTGACCGTTGCATTTAATTTGAATGTACTCCGTAGCGAAGCGCTGGTTTTCAGCTAGTTTTATATATTCCTACAGTATGAAGTTTCAACAAAAGAAAGTTTGAATGGCACTAAATCTCGAGGGTGTAAACTTTTCCAAGTTTCATTTTTATTCTCATCTTATCTAAATCCATTTTTCCTGTCCGTTTTAAAAGGGAAATAATTTAATACTCTATTTATCGCGCGTTAAATTTGGTCACCAATGTGTGAAAACGGAACAACGGAGACCACTGCTGCATATGTATCATTCTTTTTTAACGGTGTTAGAAAGAACGAGCATTGCACAGAACTGTAATTTCGAAACAGCCCGGTTGGCCCCTTCTGATATCGCTTAAACAATGCGTCAAAGAGTAAAATAAAAAACGATTAGACACTGTTATAAATGCATGAGCTGTACACGCCTCTGTTAACTTCCGAGAGATAAATCCATCGAAAAGAGCTAAAATAAATTGCTATTTTTCGTACCCCATTTAACTTTCCAGCGCCGCTCTTAAAAGTAGCGGCAAAACATTATTGTTTCCCGACAAAATAGCTAGAGCTGACGACAAAGAAATGTCTGAGTAAAGAAAATAAAGCTTTATCGTCGCTGAAAGAAGTGAAAGCTCTAGTGGAGACTCAGAAGTGTACGAAAGAATTTAATAAACATTTACAAAAAAGCTGGCGAAAACAGCAAATCATTGTAAGATTTTACTGCGTTCTAGTTTTAGAAAAAAAAAATAACCTCCTAAAATTAAAAGAACGTCTTGTTTTGTACTTGGATCACAACCAAAACATGTTTTTTTCATATCTAATTTACGGTAACTATTATTATTATTATTATTATTATTGTCATATTAATATTTAAAACAATACAGTACTATACATTTAATTTAAATGAGGAAAATCTCATTTCTCAAATATTCTCCCAAAATTAAGTAAGAACCCTTGTTTTGTACTTGGATCACAAAAAACACGTTTTAGACCTCAATTACAGAAATTATTAGTCATATTAATATTTAGAACAATCTCAATTATTTGATTTGAGGAAAATCTCATCTCTCAAATATTCTCCCAAAATTAAATAAGAACCCTTGTTTTGTACTTGGATCACGAAAAACACGTTTAGACTTCAGTTACAGAAATTATTAGTCATATTAATATTTAGAACAATCTCAATTATTTCATTTGAGGAAAATCTCATTTCTCAAATATTCTCCCAAAATTAAGCAAGAACCCTTTTTTTGTTCTTGGATCCCGAAAAACACGTTTTAGACCTCAGTTACAGAAATTATTATTGATATTAATATTTAGAACTATCTCAATTATTTGATTTGAGGAAAATCTCATTTCTCAAATATTCTCCCAAAATTAAGTAAGAACCCTTGTTTTGTATTTGAATCACACTCAAGACATGTTTTGCATCTCAATTTCAGAAATTATTTTTATTATTATATTGATATTTAAAATAATGCAATCAATCCTAAATAGTTATTTTCTTTGAGAAAAATCTTATTTCTCAAGTATTCTCCCAAAATAAAATAGGGACTATTGTTTAGCCTTGGATAACACTCAAAACATGTTTTATATCTCAATTATAGAAATTATTACAATTATATTTATATTTAAAATAATGCAGTAAGTTCTAAACAGTTACTTGATGTCTAAAAAAATCTCCTTTGTGTAACTTATATGTACTGTTTTATTGGAACGATAGATATACTACTGATGAATAAAGCAGAACTTAAAAAAATTTTAGGAAAAACAGCATTTACGGTAGTGTATAATTAGCTGCTATTAGAATATTTTGCAACAGGCATAACATCCTCTGCGAGTTAACTAGTCAATAACGATTTGCTTCTGATGCAAGTAATGCTAGTTATGTCATCAGTAAGAGCTGGCTTGCAGTCTAGTTAACCCTGATACCATAATACTCTTACGAAACATATACGGACTTGTAAGTGTTTCGAATAAAGGTAAAAATCCACGTGGTTTTGAGAATCGGAATAGTCATTTAGGAAAATGTAAAAAGAATTCCTTAAAATAAATCACTTTTGTATGAGGAATGGAAATCTAAGAATGAGTTTTGCACATCGAGGGGAAATTTTGTTTGGTAGATTGTTGTCTCAAGATATTATTGAATTGGGGTTAAGAGACCCCGATCTTAGTGGGCAGTTGTTATACTCTTAATAAATAAAGAATTGATGAAAATTGAGTGGTGTCGTTAAATCAAATTAATATCGGAGGTCAATCTATCCTAATAATAGCCCAGTTCTGTGCATCTATCTAGAACACTTCTGGAGCGACCGCTTCAAAAATATATCAGCCTATGGCATCCATTTTGTTTTATGAGTTAGGCTTAACACGTTAAAAGTAAAGTTTAAAAAGATTATTTGCTCTCTAAACCCAAATAATTTATTAGAAACAACGTAATATAGACACAAAGCAACTTTATTTCGATTTTTAGACGGCTGTAGTAAACGGTTATGACAATTTCAAAACAGCTCGCGAACGTTTAAACCGTTCTCAGCATAAAATATCCTTTCATTGTAACGCATTTTCGCTGTGAAATTCATAATCATTAGAAAATTATCTCTTTTCCACAACCTTTCGAGTTATCATAGTGTTTCATTTAAATTAATAAGAAGTATTCATTTTATATACTCAGAACATGAAAATGTAAACACGAGAGAGTCATTCATTCACCGTGATTCATTCATCGGCGTTAATTTAAGAAAAATTGAATCGGAGAATCTTTTTCACAGTAAAACATTTTTTCATTATATTATTTTTTTAATATCTTTATTTATATTTTAACCATATAATATATATATTTTAACCAGATATTACAATAATGTCAAATGTAGCATTTTCGGAAAGTTGCAACCTCGACGCATGCGTAGTGATCTGTAAAAACCCGTACTTCGCTACGGAGTACATTCAAATTAAATACAATGGTCAATGTATGCAATTAATGCAAAAAAAAATTTAAAAAAATCGTAACGGATATTTTTATAGACAAAATAATGTAGAAGAATTGGATAATGTCCAATCGTATGCCGCATTAGAAAGAAAAAAAATATATTTATTTTGTCAATTTATATCGTTCTTATGTATGTGACGATAAATTAATTTAAAGCATCAAAAAGAAAAGAAACCACGGGATCAGTATTTAATAAATTAAATTCTAAACATTAATCTTTAAAAATTCACCAAAAATCAGAAAATAGAAGTAAAGATTAGAAAAAGATTTCGTTTTAAAGGATTTTTTATGATTTTTCTCGTGATATAAATTTTATTACCCTCCGATTATTATTTTAAATTTTAAATAATTAAAATCTGTGTAATTTAAATAAAAGAAATTAGACAAGCTCTTAAGTATGCAAATAATATCGACTTTGCAGATGTAAATTGATAAAAATTAAAATTAACACGTAATTTTCACGGGCTAACCACTAGTGTTTCTCATAACAGTGTTGTTGCCTATGAGTTAATTTTAAGTTAGCGCATACGTGCAAGAATTTGGAAAGGAAGGAAAACATTGATTCGTAATTTTCCTTTTACAAAGGCTAACCCACTGAAACCTTTGCGTTCTGGCCTTTTAATGTTTTCTGGCAACGCATTATGTGCGCTACATCTATTTTAGTTTTAAATTTTACTGTCGGAGAGAAAACAGAAGAAAATTTATCTAGTACAGCTATGACAGCCGCATGAAACCTATAAACTGAAAATGATCTAAATTTACTTCGGAAAGTTATCTCTCTTTCATTATTTAAACAAAGCATTTACTGTTTGCGTGAGATACGCAGCAACAAAGGCAAAAAAAAATATGTCCGCTATAATTCTTTTATATCAACTAATGACCTTTGGGTAAGCTGAAGTTGTTATTGATAAAATTTATTAATTTTTTTTTCTCTGTTAAATGTCGCCAAGGGATGGCTATATTACTTATTTTATTGCAAATTTTGGCAAACTTTTAAAAGGCTGACACGCAGATATATCAAAATGATAAATATATAGCACCTTAGTGCGAAAATAAAAAAGGTTTACTGCAACCTTTCAGTGTGGTCAATGTGTTGCAAATTATACGAAGTTAACTAGGTTAAGGCCTTGCTCTTATGGATAATAGTATAGTAACTATCCCCTCATAAAAAGTTGAATACCGTCAGTGAAAATTTTGTCTTTTTTTTACCCAGATACACATTTTCCTGTTTCCAAATGCTGGCGCCGGAAAAATTCAATGACAGTAAAGTATCAAATTCCACACAAATCACTTGTGAACAAGAAAATGTGCAAAGTCGAAAGACTGTGTAATCACCCTCTACATCATTTCTCTTCTCCATTTTGGTTACTTTCCAAAACACACCTCGAAGAACGCTCATCCTTTTTACAATGTTCGTTCAACTTTTCCAGACAATTTCTTCCACTGAAAAAAAATTCTATCCAGTTATTTTTTGAGTAGTGTTTTGGAAAAAAAAATCAGTTAGACCCTGATCGCCGAGGAGAAATAATGTCAGCCGAAATTAATATCTGGCCAAGAAAGGATTGTTATGTTTAATGACATCCCCAGAATGACAGAGGGAGAAAGGATATCTTTTAAACCCCTGACAACCAGCAAAGGACGAAATTTGCGTGATCAGGCTTTTGGGGATTTAAGCATTGATCAGCAGAAAATTGGGTTTTTCGTTATCATCTAGGAGTGTAATTTTAGACTTTTTGATATTAGCATGAGAAATTTAGAGTATAGCTTCATATGCTGAATATCGGTTTGACATTTGTAGCAATACTGTGTTCTTCTAATCATTAAAGCAGGTGTTTTAGGTATAAAGAGAAACAGAGAAACAAAAATGAACATTATATACGAGTATATATATATATATATATATATAGTGCTTCTATATGGCGGCCTGTGATGCTGCCGACAAAATGTGGCCGTTTGGAGGGGTGGGTGTCTTCCATAACGTTGACTCTGTGTCATTGACCCTATATATATATATATATATATATGTATATATATATATATATATATATATATATATATATATATATATATATATATATATATATATATATAGGGTGGGTGTCCCAAATATCGTCCCTGTGCCTAATATCCCCTACTCGTGTTTGCCATTCGAGCTATATATGAGAAAATGCAGTGACTTCTTAGTTCTGGGTTTGTACTAACAGCTGCGCTAGCGACAACGCTCATATCACTGACAACAGAAACTATATAGCATCTGAAGTTGTTTTGGCTGTTGTCTTCGTAAATTTGGCGCCAAAGAATCCAGTGAATGACCAGGTAAGTGCATCCAAATTCTAAGTTTGCTTATGCCATTTGAAAGTGCATTAAACAGAGAATCCAGAGGTTCTATTATTTTGGGGAAAAATTGCGTTTTAAACTTCGTTCTTAGCATGTTTGTGTTCACTGTGTTAAGTTCCTAATATCGCCTACCAAGTTGATCCTAATATCGCCTACAAGGCGATATTTGAAACAGCTACTTTAATTACTTTTCCCAATGCGGAGACACTTGTCCTCAGACATTCGCCTATACTACACCACAATTTTTGCTGCCCATGTTATTGTGGGTGCACCATAGAGGCGGACAGAATTACCCCTTATGGAGGGATGACACGAACGGAGGTATTTTTCGCGGCGCGACGCCAGGGTTCGATCCGAGCACCCTGAGCACCGAAAACCAGCGCGCTGTACCACTGGGCCGCCACAAGCCCACAGTTACTTTAATTAAAAACTTAAGTATTGCATTCTTGTTTCATTTTTCATTTTAGTTATTTTATTGTACTTTCCGTTCTTTTTTGTTGGAGGCCTCTTGTCTAAGATGCCAGAGGAAATTAAAAATAGGCAGACATGGAGTACGTCTTGTCTGCAGGCCGCATGTCAGGCTGTTCTGAAAAAAGAAACGGGAATGTTGAAGGCTTCCAAACAGTTTGGCATTCCAAGATCTACAATTCGTGAGTACATTAAAAACGATGTGAATGAGAAAAACGATGGAACTGCGGATGTTACAATAGTGGTGAGAAAGAAACTTGGTGAGGTGAGGTGGTAGTGGTGAGAAGAAAACCTGTACTGACGGATGATTTAGAAAAGGACAACTTAACTACTGCAAGGAAAGGGAATCCAATTTGTTTCGTTTGACTCGAAACGATGTTAAGCAGATGGCCTACCAACTTGCCTTGAGAAACAATCTTCCCCACCCCTTCTCTGCAAAACAAACTCAGCTGGTCGAAAGTGACTGAATTCCTTTTTGAAAAGGAACACTTCCCAATTGACAATCAGAACTCCACAGTCATTGTCAAGAGCCAGAATCCTAGGGTTCACTGAAGAAAACGTGAAATCCTTCTTCACAATTCTTAAAGCAGAACTTGAGAAAATTAAGTTCCACCCTTCCAGAACTTTTAAAGTTGATGAAACGGGCATTACAACTGTCCAAAGTAAAAATGTACAGGTGATTTGTTCGAAAGGGAAATCAGCTGTATACAAAATGTCATCGGCAGAAAGGGGGAAGCTGTCGTCAGGAGTGGCTCATGTGTACCTCCTGCTTTCAGTGGAACCACAAATATTGTGATGCAGCCAAAGCGCAGGAAATATATATATGTTCCTTCGGTTTGAATAATTAAGTGGCTAAAATAGGTTTAAATTATTGGTATTACTTCTGTTTAACTTTTTCCACAATAGATTTTCTGTTCTATGTTCTGTTTTTTTTAATTTGCGTTTTTCATCTTCTCTTTTTTCCTCTCCCTCCCCCCCCCCTCATGAAACTCCAGCATTCAATCTTGCCTGATAGGCGGTAATAGGAACAGAGGTGGGCGATATTAGGAACCGCTCTGGGCCTCACTGGAAACTTCAATTTTTCCAATTTAGCTACATAACTTAAACTGGCAGTGGTTTTGGAGCTGGTTGATCTCGGGATACCAAAGGAAATAGTTCTTAGGGATGTTCTTTGAGTTTGCAGCCTAATCAGAAACTAAAAAGTGGCTGAAATGTTGAAAAAAAGTTAGAGTAGGCGATATTTGGGACACCTGCCCTATATATATATATATATATATATATATACATATATATATGTCTGCATGTGTGTGAATGTGGTATAATGACATATTATTTAAAAATATTCTTTAGTTATACTTTTTAATTTATTTAATTTGACAACGACCCCTCTCGTTTCTCGGGTTAATTTTCTCGATTCCTTACATATCTTATGAGTTAACGGAGCTTTTCTATGTAACGAAGACTCACCATATCAGTTTGGCAATACAGCATTCTTTTTCCTGGAAATTTCTTCTTTTTATATTCTTCCGGATGATGTAGTGTAAATATGCGGGAGAGCGTAACTTTGATCGGCCTCAAAAAAATGATTCAAGCATCCTCGAATATCCTCTAATCTCCCGTGTTAAATTCCCCGAAAAGAAACTACTTTTGTGTGAATAGACATATTCATTGTTAAGGAAAAGTTAGATCGTCTTAAGTTGTCACCCAGAGAAGACGTGCTAATATCTCGTTCTTAATTGCGCAAGTTGAGGGAAAAATGCTATCCTTTTTTAAGTTTAGGTTATTCTTAATACGGTTATGGTGTTTTGTAAACAGTTATCAATACCTGTAGATATGCATTTAAGCATATATAGATATAACTGAATTTCTCTCTCCCCCTTTAAATATATATGGATACATAGGTATAAATCTCTTGTTAAATATAAAATTGTGTTTATTATTGAAGTTTGACCATTTGTGCCGCAACGAC
This sequence comes from Dolomedes plantarius, assembly GCA_907164885.2. Classification (NCBI taxonomy): domain Eukaryota; kingdom Metazoa; phylum Arthropoda; class Arachnida; order Araneae; family Dolomedidae; genus Dolomedes; species Dolomedes plantarius. The sequence goes on along the minus strand of OU015496.1, from coordinate 196,707,730 downwards.
TATAATTTTACGATGCGTTACAAAATCTAATATTTTTTAATCCTAATATATATATATATATATATATATATATATATATATATATATATATATATATATATATATATATATATATATATATATATATATATACATATATATATATATATGTATATATATACACATATATATATATATACATATATATACATATATATATATATATATATACATATATATATATACATACACACACATATATATATATACATACACACACACACACATACACACATATATATATATATATATATATATATATATATATATATATATATATATATATATATATATATATATATATATATATACATAGATAGATAGATAGATAGATATATGTATGTATATATATAAAGAGTCAATTGTTAAAAATAAGAATAAACCTGTCTAACCTTTGAAAAAAATTTCTAGATCCTATTATTTTGTACATGGAGTTTTCAGGGTTTTTACTGATTTGATTTACCATCCATTCTAAAAAACCGATAAACATCCAAAGAATCCATTTATTTCTCTCTTTCCCATTAGAAACTGGGTGTTCTCCACAGTGTCATTCATTTTACAAGACATTTCATGTTGAGGTAATAGTTGCCCCATCATAATACTCTATTCATCAAGATCAAACTTGCCATGTCGGAAATAATGCAAGTACCCGAGGAAATATTTTTGACCATGAGGGGAACTGCAATGTGAAATCATTTGTATTATATAACCATAAATATTAGTCCCATTTAAAATGTAGTTGACGTAATATGGTTGGGTGAAATTTATTTCATCTTTCGAAGAGATTAATCTATGGACATCTGTGTAGCAATATGCAATTTCTCCGCTTGGAACATGAGCTTTCATAGAACCCATAACGGTGGTCTCCTGAAATAGTAGTGTGCAAACTTTGTTCAATTGCGAAGTATTTTCTTAAAAAAGAATATATATATATATATAACATATAAAACCCCAAAACCCTTTCAAAATTCTAAATTCTTTTAAATTTCCTTGTTCTTGGAATTGACTTTCAGGAATCTTTTATATAACCCCTGAAAACTCCTGTATCGCCCCTGTTTTTCAAAACCCAGATTTCAGGGTGCTATCCAATGGCTGTAAGACTTTGAGAGTCACTTGAGTACACCTCTATTAGATTATAAATAGAAGTGCTTCCATGTACATGCAGCGATTCTGCGATTTACAATTGCCCCAACAAGTTGTAGCAGCATCTCAATAAAATTTTTATTTTCAGGAGTGAAAACGATTTCTTATTGTTGGACACTCACCGCGACTTTCCCGCTGTGGCATGCCGGTGTCCGGTCATCATTCACGGGACCGGGCCGGCATGTTAATATATATATATATATATATATATATATATATACAGTGGTTCCTCGACTTACGAGTTTAATTCGTTCCATGACGGAGCTCGCAACTCGAAATACTCGTATCTTGAATCAATTTTCCCCATTGAAATCAATGGAAATGCCATTAATTCGTTCCGGACTCCCCCCAAACACAGCAATTTTTGGTTACATGTTTTTAAATAAGAAAAATGTGCTTATAAATGACGAACGTTGTATAAAAACGCAATACAATAGAATGTACTGCAATAAACTTGTTTTATTAAGTGTAATGTACTACAACATTTACCTTGCAGATCAGACTTGAAGATGCTGATGGTAGAGGAGGAGAAAAGCTGAACTGAAAAATTAAATCTTATTCGTTGATTTTTTATCTTTTCGCCACATTTTCCTGGCTTTCGTTTTTATTACGAGCTACCCTCTTAAAGTGAGACACGGCAGCTGAGCGGTTATTGCATCGTTCACTGGGATGTAGTGTCCAAATTCCTCTTTCTGAAAATCCGAAGATAGTTTTTTCAGAATCCGTAGAAGGAGGAGAGCTTGCGATCCCAGGACCAAGGTCATCCCATCCCCAAGAACCCATGGCGAGTACCAGTGTGGGGGAAGGAATTTAAGCTATCTCTCTGCGAGAGAGGTTGGACGCTGTTCGGTTTTGGAGGGCGACTCAAGTGTGGGCAGAGCAAGCTGCCCCGGGTGTCAGTTGTTGAGTGTTAATCTCTCGGTTTAAGACTGGATAGTAGTCTTAGAATAATATGTATACAATTGTATAATAATTGTACTTAAAGGTTGTAAATATTATATGCTTCCCGTGTTCTCATTTGATGAGTACATGGCATTCACTGCGCAAAGTAGCTGTGGGATATCTGAAGCTTGCTCTTAAACCGAATTTTAACTCGTAATCCAAAGCAAAAAATCTGCCGAGAGAATACTCGTATCTCGAAAAACTCGTAAGTCGAGGTACCACTGTATAGTATATATACAGTGCCGTAACTAACCATTTCTGTGCCGTGGGTAAGAATTTGCATTTAGGTCCCTTAATTAATTACGTTTGGGGAAATAATAAAACAAATACATTAGAATAGGTGTTTTAATAAGAATTTAATTGCCCTTTTCTGGAGTCCATTTCAGCAAATTCATTAATTACATCATCATAATTAAAATTTTTAACGATATTGTATTCTATCGAAATAATAGGAACATTGGATAATCATTCTTGTCCTATAGTTGATCTTAAATAACTTTTTATTAATTTCAACTTGCTAAAACTTATCTCTCACGAAGCAATAGAAGTTGGAAGAGTTAGAAATATTCGAAGAGCGACATTGATATATGGGTAAGACTCAATTAAACCAAAATCATGAAGAGTTTGTACAGTATTAAACGGTGAGAAAAAGAGCATAAAGAGCTAACCGAAGTATTCTGAACAATTTTTATCACTAATAACTTCTAATTCATATAATACAGGGATTCTTTTTTTTGGGGGGAGGGGAGGAGGCTAATGTCCCTGGGGTCTAACGACATTACACCCCAGTCTGGTGTACATATGAACACAAGGAAATAGAAACGCACAAGTAACACAATCACAGAAGAATTTTATTAACAAACGATGACACCGGCGATGGACGATGGGTTGCAGCTCCCCTTTCTAAACAGCGATCCATATGCAGGCGGAAGATTGACCGATTCCCCAGAATACAACCAAGCCTTATGCGGGAATCGAACCCGCGCCCCCGGCATGGCAGGCTGATGCCTTAGCCACTGGGCGACATACAGGGATCCTAAACCTTTATATGTCTACCCCTCCTCCCCCACATACGCCTAAAAAGCGTAAGTACCGCTGGTAAAATACATTGAAAACATATTTTCTTCTATCCATCGGTACCCTCTCCTTTTCCTAAATATCCCTCACGCCTCACCACAGGTGCAGCTCCCCCCCCCCTTTCAAGGTTGAAAACCATTAACATAGTACCTAAATGGAGCCACCATGGTACTATGTTAGGTACATAGTACATATAAATGTATACATAATACATATAATTATATATATATATATATATATATATATATATATATATATATATATATATATATATAAATATATATATATATATATATATATATATATATATATATATATATATATATATATATAAATATATATATATATATATATATATATAAATATATATATATATATATATATATATATATGTATATATATATATATATATATATATATATATATATCTATATATATGTATATATATATATATATATATATATATATATATATATATATATATATATATAACTGTATGTACTATGTAACATAGTACCTTAATGGAGCTACCACTAACATAGGAGCTACTGATAAGCCCCTGAAAAGTTTTAAATGGGCGAGCATTCACGGAGTAATTGACTATCCGTGCTTACTGACCGTATTGTTGCAATTAACCCGCGTTAGTTTCGTTAGAAGAAACTACCTGAAATTTGTTTTGTACTATTTCGTTTAAGGAGTACCGTGCTAACACATTCTTCACATAAGGAGTACAGTGCTAAAACATTCAACATTAAAATATTTTTTCATTTTTTTTTAAAACTGCTTAAAATTTCCTTAAATTTTTACATTAATTTACCCCTGAAAAAAATAACAAAATTTGCAGTGATTGCAATAATGCTCAACATTTGCTAAAAGCTTGAACGTGCATCTGTAAGAAGTCTATATTCATAATTTTGAAAAACTATTAAATTATTAAATTATTTGTCTATTAAAACTATTAAACTATTAAATTATTTGTCTTAGTTCAATACAATAATTTCAAGATAAAAACACTTTTCATATACCATGTTTTCAAATTTTCTGTTGAATCATATAAACTTGACAATTCTATGTATTAATAAATACTTTTAAAAAAATTTTTTGATGAATTATCCCATCAACTTGAAAGAAAATGAAGTTGATTGAAAGTTAACTTGCATTTGATTTGTTGCATTTGACTAGTTCCCTTTCCGGCCAATAGATGGCTGCACCAGTCCACAAAACAAAATTAACTGAAAATAACTGAAAATTAATTTAATTCTGTTTAAAGATGGCTAAAAGTATTAAAAAATGCATTGTCATCATGTTCTGAGATATTCTAAAAGTTTCAAATGTCTAGCTAGTCGGGAAGTTAGTTAAAAATCGATTGCAAGATTTGTACTAGACAAACACACACACAAACACACAAGAAAGCAAGTTAATAAAAACATGGTAAAAAGTGATCAGATGCAACAAAATGTAATTTTTATATCGGGGAAGTAACAAAAAGAAATAAATTTATCGTCCGTTAATTTTTTTTCTCCATAATTAGAGAAAATTTTTTTTGGGAAATAAAATTTTCTGTCATTCAGTTTCTGTCATTCAGGTTCGCACTTCGTCTCGAAAAACATAACTTATCACTTTTCACCGAAAATGTAGAGGACACGCCAGAGTGGAAACAACTACAAAGCCTTTCCCGTCAGGGAGAGTTAAAAGAAGCAATTCATCTTTTTTAGCGTTCAGCATATTTCCCCTTCTCTGTTTTATCTCCGACTTCTGTCGAAGCGTATATGGACACGATAAAAACTTGTGCTTCAAACGTTGTTTCACTAAACGCAGGCGAAACCTGTTCTTTAATATTACTATCGTATAAATTTTATTCTTTACGCGAACAAAATACGTTACGACTTTTATTTGTGAAAAGAATATTAAATATGATTCGTACAAGCATAAACTTGATTTCAATTTATTCAACATTTTATAGAAATAAAGACTGTAACAGTGATTAGATTTCATTGTTACATTATTCATGATAAATCGCATTTAAATGGGTGAAATTTAGGGAGAGTCAATACTAGGAATTTTATGTCAATTTTGAGAGTTAACAATAGCGGTCGTCTTTCTTATTGCGCTAAAAATAACTATTTGCCATATATATCATTTGGAGCCCCTATTTTTTAATACGGCCTTAGCACCACTTGTTTAAAAAAACTTAGTGCATAATGATGTTGTTATAATAATTCATCCCTACAGAACTGCAATAAATAATTTTTTGACATTTTTTAGACATTTATCATACTTAAATATTAGAGAGAATTAATAATAATTTATATATATATATATCTGTCTGTGTGTGTGTGTGACATGGTGCTTACACCGCGTAACCTTTATCTAATTAATTAATCTAAAAGCAGTCATCAAAGACCTGTGGCAAATAACTACGACTTAAATAACAAATAAAGACTTTCTTTATTACACTAGCTAAAATTCAATTCAATCCGTACCAAGTTCCCGTCATCTCTCAGCTCATGACACTCAACTTCGTCTAACGGTGGACAACTCTAATCTATGCTTTGTTCTTTATCGCGCTCTGAAATTACGCGTGCGAAGCATCTTGTGACATGCGTGAGTCAACCATAACACTCTTTCGGACATTCGATGATTGCATCGGTCCGAGCGTGCGCTAGACAATTAATCATTGATAACCTCATAGACTTGTGAATTCTCCATTGCATTAAAAAACAACGTTACTTCCTAAATTGGAAAACACTAAAATATCTAATAGCAAATTATTGTTTCACGCTAATTTGCCTAATTTTAACCCTAATTATTATATTTAAATATAGTTTACAATCCTAGCATTATATAAATGTATATATATATATATAAATATATATCGCAGAAAACAATTACGTGTAATTGAGTCAAAGATTTACTATATCTACAATTTCCCATCAGGCAACTATTTATTTTATGCCAATATATCGTACGATATACATACATAAATTCATATAACGTAAAATTCTATAATTTTGGGACGGATAAAACTTTTTTCCCGGATGAATGCTTTCCCCGACCCATTTATTTTATATACTGGAAAGGTTTTGAATTTATACTGATTTGACAGGCCATCTGTTCCCACGAAAACAATAAACATTGAAAGAGTCCATTTATTTCTCTTCCTCACATTAAATATGTAGTTTAGAAATGAGTTATTTTATGAGGTATTGTCCGTATAAAGTACGAGTTTTTCTTTTCATTCGAGTGGAGTCATTATTATGAAAAATTTGCTTTCACTTGAATTAATGGTGTGTACGTATACTTATGGATTGGACGCTGATAGATATGTCCTTTGAGGGCATGCGAAAAGTTCACTGGGACATCAAATATCTACTAATTATAGATATATAGCGTAAGTACTTTAAAATGTAATATACGAGTATAGGTAGTTCATTAGCATATTTCCTTGAAAAAATGTGCTAAGGTTACAGAAAAGAGACAAAAGATTTCATATATTTCGATATATTTGAGTAAATAAAGAATTATTTTTGCTAAGCAAATTTACAAATATCTTATAAAAGAATAAGAAATGATTAGAATTCATTTAATGTATCTGCAAGGAATTTACAAAAGTTACGAATTTGTAGTCCCCTATAAAATTGATATTTACTCGAGTAAATATGAGGATACTAGCTGAAAACCCGCGCTTCGCTACGGAGTACATTCAAATTAAATACAACGGTCAATATATGCAATTAATACCAAAAAAAAAAAATAAATAAATAAATATATATATATATATATATATATATATATATATATTTATAATAAATGCGACGATCAATGTATACAATTGATGTAAAATATATATATATATATATATATATATATATTTATTAAAAAATCGCAAGGGATATTTATTTTTTTGGATAATATCCAATCGTCTGCTGCATTAGAAAGAAGAAAATTTTTTTTTGTCTATTTAGTTGTTATGCACGTGACGATAAATTTATTTAAAGTACCAGAAAAAGAAATCACTTTATCAGCATTTAATAAATTAAATTCTAAAAATTCTTTAAAAATTCACAAAAAATCAGAAAATCGAGGTAAGGGTTCGAAAAAGATTTCATTTTAAAGGAATTTTTATGATCTTTCTCGTGATATAAATTTTATAACACTCAAATTATTATTTTAAATACAAACTTAAAAAAGGTTACAAAAACAGCTTAAAAATTAAATTTAAACAAATCTAAGAAGAATTTTTGAAAAATCTTTCTTAGTGTACCCCTACACCATAGGAAGAATCGCCATGCAAAATTTCAGCCCTTTAAGTCCAGCGGTTTGGTCTGCACGTTGTATGTCAGTGAGTCAGTCAGTCAGTCAATCACGGAACTGTTTTATATATACAGATTCCACGTTTATAAACAAATTTAGCATTTTCTCTCTATGTATAAAGAAATAAAATAAAAACTACAACAGTTTTAGGTTTTTAGGTTCAGTGGCGCCCTCTCTGTTCACTAAATGTAAATAAAGTTTATTTATAAAAAATGCATAAATTTGTAGAGTGGCGGGGTGCAGCGGTGTTCCAGGGTGGGAGTTGGAAGCCAGAGATCGCAGGAGACGGAGCTCCCATTTATATGAATCAAGTCACAGGGGATAAAATCAACATGTCAGACAAGTATATCGCTATATTAGAGAATCATAAGAATGCGACCGTATGTCCCTACGTCCATTCAAATTATCACTACTATTAGTGGTCGGGCATCACTGTAACGGCAACCAGCAAGATTGAGGCCCAAACGTCATAAGCTAGTATTCTATCAACTGAACTATTCAGGAAACGTAAAGACTCTTACATTTTTTAAAATTTATTCCTTTATGAGTGGTGTAGGATCAAAATGAGCAATCTCCATCAGACCTTTTTATTTATTTCGGTAAAGATCAAAGAACTTTATCTTACGCATTTTTGAAGGTATAAATTTGAAATTATCAGTAAAAAAGTTCCCACACTATGATTTACTCTTCGGCCATTTTCCAAAAAAATCTCGTTTTTAACTGATTCAAATACTATAAGAAAGTATACATAACCCAATTTTTCGTAACAATGGAGACCGCTAATTTTCATTTTACACTATAAAAATAAAATGCTGTTTCAGGGTGCAGAATTTACCTGTCCTGTGTATACCAGATTTGTATCTTAAATATGCTTTCGTACCCTTTTAGTTACTTTACGTACCCTTATACTTCCATTTTTGTAATACACCTAAAACAGCAGGCATGCGCTAATAATGTATATATAAATATATAAATATATATATATATATATATATATATATATATATATATATATATATATATATATATATATATAGATATATATATATATATATATATATATATATATATATATATATATATATATATATATATACTTGCTGAAAACCCGCACTTCGCTAAGGAGTACATTCAAATTAAATACAACGGTCAATGTATGTAATTAATGCCAAAAAAATAGGACACACTAAAGAATATAGAACAGTTTGAGGAACATATCTTTTACTGTATTTAAATATTTTTTTGGATAATGTCCGATCGTCTGCCGCATTAGCAAGGTAAAAAATATTTTTTTGTCTATTTCATTCTTATGGACGTGACGATAAATTTATTTAAAGTACCAGAAAAAGAAATCACGTGATCAGCATTCAATAAATTAAATTCTAAAATTTAATATTTAAAAATTCACCAAAAATCAGAAAATGAACGTAAAGATTAGAAAAAGATTTCATTTTAAACAAATTTTTATGATCTTTCTCGTGATATAAATTTTATAACCCTCAAATTATTATTTTAAATGCAAACTTAAAAAAGTTACAAAAAAAGCTTAAAAATTTTATTTAAAAAAGTCTAAGAAGAATTTTTCAAAAATCTTTCTTAATGCACCCCTACACTATAAGAAGAATCGCCATGCAAAATTTCAGCCCTTTAGGTCCAGCGGTTTGGTCTGTGCGTTGTATGTCAGTGAGTCAGTTAGTTACGGAACTGTTTTATATATACAGATATATATATACAGTATGCCCACTAAAGTCCCTTCCCACCCTCTTAACTTCGGAACGGCTGCTGCTATATTCATAAAAGTGGTGTCTAGGTATAGTGAAGTAGCCATGCGCTACTGAATAAAACCACCTACCGCGCCACCTGGTGGAAAACTGCGGAGTTAGCAATCCTATCTCGAAAACAGAACGAGATAGGGGAAAAAGTGATTTACAAAGTTGTAGAAAATCATCGATTTAGTACAAATAGATACCTTGGGGACATTAACGCAAAAAATAGAACGGTTTAAACGCGCATTTGTTTTTTCATGATTTCGTACATTGTGACGTGACAAAACGATCTGAGAAAGAAAAAAACAACTAGTTTTAACAATATACCTTTATTTGAGATGTTCAAACTTCTCACCGTCATTGCGGTGTCGTGTTTTGCCCGAAAGATAATCATTTCTCCTTCCGTTCAAGTTTCGTGACGTCACAGTGTAGGAAATCACGAAAAAACAAATGCGATTTTTTACCACTCTATTCTTCGCAATAATGTCCACAAGGTGTCTTTTCTTGATCGATGATGCTCTACAACTTTGTAAATCACTTTTTTCCTCTATCTCATTCCGTTTTCGAGATAGGAATGCTAACTCCGCTGTATGTACATCATTTATCGAAAGTTTGCAAATACTATATCCATATGCATGACGCAGCCTAGCAACACATAAAGAACAAAAACACAGGTGCATTGGCACCCAAAGATAGAAATATGGGTGAATCAACACCCAAAAGACAAAATGTTAAGCAATTAGATTGAAAAATCAAAAAAATCATCTGTCTTTGCTTGGCACATCAGCCGTGGGTAAAGCAAAGATACGTATGTGTTGTTTTTTTGTCCTGTTGTATACACACACACACACATATATATATATATATATATGTGTGTGTGTGTGTGTGTGTAAGTAACATGCCAACGGAGTCCCATGTTAACGGAGACCGGAGTCTATATGTTACACCTCAGGAATCTGTAGTCGTGACCAAGAATCTATGAATCTTTTCATTTAAAGAATACGTTTATTATCCATTTCTTAACATCGATGACGGCGGTTTATTAGGCAACAGAGCCACGCCAAAATCATGCTCTTCGAGGCATGCTTGAGCTTTTATAAACTTCACGAGTGTCTTGGCATGTGATCAAAAGTCTGTAGCCATTGGCTGAAACCATGACTCTGATGTCAGAGGTGACGTATTATTATTACGTAAAGATGCGCTAGAAATTATATTTTTTTAATGGACGTTACGCATGCTTTTTTCTTGGAATCAGAAGCGAAAATAGCTCAATCGCGACAACGCCCAAGGCAATTTAGAATTTGAATTGAATATAGGGTTTTTTATATGTTATATATATATATATATATGTTGGTAAACTCTATGGATGATATAGTATCAGCGAATGCAAGCTGTTTTAGGTATATTACAAAAACGGATGTATAACTAGAATAGTACAAAAGCATGTTTAAGATACAAATCTGGGATTCCCAAAACAGGTAAATTCGCTACCCAGAAACATTACATAGTGAAAAAGCATTTCATCTTTATAGTGTACACGACTCGTAAATGAAAAGTTTTTAGTCATATATTTCTGCCATATCAAGGCAGAAAAACGAACGAATATATGAAAGCATAAATTTATTTTATATTAAACGCTCCAAACATACAAAACCAAAACACAGGTATGTTGTTGTTATCGTTGCTAAGATCCCTCGGGCTCACAAAACAAAGATATAAAAGCTTTGATGAATATTTTTTTATCATTCCCTTCTGTATTTTAAGAAATATTGATTCCCAATACTTTTGTTTAGTATCTGTTGAATTCAAACTATCTTTGAATTCGTATTCGAATATTATTATGAAACGATTCTGAAAAACAAGACAAAGAAAAACAGAAAAAGCCTATATCTTTTAAACTTTCAATTCACTGCAAAATTTATTCATGTTTACAAAAGGATCTGAGCAATTTTACAAGCGAGGAAGTTCAAAGTCCCAAGCGATATAAATTTATAAAACATTCATTTTCAAAGAAAATTTGAATTAATATTTATGCTACCTTTAATTCACTTATAAAATAAATATGGAAATATAGAAAAGGAGCTGATATATGCAAATATTCTCACATTTATAATTTATTTATTCATTTATTCCTTTTTTATATATAGATTTAAGCAATTGTTCTGGTTCTAAATTTATTATTGCCTGCAGAAAAATAATTTTTAAAAGGGATCATATAAATAAGCTTCGAACGAGGAGGATTTTTTGCTGTGTCGGAAGAAACAGGCTTATTCTGTAACTAGAAGGTAACCCGTCATTTTGACGACATAATACTAATAATGACGTCATAATGGAAAAAGTATATGAAAGTTAACAAATATCCCGAATTATCTAACAATATTGCATTTAATCCACACCTTGTAAAAGCAAACCCTTTCATTATTTTTTATTTATTTAGTTTTTCATGCGATTGGAGTAGTAGACTGCCATCCAGTTTTTTACAGCTCACTACGCGAAATGAATACTTGAACTACTTGATTCATTCACATTCAAGTTTGTTTACTTTCAGAATTCATCGCAAAAGTAAACAGATTTTTAAAAACTGTTGAATATACAGCTAAAAACATCCAATTTTTTTTAGTTCTGAATGTTTTATAGAAAAATAGGCTGAACAAACGTGATTTGATGGAGAAGATATTAGTTTTTAGGTAAGAAAAAATTCTGATCCACATCTGAAATTCAAATTAAGCTTAACCGGCTGTTTGTTTACTGAGGGCTTCAATTGAAAGATGAGTACAGCCCGGAAGTGTTATACAGAGACAACGGCTATTATATATATAATGGAATAAGAAGCATTTTTATTCCTTCATTTAAAATTGGTGTGAAAGTCATGGAAATAAATTTTCAAAATAAAAAAGCATTACCCTCCGTAACTTCAAAAAATAGTCAAATATTACATTTGCCCGAAAATACAATAAACGGATGTTCATAAATTATACACGCTATCGCAACATATTGCTGGTACTTCTTAAGATAAAGTCCAACAAGTCAAGAACTAATCACGGTGTCTCTGAACACCCATGTAGTTACTATGAATAAGAAAACAATTTTTAAATCGGGCCCGATATAGCTAAGTGGCAGCACGTTACGATTCGGACTGGGGACATTCAGTTTGAACCCCGACGAACGCCATCGAATAACTTAGTGGTTAGTTCGGATATGGACACATTATATCCGTATATCAGACAGTCTTTCCGTGTCGTCAGAAGGATGGTGGAAGGTACGAGCCCTCTAGATGTCGTCCCTGGAGGTGAGGTCTAATTAGGGCTGGCATGACTGGGTGGTGTTAGTTCAGCAGTAGGGCTCCCCCATTGAAAGCAACCAACGAAACTTGCATATAAAGTGCGATTGTCCTTGAACAAGTACCTCCGCTATATATATATATATATATATATATATATATATATATATATATATATATATATATATATATATATATATATATATTTATAAATATATATAAATATAACTAAGATAAATAAACCAACAGAGTTATATAAAAATAGTAAAAATATAGACAAAAAACAAACAGAAATCAAGCACTCAGGGCATCCACGCACCAGAGGCAAGATTCTGTATAAGTGCCGGAACTGAACCATAAAACGACATAGATGTAACCGATAGGTCTCTTCATCAGGGAGCTTAACCAAATCAGTTACCTCAAGGGGAACTTTCTGAATAGGATGCAGGTAAGACCAAAAGACATCCCAAGGCCCAGAGTTCCCCATGGAAACATTTAGCACATGTTAATATATAAATATACATATATATATATATTTATATATATATATATATATATATATATATATATATATATATATATATATGTATTATATATATATTTGTGTGTGTGTGTGTGTGTGTAATGAATCGAAAAGATTACAGAATCTTTCAAGAATAAGAAGTTTATTTCCGAGTGGCTAAACATACATCTTTACTAATAGACAGCCAGCACCCGAGTGTCTCCCGGGCTAGCGTATAGAGGTATCTGCGGTTAAGAATTTTCTTCAAAACATATAAATTTTGTTTTAAGAAATTTAAACTTAAAAAATTAAACAAATTTTTCAGATCACGCTTAGAATTTGGTACGCCTACCGAACTTATAACTGTACTTGCATATTTTCTTTTCAACTTTGTATATCGCAAATGTTTCATAATAATTTTTCAAAATTTTTAATCAATTTTAAGCGTAAAAAATTATTTTTTTAACAGCAGTTTTTGTGCGAGTGAACACATTTTCAGAATTTTTGCTCTGGATTAAAAAAAGAACCAAGACAGTTTGGTGAAGATATCATAGAGCACCGTTTCACAAACTTTTTTGATCGCGGAATCTCCAGAACATTTTGCAAAGTTCGCGGAACGCTTAGCCTTTTTTATCAATAGACCCCCCTTCCTCCCTTAAACTTAATGTGATATTCTATGAAGCAAATATTGTTTCAATACCTAGATTTTATCGAATTAAAGTCATTAAAAAATCATTAAAACATTCTTCCTAAAAATAAATAATAGTGATTAAGAAAAACTATGGCTTTCCTGTCAGACTGCCTCGCGGAACCCCTGTTTTTTTTTTGGCGGAACCCTAGGATTTCGTGGAACACACTTTGGGAAACTCTCACATAGAGGAAAGCTGTACAACATTTCGCAGTGATATCTTGCGGGTACTGTCTTAACGCTTTCTATAACCTCTTCAATAATTACAATATTGCTGTTAATCTACTAAACGCAATAAGGGGATGGTTCCCCATGCACGGCTTCAATTCCTCCATTTATGTATTTTCCCCTCACAGTCGGAAAAACAATAGAAAAGCACCTCTTTTTGCCTATGCCACTGTCTCCCTTCTTATCAGCAAAATTCTTGCTTAAACCCCAAAAAGGGGTTGCAAACGGTAGTCTACAAGGTTAACCATTTTATCCCCTTCCCCTCGTAGAACACACACGATATAACCTTTCGTTAACACAGCGTTGACAGAACTAGTTGGCGAGCTCTAGGTCGCCAATATCCAGATGTTTCCCTCATCAACATCACGTGACAGAGCCAAGACTGGAGAGGGAGTTTTAATTGCAAACACAGAGCCCCACTTTTCACCAGCCATGATGATGGGAAAGAAACAGATGAGCGGCATTCCAGTCCCGGTGACCAGACGCCGCGATCCAAGCTTTCGTCGCCCTCGGGACGCTCAGATGGCTTCATAATACCTCTTTGTCATGGCCTTAAGCCACCTTCCTTTTTGTTTTAAATAGCTCAACTGAATAAAAAAACCTGATGTTCATCAACCTGTTCCTGTCACCCTTTCTCCTTTCTTTTTTTTCAGAATGACAAGTTATGGCCATAGATGGCCACTTCAATACCTCACTACTTGCCATTAGTAATGCAACTCCATCTTTATAATGCAACAACTAAGTCCTTTTGTTAATGTGACAACTGGTTCCCTAATGCGACAGGTACTTTTAGATATATCATTTTAAAGATAGTAAATCAGAAAAATGTCCACGCCTAAACTAATACTTTGAAAGTACAGATGTACAGCAGGGTTCTCGTGGTTGGAACATTAGAGATACTGCATTTGAGTCTGTAATCATCATTGAAATACGCTGTTTTTTATTCAATTCTGAAAACCCTGCAATAACTTTTAAACGCAGAAAACAAAAGTATTGCTCTGTCAAGAAATTTCGAGTGACGGCATCGCATTATTTACTTTTATATAAAGACTGACAATGAAACAGTTCCATGATAATTCACTTACGGTTATGATGGTTTAGCTTTAACTGCGTGAGTACTTCCAACTTTTGGACGAAATTAAAATATTAGAATAGCTGTATGCAAATCCTCTTTTATGATTTCAAACTTTCGACATTCCGGAAACAAGGTCTCGATAAATTTCGCGAGCCTCTCCCTCTTAGCTGGCCCCTGGAAAGTGAAACGAAAGAGGAAAGTCATGTTTTAAAACTTTCATTCCACCCATGGAATGGAGACAGATGACAATGGATTGAAATTAATGCTCCCTTCTTCCAGGCTGGTAAAGTGAAAATACTTGTTATGTACTGACAGAGCAGAGGATGGATGTAGGACGTCATGTAACGAAAATATTTCCCTCGGTCGCATTGTTTCCCATTAATAAACGTCAAATGGAGTCGCAATGGAAATAAATCACTGTAGCTTTTTATTCCGCACTTGCTCCAGAAAAGGGGAAATGGGTGACGAACGAAATTTTTCTCCGTCACGTCTGTCTCTTTAAACAATTTTTGCCGAGTGTGTGAAAAATGTGATGTGGCTTATTTGTTTTCTCTTTGTAATTGTGATGATGCAAATGAGGCTTTAGTGAAAAGAGTAAACACTGAGAGTAAGTTTCCTTTTACCTCTTACCTGTTTCCCTTTGATGCAAAAAACGAATGAAGTACGAGAAAAAAAATTAATTTTCATTTCAGAAGAAAAATTCAATGTGAATTAAATCGTTCAGGTGGTCTTGGATCTAGGTTTCGCAGTTATGAGTCATCAACTGAAATTTAGAGACATTCCAAATTCCTTTCCCTCTAGCCTGTTCATCGTTTATACATTGCTGAGGAACACCCAAAAAGGGCGAAACGTGTATCCAAGGCTACTTGTAACCATGAGATGTATGATTTTGCTTTAAGTACCACCTTCATATATATATATATATATATACACTCAAGAGCCAAAACATTATGACCACCTGTCAATAACGAGTTGGCCCACCTTTGGCGCGCAACACAGCTTCAACCCGCCTTGGCATGGATGCCACAAGTCCTTGGTAGATGGCCGGAGACAGATTGTACCAGATGTTTAAGCAACGGTCACGAAAATCCGAGATATTGCGAATTTGTGGTCGTTGAACTCTGAGCTGCCGCCCCATGACATCCCTATCGGATGTCATGTTCTATCGGATTGAGATCCGGTGAGTTAGGCGGCCAGGACATTAACTAGAATTCAGCATCATGTTCCTGGAACCACTCCAACACAATTTTAGCCTTGTGACACGGGGCGTTGTCCTGTTGAAACATTCCATTTCCAGCTGGAAAAACAGAGGCCATGTAAGGGTGCAACTGGTCCGCAATGATGTTCAGATACCCTGTAGCATTCATGGTCTGCTCTACCACAACCACGGGTTCCAGAGACGCCCAAGAGAACGTCCCCCACAGCATAATACCGCCACCACCGGCCTGTGTATGACCTACTGTAAATTGAGGGAGCAACAGTTCGCCTGGAAGACGGCGTATCCTGACACGGCCATCGGCGAGATGAATGACAAACTGTGATTCATCTGACCAGGCAACTCTCTCCCAGTGATCCATGGACCAGTCGCGATGTTCCCAGGCCCAGCGCAGGCGCAGTTGGCGATGACGCTTGGTCAGCAAAGGCACACGAGTGGGACGTTTGCTAGCCCCATATCCAACAGTGTCCGCTGAACAGTGTGCTGCGATACTATTCTACTTGGCCCTGCATTGTATTGGGCTGTCAGCTGAGCCACTGTCTGGCTCCAGTTTTGCTTCACCATGCGAGACAGTCTCCGACGACCTTTTTCTTTGATAGCGTGTGGAGGTCCAACACCATGTCGTCTACTGCTAGTTTCACCGTCATTCATCCACTTTGCATAAGTACTAACAATTGTAGGTCGCGAACAACCCACGAGTCGTGCAGTTTTGGAAATACTTGTTCCGAGCCTTCGAGCCATTACAATCTGCCCTCTATCAAAGTCGCTTAGATCCGCATCCTTTTCCATCACACACAGAAGTAAGTGAAAGAATGATACTTCAGACTCTCCAGCAGCAGTTAAATACCACTTCCACCTGATCACGTGCCTGCCACGTCATCCAGGCGAATTCATTGCAAAATGTAGGGGTGGTCATAATGTTTTGGCTCTTGAGTGTGTATATATATATATATATATATATATATATATATATATGCAAATGTATTCAGATGCTAGTAAAAGATAAATAAAAACTTTCATTAAACCCTATTTAAGAAAACAGAAAAATTAAGGTGTTAAAAGAAAAATTCAGCCAGCTTTTTTCAAAGAAAAACTACACGACTCCGTAAATTACATTATTAATATCCATTAAAAATATGTCTTACTGAACCATTTTTTTGGAGCAGTTATAAGGAAACTTGAATTAGATCAGATTTCCTATTAGTGCAATAAAGTATTGAAACGTGAGAAATTATTTAGAATTCTTAAAAATATCTTATATAGCTTTATGAAAACGTTAATGTATTGCAGATTAGTTTTCCTGAAATCTGATTTTTTTTATAGCTTATTAATTACAAAAGTTATGTTGAAAATTTGTCGAATGAATGAAAATTAGTTCTTTCCTTCGAATAAATTGGTATTCTTAGAAAAGGGACCATAAAAACGAAATTTTAGACGATAAAAAAAATTGTTCTTTTCTTTATCACTGTTCAAGCCCATTTATTACAATATTCTTTTTACATTATAATTTTAAAAGCATTAAAAATTATCCGTAACATTTATCAGCAAATAGCCAGAAATAAACGGGTATTTTACATACATTCCTTGGTTCTGTTTAAAACACGCTTACTTTAAGCAAATTTTAAAAATTAACTGCACAGTTCTTAACTTAAGCATCTATTTAAGCACTTTTATCGCTATGACTTTCCTGCTTATTCTTTCAACTATAATGCTCAACATAAATCGTCTGCCGGTTGAGTGATGCCATTCCATTTTAAAAGTCATCCCTATTATTCAAATTATTTTCTTTTAATGACTGCTGCTTCCATTAGCTGCTTGGAAGCTATCCAAAAAGTTGAATTTGTTTTACCATATGGCATCACCGTAAGAAACGATGTGTGGGAAAGAAAATTCGGCAAAGGAGAAAAAAGCACATTATGTAAACGAATAACAGGCATCTTTGGAATTAGTTTTTGGTATGGCATAATGAATACCCTTTCTAATTCGTAATGGGAGGGTTTCAGATTAGCAATACGTGATGCATGTTCTGGTGAAACACGCCTGAACATTAAATTGATTTCGCTTTGACAAAATGAAATATCGAAATATTTAAGGTTTACTGCTTTTATTTTCAGTGCAATTTCTTTTTAAGCTCGGAAATATATTCCTCGCAGACGATAATGTTGTTCATACATAATATTAATGTTAGTTTAAGCGTACGTTTTTGTGCTCGGCAAATTGAGTATCATTTTACAGTCATTCGTTTAAAGTGGTAACAGAGAAATTTGGGAATAAAAAGACAAAAAAAATTAATAATGTGTAGATAAAAATAAAAATAGATTTCAAATGATTCATTCAAGGTTTTGAAATGATTCATTCAAGCTTTTAAATGATTCATTCAAGCTATTTAAACAAACTATCATACTTCATTTCAAAAGTTCCCTAAATAACGACTTCATTTCATTTTGTAATTTTAAATGTGGACTTTTTTTTAAGATCTTTTTTCTTTTTGCGAAAAGAAATCAAACATTTAATTTTTCTCCAAAATATTTACTAAAAATTGTTTTTTAAAATTGAATCGAGAGATTTTATTTTCATAAATTAAAATACACCAAAAGATTTGATAAAAATAATATTTATAGGAATTGCTGAAGACTAAAAAATTTTAAATATTCATATTATAAAATCAAAATATTGTTTAAAGCCTTATTCAACTGTGTTATAAAACTAATGACCATTTAAATGGTAAATACGGGTTTTTTGTTCAAATGGTAGAAAATTTCATTTTAAAAGCTTCATTAAATGAATGAAATCTTTTAAAGCTAATGAAAAACTGAAAATGAAAGATTTCATTAACTGAAGTTACGAATAAGGAGAAAACAGCATTTAAATATCTTTTAATTGATCTTAGAACTTCTACTATGTTTTATTGTGCATTGTGGCTAAGGAGGTTTGTCCATTAAACCTACTCTATCGGAAACAAAGTAATAAAATTCCTTTAATAGAGTAAATATTTTCCACATTACATATTTTAAATTTTCACCTAAATTAGATCTTTTCTATGAACTCAGGAAGACAATATATAAATATACATAAATACATACATACATACATGTACACACACACACACACACACACACACATACATATATATATATATATATATATATATATATATCAGCATCTCTATTGAACACATGCTGATTAATCAAACAAAAGCAAGTATTGAGTGATAGGGGCCAAAACTTCCGACAGAGGAAAAATGTCACCAACTTTATAGCAAGGTGAAACGTACCATAAATTGCGAATATCGGAATTAAAATGAGAGTACATCTTTTTATTGGGATGGTTCAGTTGGTAGAATGCCGGCCTCAAATTTCGGGACACACGGGTTTTAATTACCGATGCTGAAAGAAAATCGTTGCAGCGTAAAGAATGCTAGCTAACCGCATACAGGCGCGGAAAAAAATTATTTATGGCGAAAAGAATTTCAGTGGTGCTGGGAAAAAAAATTATCTAGCTTAAAAAAATACTGGGTGATTCAAAAGTCAGTAAACATTTTAAAAATCTTCAGTAAATAACATATGGCAACGCATTAAGTACAGACACGGATCATATAACATCTTTTTTTTTTTTTTTAAGACCTAGTAAAAAAAAATGTACATACTTAATTACATTTATGTCCACCAGATGGCGTTGTAGCAGCTTTGACGTACCTGCAAACGTTGCCGTATCAAAGAAACTGCTAATACAACAAGAGTTAGTTAATTTACTACCGTAAGATACATTGACACTGTCACAAAATTACCCACAAAGTCGACCCACCTCCTCCAGCCGCTCGATGTTGCATTTCTCCGACCTTAAAAATACCACTGGAGAGAAAGAAGTATTGACTATCTGGAAAAAAAACTACCCGAAGGTGCAGAATGTACCGAAGGACAAATTTCTACATCTTCCCAAAGAACTGATGGCTGCCCAGAGTACCCGAGGTCTTATTGATGTCAAAAATATAGATAAAGCTATCCAATATTTGTAAGTGGTATATATAATTGTGTATGCGTTTTAATAAGAGTTTTACTGTCTAACTTTGTAACAAGTAATTTTTCCTCTTGGATTTCAAGGCGCAAACACCAATGTCACAAAGTAGCCCCACTCGGCGGGGCAACTTTGTGACACATCTTAACCTTAATTTCTCAATGGTAGTTACCATTAATTATAATTAAAGACCCGAGTTAGCAGAATACATTACCTAGGTAGAGAATGGATGTACCAATGTTTTGCAATTGTTCGTTTTGGGCTACTTTTAAAACTTATCGCCTGGCACAGGAAAAAACTTAAAATCCGTCACATAGTAAACCCATCATATGGTATTTAATTTTATTAGTTCTTTTTTTTCGGCTGGTTCACTTTTCCCTCTTGTTTTACGTATTGTTCTCTCACTGTCTCATTTCTTCATTGGCTCCTGATTCCAGTTTTTACATTGGTCGATTCCTTGCTTTTTGATTGGCTCGTGAAACCAGCGTCCGGGATCCGATCATTTTATTTAATCCTTTTTCCCGCTCATTTCTAGTCATTCTCCCTAGTGGTCCACTTGACCTCGTTCGCGACTGTTGGAGCTTTGCTCCATGTTAATGCTATTATTTTCTTTTATTATATATTATTTTCCTTGAACTATCGATATGTTTTTGTTTGTCCCATCTTATACACTCTTTCCTCTGTTCTTTTATTATATTGATCTCTCAAGTTCTCTGCGTGCACTTATTGGAATCTACGTAATGCAGGGCTGTGCCTATGTATTGCAGTGCCTCCAATATTTCCTGTAGCGTCCTGTAGCAAGAATTAGTAACGACAAGTAGCTTGCCATGTTGACCTTAATTCATAAAACATTATGATCCCTCTTTTTTTTTGTGACATAGAGAGCGCCATCTGGTGGACATGTTTGTAATTTTCTGAAGTTCACTGTTTCCATTACCTTGAATTGCGGTAACGTATATACTAAAACAACGAACTCACCATTAACGAGATGCGACAAGGTTTTCTACATTAAGCTATATTTATCGCAACAACAATTAGGCTACATGATTACCGTACTCATTCCTAGAATGCAACGGGGAATTTATCGTGCGTGTTAATTCCGGTAGCTATATTACGAAACCCCTGCCGGAATTCAGCCACTGCTTGTACAATTCGCGCCACTAACCTTTCTGTCTTGACTTTAATTCCAAAGGCCTTCGGTGAACTTGGCAATTCCCAATTGCTGTTTTCGAACTGCATGGGAAAACTGATCTTCCCTTCTTCAATTTTTTGTTTTCTTTTGTTCGAAGCTCACCTTCGTCCGGCCTCACCTCGTGGCGTCCTCTCCTCTGGATGTCGCGTGTGTACGCTATCCACGGGGTTTTCCATCTAGTAGAAAAGCGCCGGTCATTTGCATTCGCGCTTGTTTCTTCTTCAAACGGTGATTTATTTGAACCCGAGGGAAAGGGGGTGAATTTGGATTCAATACCTCACATTTCATTATGTAAATTTTTTTTCGGTTCTTAAAAAAAAATCCGACAGTATATGATGCATGTCTGTACTAATTGTGCCATTCGTTAATTATTCACTCAAATAGGAATTTTTAAAATGTTTGCCGACTTTCGAATCACTTGGTGTTATGTAGAGACAACAATCTTCAAAATTTCAAAGTGGAATCTTCAGAGAATGCATAAAGAAATAACTAAACTAAAATAAGATTTACAGGTGAACGACCTGAGTCTGGCTCAAAAGAAAAGGGGAAATATGTGAGAAAGGAAATTCAGAGAATTAGAGTTCCTTGTATTGCCAAAATACTATAATTCCATTGAATACATGCCTCAAATTTAGGAAGCCCGTGGTCAATGTCTAAACTTGGAAGATCTAACATATTAAATCTCAAAAATAATAAGATTTTCAAATGTACATCCTACCTTGTAAACACGAAAGGCTGCTTCAAGTTAAAAAAAGCTACCTGTTTCAGGATGTAAGGGTAACGGTATTACATGTTTCGGGTATTCCAGTAGCGCAGGGGTTCCCAACCTTTTTATAGTACCGTACCTGTACGTTGTAAACAATTTGATGACGTACCGGTAGACCAAAAATTTTGAAATGGGGAATAAAGTGCAATGGACAACATTTGAAATAAAGACACGTGATTTGGGATATATTTTTATTGCTAAACATATATACAGAATATACAGAATATACAGAATATAATAATCACTTTATATATACAGAATATAATAATCACTTCAAAAAATATATAATTAGTGAGAAGGTTGGGCCTGTTTATTATTAACTAAAGAAGTAATATCGAGCTCAGTGTTTGTCAGTTTAAGGCGAAGATCCGATTCAATGTCCATCAAAGCTCTATATTTGGTTTTCATCGCAGTCATTGCAGAAAATCCTTTTTCGCATAAATATGTGGTCTCAAATGGCATTAAAAATTTTACTGCTTGGCAAGAAACTTCTCAGACACAGTTATAATTCGCAAACACAGTAATAATTGCAGGCGAGTGCCAAATTTTTATGGGGTGGTCATAGATAACGCATTCAGGTGTAGACGGCATCTTTTGAGATTAGGTAAATTCTAATAAAGTATTAGAACACAAACAATGGATAAGAAATTCCAAACTAAAATATTAAAACGTGTGAATTATTAGTTATTATAGTAATTTATTTTCTTTTTTTGTAATACAGATTTTTAATAGATTTTGTTTTAAATTGTAAAATCATTCGCGTACCGGTAGCTGCTTGTCCGCGTACCGGTACTGGTACGCGTAACCAAGCTTGGGAACCACTGCACTAGTGCATTTCAATTATATATTTTACCCTTTTAGTTATTCTTCCATCTTTGCTATATGCGCAAAACAGCATTTCATTTTTACATCGTATACTGCAAGCAGAGATCCCGCAAGAAAAAAAGTCGTGCTTTCACCGAACTGGCTTTAATCCTCATTTTTATTTTTGACTATATAAATAGAACTGTGCTGAAATGAATCAATCTTCGCAGAACTCACAAAAAGCACGAACACGCATCAAATCATCCCTTTGGTACGCGTCTTCGGTTATGGATTAAAAAAAAGAAAACCTATTGAAACTTCTTGCTTCCTAAGACATCAAGCATTTATCTTCTTTCGGCTGTTGTGAAGCTGCATATTTAAATGGCATTAAAAGTTTCCCCGGTATATTCCAGAGTGCGGATAGAACCGGAATAACTTTCCCCCTGATGCATCCCTGTGGGCCCGAGGTTTAAAAGCAGCCTTCCAGAGGCAAAATTATCATAGAAATACCTTTGAAATGAGATAAGTTGGAATTTTTCATGTCTCAATTTACTCCCGGAATAAAATTCAGGAAATTTCAGAAAAGGCATCAGGGCAACCCCCCCCCCCCTCCTTTACCTTTTTTTTTTAAATAAAAAGGAGGGATAGCGTGTGTGCAGTTTGGTGATCCGATGAAGGAAGTCAGAGCCATCCATTTGCTAGAGCTAATGCAGGAGGAGGATTTATGGAGTGATATGCCCGGAACGAATGGGCAAGGCTTTCAAGATTCAAAGATAAAGGCTTATCGTATAAATAATACATTTCCGCGTGATTTCAGTCATAATCAGTGCATAAATGTTGAAAGCTATTGTTCAATAGATGAGTTGTAGTTCATGACGCATTTTTGAAATACAGTGGTACCTCGACTTACGAGTTTAATTCGTTCCATGACTTAGCTCGTAACTCGAAACACTCGTATCTCGAAACAATTTTCCCCATTGAAATTAATGTAAATGTCATTAATTCGTTCCGGGCTCCCCCAAAACACCGCATTTTTTTTGTTACATGTTTTCAAATAAGAAAAACGTGCTTATAAACGACTAACATTGTATAAAAATGCAATACAACAGAATGCACTGCAATAAATTTGTTTTATTAAGTGTAATGTATAACATTTACCTTGG
>OU015496.1:196626021-196678521 GCA_907164885.2 Dolomedes plantarius | reverse complement strand
CATCCGAGCAGGATAAACAAAAAGAAAAGTGAGATATTGACGAGGAACACGAACACCCTCTTGCTTTCTTATTAGTACGGGAGAAAATATTCTTTTATTGTAAACATTAGGAGTTAGGGAAAGAATGATTTTCTATAATCTAATTATTTCATTTCCTTATTTTTTGAGAATGGTTTCTTTCATTCTTCGAATAAAATATTACCCTTTATTTTTTTTTTTATAGTTGTAGAATGAAAAACTTTTTGAAACTTATTGATACTTATTGAAGAATGATTTTCCATAATTTGATTACTTCATTTCCTTATTTTTTGAGAATGGTTTCTTTCATTCTTCGAATAAAATATTACCCTTTATATTTTTTTAATAGTTGTAGAGTGAAAAACTTATTGAAACTTATTGAAACTTATTGAAGAATGATTTTCCATAATATGATTACTTCATTTCCTTATTTTTTGAGAATGGTTTCTTTTATTCTTCGAATAAAATATTGCCTTTTATTTTATTTTTTTAATAGTTGTAGAACGAAAAACTTATTGAAACTTATTGAAGAATGATTTTCCATAATCTGATTACTTCATTTCTTATTTATTTAGAATGGTTTCTTTTATTCTTCGAATAAAATATTGCCCTTTATTTAATTTTTTAATAGTTGTAGAACGAAAAACTTATTGAAACTTATTGAAGAATGATTTTCCATAATCTGATTACTTCATTTCCTTATTTTTTGAGAATGGTTTCTTTTATTCTTCGAATAAAATATTACCCTTTATTTTATTTTTTTAATAGTTGTAGAGTGAAAAAGTTATTGAATCTAGGAAATTTCAGGTTTTAGAATTAAAAGATGCAGAAGGATTCCTAATCCCTCCCACAAAAATGCATTTTTATTTTTTTTCCTCACACTATTATGATGTATAATGTAATAGGATTTTTAAAAAGTGTGGTTTGAGCATTAAAGTGGGGTTGATCATTAAAAATGATGTTTGTATTATTCATAAAGATTGTAACAATTGATACTTCCGCAAAATATGATGTATCTCAAAGATACTTTTCATCAACATTTTGTAAATAAGCCAGATTTTGAAGAGTTCGGCTGTAAGGTCTTAGACCGAGAAAAAAAGAAATAGAATGGATAGACCATCAGGAGGGTGAATTCTATACCCCCACCCCATCCCAACCCCTAACGTAGGTTATGCAAAGGAAAAATACTTTATTTCCTATTCCTAAATCACCAAATAATATTAAAATTTATCTCTTTGGAAAGGGAAAAAATCAAACAAAATTTAAATATATACGCCCTACTGTGCAGGAATGCAGATGGAAAAAATTAATAATTTTGTTGAAAAAATCTTTTTAAAACTGGGAAATATCTTTAAAAAGCTTAAAAATACTTTCATTTTCCCATAAAAATTTTGAAAATAATCTTCTGAAAATCCTCTTTTAAAACTGAGAAGCAAAGCCAGGTATCCTAATTTTGACGCCCAAGTTCTAAAGGAACCAACCCAAGGTTGTTAGGAACTCTCATTTTCCTCGAATTTTATTTTTCTTAAACTTAAAAGTTGACTTATTTATTTAAGACGGCTATGAAATTCTCATCGTTAATGGAATGGATAATTTCTTGATCTACGGACAAACAAGTTTCGTTTTAAAAGAATAAGCCTTTTCGAATATTTGACTGGTATAAGCTCACTTCTAAAACGTTTACACCTGAATGACTGACGGAAAAGGAAATAATCACAAACTTTAGATCAGAGAATACACAAAACTAGCTGAAAACCGGTACTTCGCTACGGAGTACATTCAAATTAAATTCAACGGTCAATGTATGCAATTACTGCCAAAAACATGTATAAATATATTTATAATAAATACTATGATCAATGTATGCAATTGATGTAAATAAAACGAAAAAATATATTGATATAAAAATCGCTAAGGATATTTTTACAGACAAAATAATGTAGAAGAAAATATTCAAATTAAATCTAATAGAGCATACTAAAGAATATAGTATAGTTAAAATAGTACAGTGTGAGGAATATATCTTTTACTGTATTTTAATTTTTTTTTCTTTTTGATAATTTCCAATCGTCTGCCGCATTAGCTAGAAAAAAATATTTTTTGTCTATTTCGTTGTTATGCACGTGTCGATAAATTTATTTAAAGTACCAGAAAAGAAATCACGTGATCAGCATTTAAATAAATTGAATTCTAAAAATTAATCTTTAAAAATTCATCAAAATCAGAAAATGGAGGTCAAGATTCGAAAAAGATTTCATTTTAAAGGAATTTTTATGATTTTTCTCGTGATATAAATTTTATAACTCCCAAATTATTATTTTAAATGCAAACTTAATAAAAAGTTACTAAAACAGCTTGAAAATGTAATTTTAAAGAATCAAAGAAGAATTTTTCAAAAATCTTTCTTAGTGCACCCCTACACTATAAGAAGAATCGCCATGCAAAGTTTCAGCCCTTTAGGTCCAGCGGTTTGGTCTGTGCATTGTATGTCAGTCAGTCAGTCAGTCAGTTACGGAACTGTTATATATATATATATAAATAAGATTTGAATAAAGATGTCGTTAGAAAGATTTATTGTAATTGTCGGTCGAATTCGAGTAAATCTTTAAAACTATCAATCCAACTGAATCCACCACATCTTATAGTGGTTAGTGACAGGAGCTTCCACAAAGAAGTAGGCCACGGTTCGAGTCCGCGATTAGGCTTAGTTTTCTGCTTTTTGAGCTGCCACTAAGTTCGTTGCACTGATGAAGAAGCTCCTTTGTGGCTTCGAAACGGCCGTATGCAAAATAATTGCATCTTATTTGTGCTTTATTTACGTTGGTTTTCCTGTTTATTTTCTGTCTAGGGCATGGACTTTCTCTACTGATCGCTCATAAGGTGCAATGTTGGCATACTTTCATGGGGATCCTATAACAGAGTAGTAAACGAATTAGTGGTCTGGATGGGTCTGTGTCCTGTAGGACAGTGGTGAACAGGAGCTTGTGGGTCGAGACCCACAAGCGGGTCGCAAGGAAAGTGAGAGGGGGCATGGATAGTTTGAAATATATTTGTATCATGTTGAAATATTTTATTAAAAATTAAGTTTTAAATATTTATAATTACATATTTTTAATAATTTTATACAAATGCATAATTAACCACTTAATTCCTGGCTGTTTTTATCTATAGTGGGGTAAATAAAAGATCAGTATTTTATTTGTGTTTGTTTTTATATTCAAGTACAATATGAACTAAAATGGTTTTACTACTTTTTTTGCAAAATTTAACAAATTAAAGTGAATAAAATTTTAAACACTCAAGACAATAAAAACGCCTACATGTTTTTTTTTTTTGCACCATTAAGAAGAGGCAGGAAATACATTTTGCCATTAATAAAAATTAAGAATTATTTTTCGAATGGAAAATATTCTATCAAATAAATATGCTGACGTCTGAAATAAAATATTCTCATTTTGAACATTTTAATTTTCACCCCTTCTTCCCCCCTCCCCTCAGCCCAATGCTTATGGGACTTTATTAAAACTTTATAAAATTTATTTAAACATCATATTAAAATATGATGTTTTAGTCACACGAGATTTGCCCGAAAAATTTCAGAATAGAAGGGAGACATTTTTTCATTCTTATTCTGCATATCGAATATGTACTGTAACGCCTCCCGTACAATAGCGAAAATTTTGTGAGTGGAAATTCCGGAAAGACCCACCAACGCGCAATTTGTGCGCATAGTTCATTTAGACGGCTGGAGACTGACAGTCCTGCCACCATAAAGTCCGGAAGTGCTACCGACAGCTTGAGGAACAGTTCGTCAGCTACAAAAAGGAAGTTGCCAACTGGAGGAGCCTAGTCGTCTGGGAACGTAACTGAATAAAGAAAGACGGCGTGTTCCAGACCGTTCGGGAACGTTCAGCGAAGGTATATAAAGTTTCCGAACGCGAGTTAAAAAAATGTCAGGGATTCAGAGATTAAGTTATTCAGAGTGACGCTGGAGCCAGAGACAAGGAGATACTGTCGGGCCAAGATAGACTTGAATGAGCACAGCGACAACTCAAGTCTGACATTTCTTCGTCGATGCCATGAACCTACGAAATTAATTATATGTATATATATATATATATATATATATAAAACAGTTCCGTAACTGACTGACTCACTCCCTGACATACAACGCACAGACCAAACCGCTGGACCTAAAGGACTGAAATTTTGCATGGTGATTCTTCTTATAGTGTAGGGGTGCACTAAGAAATATTTTTGAAAATATTTTCTTATATTTTTAAAAATTAAATTTCTAAGCTGTTTTAGTAACTTTTTTTAAGTTTGCATTTTAAATAATAATTTGGGTGTTATAAAATTTATATCACGAGAAAGATCATAAAAATTCTTTTAAAATGAAATTTTTTTTAATCTTTACATCCATTTTCTGACATTTGGTGAATTTTTAAAGATTAATTTTTATAATTTAATTCAGTAAATGCTGATCACTTGATTTCCTTTTCTGGTACTTTAAATAAATTACTGGTACTTTAATTAAATATCGTCACGCCCATAACAACGAAATAGACAAAAAAATATTTTTTCCCTTGCTAATGCGGCAGATGATTGGACATTATCCAAAAAAATATTAAAATATAGTAAAAGATATGTTCCTCAAACTGTACTATATTAACTGTACTATATTCTTTAGTATGTCCTATTTGATTTAATTTGAATACATCATTTTTTCCTACATTATTTTGTCTATAAAAATATCCTTTACGATATTTTTATAACTATAATTTTTTTTTTACAGCAATTGTATACATTGATCGTCGTATTTATTATACATATATTCATTTATTATTTTTTTTGGCATTAATTGCATACATTGGCCGTTGTATTTTATTTGACTGTACGCCGTAGCGAAGTGAGGGTTTTCAGCTAGTGTGTATATATATATATACAGTGATTTCCGCTTATAAGAATCACGTTTGTTATTACTGTTTTTGATTGTTATAAGCGGTTGATTCTTATAACCGAAACTTCCCTTTGGACAGGCACACATACACAAATATATACTTGTACATATATATAAACACACAGGCACATATATACATAATTTTCCATTAAATACTCTTTAATTTACGTTATTTATCATTTATTAAAATTATTTTTTATAATTTTAAAAATACTCAATTTCTAAACAAATACTATAACTCAATTTCTAGACCTATAAGTAACAACGCATGATTATAAAATCAACAAGAGGCAGCTTCTCTTTGACTACACTTTGGAAGAGCATCATATCTAATTAACAAGTTCTGTTTTTCAGAAAAACTAAGAGTTTTCCTTGTTTTTATCATATTTGAATTCGACTATCAAAAAGTTCTAACACTAACTGGCAATTTTGTTAGAAAACTAAAGTGAATACTAGCGACGTATGCTTATTACAGTCTCAGACGAAGATTCACTTTATAGCTTACGTTTCACGGTTTGATTCTGAATCAAACCGTGAAACGTTTGATTCAGCATCTGGTTCATCTGATTCAACAAAATGAATCCGTTTCCGTTTCACGGTTTGAAGTGCTGAATCCACTGTCCCGTTTGCGTAAGTGATGGTGGACGCTTCGCGGAAGATTTATGTGTTTCAGGGTCCAGAAATCCGCAACCAGGAAGTAAGTGGTGGGAAAAAAGGAGTGCCTGTCTGGAGAAAAGCGAAATCGAACCCGGGCGGGTTAGATGCCCCTGAGTAAAGCCAATAAGAAAGTGTTTAGCAAAAACGTATAAGGAGAAACTCTTATGTTATGTCTAAAGGAATGTATTTTACGACTGTTTTCCACCCCAAAGTTTTATCAATCTTTCTTTTCAAAAACTTAAGAAAGAATTTCGTACCTTTTGAGAGTTCAAGTGGCATTTTTTGGAAAAATGAAAGGAAGGCGAAGATTGCAAACTGATTCTTATAACCGGTGGATTGATTCTTTAAAGCGGAAATTTTAACATGGAAATAATACATTTGTTTTTGTTTTTGCGATATTGATTCTTATAAACGGTTGATTCTTATAACCACTGATCACTATAAGCGGTGGTTACTATATATATATATATATATATATATATTGTAAATAGCCTGTATTTAGTCAAGAAATGCAATTAAAGCATTAAATACAAAGAGGCTGGCAGCCCTTTTTTTTTAACACAATGTCCGTACAATACCAAAATTCATTAATATTTAAAACAGTTTCTCGAAATTTGCTTATTTCTTTCTTCTACTGTTATATTAGCATTTTCCAAATAAATTTTAAAAAATGCTACGACCGAAAAATATTCATTGGGGGGGGTCGAGTGATTTTTTATTTAAAGAAAGTGGATCGCGGTCGAAAAATGCTTATGCACAACTGCTCTAGGCGAAAGTTTCTAATGCAATGGAAAAAAAAATATTGCAGTTAATATTTTTGGGATATCGACATTTCAATTATTTAGGAGGAAATATGCAATTTTTTCTTTCGATTTGCTTCATAGAGAAGGCGTTTCCTTTTAACATATCCTCACACTTAGTTATTTCTTATTTATTCTTTACAAAGGTAATTTTTTCCTCTTTTTAGCACTCTAAAACATCTTTTCGAAATATGCATATTTGACTGAGAAAGGAAAAGAAATCAGTTTCGCTTCGTGCATTTCCACTCGTAAAAGCTAAATATATGACTAAAAAAATCAGAATATTTGATGAAGATTAAAGATATATGGCCTGTTGTTGCTATTTTTAAAAATATTTGCATTATTTTTCATATTTTTCCTAATCGTAGCAATTGGTAATTCTTTCTCGCTGTACGCCTACTTCTTTATATAATTCGAACAAGCGATATTCATTTCTTAATGTATCTATAAATATTTTGTATAGTTAAAGATATTTTTAAAGCTGTAAAATACTTTTATATCTGAATTACATATGAATTTTTAGTAATGAAACTGATTCGTAACTACAATAAAATTAAATATATATTAATTACAATAAAATTTTCTACAATAAAACTACCCAAAGATTCCTTTAATTTTATTACCGAAATACTAGTCTAACACATGTACTCATACATAACTTTTGTTTCATCCCTAAGTGATCTTAGTCCCTCTTCTTTCGTTAGCCTTTAAACTGGACGTTTCACAATTTCTAATATTTTGTCGTATAAAGTTGACAGTAAATGAGAATTGTGACATGGAATTCGACTTTGAAAATATATTTTCTAATCTCATAGTTTTGATACAGCATTGATTCGGTTCCATGCACATTTTAGTGTATCTGTTTTATTATGTATGTCCTAAGATGTATGTGTGCTTGGGATCTTGTCTATGGTTTATTTTGTACCGGTTTCCGGAAGAAAGGTATGTACCTCCCGGAGGCTAATTTAGCGTAACCTGTAGAAAGGTGAACAGAATAAAAGAGTGACTTGCCACCCCTTCTTGGATGTAAAGGGGTCTTAGAGTCCCCATAGCAACGGCCTAGCAACATCTTTTTAGCCAATGAGAGCTGAAAGGTGTTTGTTCGAGGACATATCTGCCTTCTGCTCTCCCCGGTTCTAAAAGAAAGTTTGAGAAACGTTTTCTTAGGGAGTTGAAGAACAAGCAGCGACAGGAAGAGGACCTCGTGGTGGTCCGATCTAGAACTATCCGCCATTTTTTCTTGGTTTGCCGATTCCGCTGGTCGACTTAGTAGAAACGATCAGATGCTTCATTCTCAAACGAGGGTGGTGGTAAGTCATAATTATTTGTGTTATATTTATCAGGTGAGAGTACAGTACTTAATTGAAAATATGTAACTTGAATTTTATGTGTTCTAATAATTTTTTTAATGTATGAAAACAATATGATGATTTCTGTAAAAGTTTGTAATCAGTGTTTAAATAAATGTTAAGTAATATTAAGAGAAATTAAATGATTACATTAGATATTAAATTTGAGTTCGTGTCCTTTAGTTATTATAAGACATGTGTCAGAGTGTATTTCTCAAATTAATAATTTCGAAAAAAAAAAAAAAAAAAAAAAAAGCCACTATACAAAATATTCTAATTATTATATGTTCTAGCTTCATTTAAAAAGAATCAACATGTAAGGAGAAAGAATCAACATGTAAGGTTTAAATAAGATTAGATTCACATTAATCGAACTTTTAGGAGAATAAATCTAAAGAAGCCGCTTAAGATATGCTAATTGCGGCATACGCGGTTGGTATAAATACCAAGCAGCTAGATTGAAGAAACGAAGTGTTGAGGAAGGAGCCAGGTTGATGCTAACCTACGCGAGTTCTTGTTAGGCCCAAAGTTTACGTAGCAGCATTGCTGGTTTACTTTCAAGTATTGTGAGTATAGCAAAGTGTATTTTCTTGCAAAGTATCTATACGGGAATAATATCTTTTGCATGAATGTTATATATACTCGTGCTAGTAGTACGCTTTCTTATGTTGAAAAGCAAAGTAATGTGTGACACTTTGAAATAAATATTTTAATTTAATTGGAACTGTGTTTGAATCTAATTCATTAGAGTGCCACTTAAAATTTTATACACCCAAGGTTGGGTAGGAGTGCTAAATTCTCTATAAACATCAAGATTGAGTTCCTACGCTTTTCGAACTTTAAATAATGTACTGGCCTCATACATAACTTTTAAGGGGACTCACTACTCTTGAATCTTTAAAACATTCGATTTTTTGAAAAAAATATATGTTAAAGCCTGATCATTTCTGAACAAAATAAAGCAAATCGCATGAAAATATTCCGCTTAGTTCCGGAGATATTGATATTCTAAATATTTAATTACTGAACAAGTTTATGGTAAGAAAAAATTTAAGCTCATTTTTCTCAAAATGTAATTTTGCATCATTCCGCAACTTATATTTCAAAAACTATGAAACATAATTCCATAAAATTTTTATTACTGCATAATCGCGTTATTTTATTGCGTCAATTGAACTAGAATTTTTGCAATCACTGCACATTTTGTTGCAGTGATTTTTTAGGGGTAAATTAATGCAAAAATTTAAGGAAATTTTAAGAATATTTTGATCAGTTTTAAAAAAATTGAAAAAAAATTTTAATGTTGAATGTTTTATGTTCAATTGTATTTTGAATTATTTATTTTAAATATAAAATAGGAATTATACATTTAAGTGTAAAATTAATTTCATAGTTCTGCGCGCAAGCCAGTATACAATAAAAACACTTAAAAAACAAGGTATATCTAAAGCATTTAAAAAAAATTATTTGTAGAGTTGAAAATTTGTTTATTAAAATAAATATATCAATTTATCATATACATAAAATTTGGAAAAATTGGGAGTAAATTGAAATAGTTACAAAGAGTCAAAAAATATGAAAATATGCCTTATTTCCTCGACTTAAGAGTCGTGAGTTCCCTTTAAGCAGAAAATCATTGTATTCGTTTTATACACTAGATTTTGCTTTGCTTACTTTAATTTTGGAAACGCTAATGGATATTGCACCAATATTTAGGATGTGAGTAATTCAGCAACTATAATTTTCAATGACTGGAAATTAGACCTGGATCGCCTATCCTGGAGGTACGCGCTTTTCAATCAGCTTAAAAGGCTGCTGTTGGATTCGCTCACCTCAATGTTGACCTATGGAGGAACTTTGTACAAGGATTGCCGACTTGGATTTAAAGATTTAATTTTTAAAAAATGTACTCCGTACTAAAGAAAGAAATCTTACACATTGGGGCTTTTTTCATTTAAAAAAATGCTTATAATATTTTTTAATTTAAATAATTCAGGAAACATCTGGTATAGCGTGTTTTGAACGTTCATAAATTCCTTTGGTGGGCGAAATTTATAAAATGAGTCCTGCTGCAAGGTGCAGAAAAGTTCAGGCTATCTGAAAGTACCATTTTCATTTGATTATCAGCATTTATGTATCTGTCAATAGTAGGCAAATTTTCTCCATAGGTTAACATTGAGATGATCGAATCCAATGGGGTTAGTACAGAGCAGCCTTAAGACTGCT
The DNA here is from genome assembly GCA_907164885.2 of Dolomedes plantarius. Taxonomy (NCBI): domain Eukaryota; kingdom Metazoa; phylum Arthropoda; class Arachnida; order Araneae; family Dolomedidae; genus Dolomedes; species Dolomedes plantarius. The sequence continues at coordinate 196,668,511 of OU015496.1, read as the reverse complement.
ATGTACTAACCCCATTGGATTCGCTCACCTCAATGTCAACCTATGGAGAAAATTTGTCTACGGATTGCAGACTTGGATTCAAAGATTTTTTTAAAAAAAATTGTACTCCGTCATAGAGACTGAAATTTTACATTTGTGTACATTTTTCGTTTTTTTTTAAAAAAATGCAATTAATATTTTAAAATTCAAATTATTCGGGGAAAAATCTGATATAGTGTGTTTTAAACGCTCATAAATTCCTTCAGTGGACGAAATTTATAAAATGAATCCTGTAGCGCTTTGCAGAAAAGTTCGGGCTATCTGAAAATACCAATTTTATTTGATTATCAGCATTTATGTACCTGTAAATAGTTGACAAAAAATATTTTAAATAAAAAATTTGGGGGCAGCGCTTAACCCCCCTATAGAGAGAGAACCATTACAATCCCTCAAAATGTCAATCCTAAATGGGGTGGAATTCTCGAACTGTCAACTGGACTCCTCCCACCACAAGAGTCTGCAAGAAGAGGAAAAGGGAAATACGATTTTTTTCTTAGTACATAGCAGCCTTAACCGGTGATGTGCGATCAGCTCATTTTAAATGCCTCTCCTCACACATTGCTCTCCAGTCCCCATATAGCTTTTAAAAATTTCATTCCATTATTTTGACACTGTTAAAAATTTCAACCTTGAATTTTTGTTATATGTTTGCTAACAGTGCATTCATTCCTGATATCCGACAATTAGTACATTTTTTTTTTACGTTCATCGCATATTTTGCCGATGTTCTTCATACTCTTAAATCCCAGATTCTTTCTCTCTGTTTTGGCAAATAAGCACCGTGAGATGCTGCTCAGTGATGATTTTTAAAACCTTAAAGAAACTGTTTAAAACTTTTCTTTGACTGCTAAACATCGCCGTTATTATAAATGCATGGAAAAGTTAAAACTTTCAAATTCTATTTTAAACATGCAATCCTTTCGTCTCCACTGAGACCTACACGAATAAGAAAAAAAAGCTATCAAAAGAAGAAAAAAAACCTTTTCTTTTCTTCTCTAAACCATCAAACATTCATCTCTATCTGAACTCCTTCCCCTACATTGAAGCTGCATATTTAAACGCTATTAAACGCTTTCCGGGGCATCCCAGAATGCCTATAAAACCGAACTGGATTTCCCTCTGCATATACCCGTGGACGCGAAGCTTAAAAGATCGCCTCCACAAGAGAAATTATCATAGAAATACCCTGGAAATGAGAAAAGTCTGAACTTTTCCCGTACGCTTCGATTTATCCGCGGAATAGAACCCACTAAATTCGAAAGCCGGCGTCGTCATGATGGACCGTGTCCTCTAAAGAATCGGCTCCACAGTAGTTATGCCGGTTATGATCCCAGGGAGGAAGTCAAAAGTTATCAGTTGGCTGTGACTAATCCGGAACGAGGATTTATGACGTGGTACGTCCGGAATGAATCGTTTCACGTCCCAGTGACGAGAGTTTATTGGGCGCGTAATAAATTCGAGAGTAATTTGAATCAGGGAGATAGATTTTTGTGCTTAATCAAGGCATAAACATTGTATATTTTATATCGAGACGTGTCAAAATTATTTGATCCAAACTCAAACTTTTAATTTCCGGGACCAAATTTGATACAATTTCGATAGTGGGGTCGAATGCATTTCGTGACTGCCAGCAAGCATAAATAAATAAATTCTACAAAATTACTGAAAATGATTGAAATGGTGATTAAAATTATCTCAAAATAAACCTTCATTTCAGCGCAACAGCTTTATACGAGTTCTGCAGTATTCAGTGTAATAGCTTCAAAAGCTTTGCAGTATTCCATGCAATAGCTTAATAAGCTTTTCAATGTTCGGTGTGTAAATTTTAAAATGTTTGCAGCAATAGAGAAATAGCTTTTAAAGCATATAAACTTATTTTTGTTAACACTAAACCACCTATAAACCATTGGATCACCCTTTATGCATACTATTATTAAGAAGCAATTTTAAATATTGCACAGAAGTTAAAGTTTATGTTGTCACAACTCTTTATGCCATAGTTCAAGCCATTCGCGGAATTCATAATTTGAGAATCAGAAATAATCATTCCTTATTATTTTAACTTGTAACTTCGCCGTATTCATCAAAGAATGTTTTCGATGACAAAATTTTTGGTTTATTTACCGACTTTCAGGTATTTTTCTTTTTTTCTCTTTGATTTAGAACTACTTCATTCACAAAACTTTAATTCTTTTACAGGACAATTTTCAATTTAGGTAGCTTTTTCTGAAGATGGTCAACAGAGGACCTCATTTCACCATTGAATACCTAAATTGTTACAAAATGGTAGCTAATCAGAACTACTGGTTTAAACACATTTATACTTTTGTAATCATGGCTAGACTTAAACGAAATTTTATCCTTTTCTTCTCATTTCAAAAATACCTTAGATTTACAACCATGATGCTATTGTGCACTCTTTCCTCTGTTTTGTATAAAAAATATCACGGCTTAAAATTTCTTACAACCATTTTGATGCTTTTTAATCGCGAAACGCAGTTAATTTCTATTCTTGATATAATTAATTACTTAAATTAACTAGTTCGTGAATTAATTGTTCGAAATCATCAATTCATACAATAAAAACCATAGTCCACATTAATTTGGGGACTTTTATTTATACTTTTTAAGACATACACGCTTTCTTTAACACTTTATTTTAAGTCTTTCATTAAAATTAAATTTTTCACATACCGCTCAATCAACATATCAACAACGTCATATCTCAAAAATCAGCGATTTTTAGTTATGCCTTTTTTTAGAATGCCCTGAAAGAGTGGTATATACCTGCAAGATCGTCATATAACATCGCTCAATATTTAGCCGCTAGAGAGCAGAATTAATATTTATTCTTCATACATTTTATTCTACTTTAAAACTTTAAAATTACTCTCCTGAAAAATCACGTGTTTTAAGATATGACGTTGTTGAAAGGAGTGAGCGATATACTTGTATAAATCAATGTATGTTATAGAATTACAACACTAGGCATATACTTAATTCGGTTTTAAATCTTCGCTATTACTCGAGATCATCAATTTTTTTATTACATTGATGGGTAACAGTGGTTATTCCTTGCGCAAGAGTAATCTATAAATAGATCCTCATTTTATGCTCCATTCCGTTAATAGAATTCCATTTCGAACACTACCTTTTCGTTTTATTCTAAACATGCTCTTCTTCATGAAGAATGTTACTGCAATATGATAAATCTAGCTTAATGGGAATTTTGACTATTATGTAATTGAACTTGATCGATTCAGCAATAAGATCATTTTTTCATTACGAATCAAGTTTTTTTCATTCTACTTCACTAGAGCATTGGGTTTTATACAGTTCTGTCTGATACGAAGTCTGTCTGGTTTAGGAGTTATACAGATCTTACTTGCATAATACACTTTCCCTGTCATTCTTTAATATTTATTACTTTCTCTCAGCACCTTGCAAAGAAACCTTAATTGCTCTAAAATTTTTATTTTCCATTTCTCTAAATAATAACGCACTGAATTAAGTTTTGTGCGAAGACATCTTATTGAGAAGATATCTTATTTTGACTTTTCACCCCAACTTGTTATTTTGAATCCGTTTGCCTCTCGTTCGGGGGAAATCAAAACGTTTAATAGTATTACTCAAACATTTGGCATAAATTATTAAACTAGCTGAATACCCGTACTTCGCAACGGAGAACATTCAGATTAAAATACAACGGTCAATGTATGCAATTAATGCCAATATATATATATATATATATATATATATATATACTATATATATATATATATATATAATAAACACACATATCAATGTATGCAATTAATATAAAAGAATCAAAAAAATACATACATAAAAAAATCGTATCGGATATTTTTATAGAGAAAATAATGTAGAAGAAAATATTCAAATTAAATGTAATAGGACATATTAAGAATATAGTACAGTTAATAAAGTACAGTTTGAAGAACATTTCTTTTACTGTATTTTAATATTTTTTTGGATAATGTCCAATCGTCTGCCGCATTAGCAAGGAAAAAAAATTTTTTTTTGTCTATTTAGTTGTTAAGCACGTGACGTAAAATTAATTTAAAGTGTCACAAAAAGAAAAGAAACCACGTGATCAGCATTTAATAAATTAAATTCTAAAAATTAATCTTTAAAAATTCACCAAAAATCAGAAAAAGGAAATAAAGATTCGAAAATGTTTTCATTTTAAAGGAACTTTTATGATCTTTCTCGTGATATAAATTTTATGACCCTCGGGTTATAATTTTAAATGCAAACTTAAAAAAAGTTACAAAAAGCTTAAAAATTTCATTTTAAAAAAATCTAAGAAGAATTTTTCAAGAATCTTTCTTAGTGCACCCCTACACTATAAGAAGAATCGCCATGCAAAAATTTCAGCCCTTTAGGTCCAGCGGTTAGGTCTGTGCGTTTTATGTCAGTCAGTCAGTCAGTTTTGGAACTGTTTTATATATAAAGAAGATTAACACGAAAGTAGGCTTAGGTCATGAAAAACCTAAATGGGTCTATAAGCAATTAGTTTAGCTAATTACGTCTGCAGACAATTAGTTTAGAGATAAGGGGCCTTAGTCTCGGGGCACGCGAAAATAGCGTCATCATGGCGTTATATTCTTAATCGACAAAAACTCCCTTTTCGCGAGGAGAAGCACCAAAGCTAAAAAATTTACATAAAGTGGTCCAATGTTGAATAGATGAGTCCAGTGGAGGCTTGCTGAATGAGATCGCAGGTCATTCATCAGGTAATATCATGTTTCATAGGAAGAAATAAGACAGTTTCATGAAAACTCCGCTGATGCAGCCACGTGAAAAATGAATTTCAGAAAATGAATGTCATGCCTTTTAGTCGTGAAACTCTGGTATGCATTTTTATATGAATTTCAAAAATCTATGCTTTAAACAACGAAAATTTAATCTTTCGTTTCTGTCTGACTGGGGAGGAAAAAAGTCAAGTTCTCTCATTTTACCATAATTTCATGTTTCGACATTTGAATTTCCGATTCAGCACTGGAGAACCTTAAAAAATCTTGATGACGATATAAAATGTTCCAGCACCATTCAAGATAGAACAGTACTAGTTACATGGAATTTGCAATATTTGAAATATTTTATTTCCAATAAAAGAAAGTCTCACTTTACTTTGGTGGCAAAATCGTTTTTGACTTTTTCACTTCTTTTGATATCTCTGATCCAACTTGGTTTCAGTAAAAAACCTAACCAAAGGTTACCTTTTTAATTGACAACACCAATATTTTTATTTACCTGATATCTTGATCTTTAACTCTGTTAAATGTTTGAGACGTATATACAGGGTGTCCAGGGTGAAAACTATCCAAAGTTATGGTTTATTATTACGGAACTACCGATTAGAATATAGAAGACTGCTCCTCCATGGATTATAAACCCCTCCGGGAAATCTTTGTCACAATGCGTACATTTAAAATTACGACTAACTTTATTATTATTATCTTCCATTTTGGACTTTTCTTTGGTTAAATTATCCTAACGAATCTCCTACCGATTATCAGAAAAGCAGAAAATAACAAAGGATTGTAATGGAAGCTAGTTGTATATTACGGAACTACCGATTAGAATATAGTAGACTGCTCCTCCATGGATTATAAACCCCTCCGGGAAATCTTTGTCACAATGCGTACATTTAAAATTACGACTAACTTTATTATTATCATCTTCCATTTTGGATGTTTCACTGTTTAAATTCTCCTAGCGAATCTTCTACCAAAGGATTGTAATGGAAGCTAGTTGTATATGTTAATAATAGATGGCGCCTCTATCTGTCATAACAAGAAATGATGTGCAAACGAGTTGTCTTGATCCACTCCTGGATTTTTTGGGTGCAGATCGTTCAAGCGCGCATGCGTAGAGTAGTCAGCAATCGGCACGAAGGCGCAAAACCTGTTCCATGGGTTTCATTACTGTAAAGATGTGGATGCCACATCAAAAGATGCAGTTCATGCTTTGGAAAACGGAATTTAAATTGGTTACGCGTGTTCAGCGACGTGTGCAAACAGAATGGAATGTCGATCGTCCGGCATCAAAATCCACCCGTCAATGGGATAGAACTTTAAGGAAGATTGGAACTTTGGTAGCTGGCAAACATCCTAAAGTTTTGTGACAGATGACACTGTTGATCGTGTTTTGAAAGAGCGGACCCAATTGCCTTTCCGCCAAGGTCTCCGGATTTAATTCCATTAGCCTTTTTTGCCTGGGGATTCATTAAATCCGTTGTGTATCGCGGAACAAAAAATTGGAACTGTGGTTGAGATGGAGAATCATATCATTCAAGCAATTCGTCTAATAACTCCTGATATGCTACCAAACACTTGGAGAGAAATGGATTACAATTTAGACGTTTGTCGTGCTACAAAAGGTGCACACTTCAAAATCTATTGACATTAAAACTTGGTGAGATGTTCTTTCTATTTAAATGATTTTTAAAAAATTCTAATGGGTAGTTCCGTAAAAATTAGCCATAACTTTTGGATACTCTTAGCCCGGACACCCTGTATTTTTGTCACATACTTGAAAAGTGTATGTGACATATTATTTTATCCTTAACTGGGGTGTTCAAAAGAGTCTCAGCTGGTACAATTTCTACGCTTTTGAATACTAAACTAGAGGAGGAAATAATTCATCAGAAACGCTTTTCCCAGCTGAAAGAAAGAGACAAAAAAGATGTCACAAACGCTAAGAGGGTAAACCCTGGTGATACTACACTAAAATTTCGAAGCATTGTAGGTAAACTATCCGATCGATTGTGGGTAAATTGTAGGTAAACGATCGATTGTAGGTAAATTTTCCAGTACAGCCGTATGAAAGTAAACTAGATTTGAAGGAAATGCTTAATAAGGCTGATTTAACTGGTGCTCCCTTTATATTTTCCAAATTTTCCAGTATTTAATTTGCAATTTTCAGTCCTGACTTTGGAACTTTTTTAAAAAGCAGACCAACCGCTTGAATTTTCCAAAATAATCTCGCCCTCTCCCTTCCCGCCTCCACGACCATTTGAGACCCTTTGACACTTAATATCCCGAATTCCAAAGAGTTTTGTTGGTATCATGATGAACTGCGGCTTTTAAAGTGTCGCTGGTGACGTCAGCGGTCTCGGTCAATGACAGGTAGCGGTGTCATCAATTGGCCGCGTTTAATGCGAGGCCGTTCATCATGTTTGAAGTGGCGCGCCCGGAACGATTAATCGCCAAGATCGGCCGGTAAATGGAGACTTTAGAGTGCGTAGTTTAATGCTTTATGGCCGGAACATGAGGGAAATAAAACGCCTCCGCGTTACATGCTAAACTGCGATTGGAATAACGACTGAGAATTTCCCTCCCCTCCGCCCTACCCTGTGGAAACAACAGATGCAGATTGTTGTGACAGTGTCCTGCTATAATCGAGTGTAGAAGAGCATTCGAATGCAATGAATAGATTTGGGGCCTTAGTCTGAGGACATACAAAAATTTCGTCGAGCGAATTGGCGTCATCGTGACGTATATTTGTAAAATCTACCAACCAGCATTATTGTTCATTAAGAATCAACGTCAAGATAGCGTCATATTCGCTCGGCGAAATTTTTGTATGCCCCGAGATAAAATCCAATGGATTAATGTTCGATGGATCCATATAAAAAATACGACAATTATGTTTACAAATTACGACGGTGTGTGTTTTCCTTTACCAAACTCAAAAACGTTTATATATATATATATATATATATATATATATATATATATATATATATATATATATATATATATATATATATATATATATTTATATATATATATATATATATATATATATATATATTTATATATATATATATATATATATATATATATATATATATATATATTTATATATATATATATATATATATATATATATATATATATATATATATATATATATATATATATATATATATATATATATATATATATATGAGATGACCCAAATGTTCATCTCCTGAAAATACTGCAATCGAAGCCGTAACAAAAAAATTCCAAATTATAACGAATAACTGAAGTTTATTGACGAAACACAGCGACACATCTTAATCACTTCGGAGCCAGCTCGCGTCTAAGAGTAGCACACGAATCTAGAATTAGGTCAAAGGGAGGTTGCCGGAATTGGCCGAGAAAGTTAGTATGGAAAGGCGGAGCCTCTCGCTAAGGCGTCGGAAAGGTTACCAGATGAGAAAGAAAGTTCAGAAAAGGCGATTAAAGGTTTTTAATAATATTATCACACACAAACAAACACACACACACACACACACATATATATATATATATATATATATATATATATATGTATATATATAATTATATAATATATATATTTAAATTTGGGGATGTACCGCAAGTTTTTTAGTTGCTTGTTAGTTTATTTAAGTCTTGTTTCCTAAGAAAACTCCCTCTGTGTGCTAACTCCGAGAACATATTTACCATGATTTAATAGTTTTCATTGAAAGACCCAAATAGTTATCTACTAACAAGGCCATGAAAACGCATATAGGAAAATATGATATTTCGAGTTTTTTTTGTTTCTTTTTTTAAAGTCGACAAATACATGAAGCAAATATTAGGTGAAATGTTTACTTCCTGTAGGAATGTGTTGGGTCTGCAGCACCATGTTCGGCTAGAAGTTGATTTTTAGATTATCAAAAGAATGTTGCTGGGCAATCATGACTTTCGACACCATTAATCCATTGTTCTAATAGGTTACTGTTGAAATTACCTACGGTTTTAATAGATATTAACACTATAGCATATAGTAACATGAATTAGTCTTTTATGAGCTTCTTTAATTATTTTTCATTTACTTTCAAATTATTTCATATGTTCGACCCTTCTTTTCGATATTTCCGGCAAAATTTATTTCAGACCTGCTCAAGAACAAATTGCACCTTAGATTCAAACTACAGTTTTACCTAATCATCCGAAAACTTTGATCTAAATTTCAGTGTTAATGCGTGTTAACGCCATAGCACATGGAAACTGATATATAATTTCACTTACTTCTTTATAACGTGGTGCTTTTTAAAATTGTATCAGGATTACTGCCCATTCTTTTCTCTTTGCAATATTTTTTCATACCGGTCAAAAAATAATTTTTACAATTTTTCTTTTACCTGTGAGTCTATGGTTTTCAATTTTACCTAATCAATAGTAAACTTTTGCCTAAATTACTCTTTTAGTAGTTATAAAGGCTGTAATACATGGAAACTGGTATTCACCTTTCACGTACATCTTTGCATGAGGTGCTTATAGTGTGGTTTCAATTTCCCATGTTCAGTTTGCAAATTTTCTCTACTTTTGGCATATTCGTTTTCAGTGGCGCACCCAGCGGGGAGCGGAAATGGGCTCTTCCCCCCAAAAAAAATAGAAATTGCATTATGAATATTGATTTTGAATTATAAATATTTTTATCCGTTCATCTCGGCCCTCCCCAAGAAAAAATCCTGGGTGCGCCACTGTTTGTTTTTAGACCAGCACAGATGTAAATTACGATTTACTTTTGGCTAATAATAATGTTCTTATACAAATTACAATTTGTCTTTCGTTTTGGTATATACAGCAACAAAAAAATCCCACCTGATGCTTTTCTTTGGAGCTTTATAGATGATACTTTCACTAATGTGGTGCTAAGTGGCTGTTAATTTTTCAAGCTCGGGTAACTACGTTTTGTTGCTTCCCCTCTATGTACTTTCGTCAGCCTTTCGCTTCGTTTTCGTTTGCTGATGTACGGATCGGAATTTAACATAAAGAGATTGATTATTAACGTTGAAAGAGTTAACGTTAATGTTCAAAGTTAAAGTTCAAGAGTTAACGTTCAAAGATTAATGTTAAACAGGAGTATAACGAGCATCTCGTTCCTTATCATTGTAAACAGTATGTTAATAGCATGTAGTAACTTTTTCATACGAACGTTATAAAATACACGGTAATGAAAGGAAAGAACTAAGATAAAATAACATAAAAAATACGGTACTCCCATTAGCAATGCACACGTGTAAATTTTTGGATAAAAGGCTTTTAAAGTGTGGACAGTCTTTCTGGATTATGACTGCTAGAGAAGCAATCGTTTAATTTCAGTCTTATGTAGAAATATGAAGAAAAAATTTTAGACGTAAGGTAGTATGCTAACGCTATTGGATTCGCTAACCTCAATGTTAACCTATAGAAAAAATGTGTCCAAGGTTGCCGGCTTGGATTGAAAGAATTTTTTTAGTTGTACTCTGTAATAGAGAAAGAAGTTTTACACCTTGGGGCAGTTTTGGATTTTTTATAAAATGCAAATAATATTTTAAAATTGAAATTATTCGGGGGCAAAAATCTGGTGTAGTCTGTTTTAAACACCCATGAATTCCTTTGGTGCACGAAATTTAGAAAATAATCCTGTTGCAAGGTGCAGAAAAGTTCAGGTATCTGAAAATACCATTTATTATATTGGATTATCAGCATTTATGGAGCTGTCAATCGTTGACACATTTTCTCCATAGGTTAACATTGAGGTGAACGAATCCAGTAGGGTTAGTCCTCAGCACCCTTAAGGATTACACATTTGAATTTGATATTGGTTTTATAACTGAGTTGATGTTAAATTATCACGTCAAAATTTTTATATTGCTGTAAATAATAAATAATTACAAAACAGTGGTGAGATCTCCGAATCAAATAACATGTCTTACTGCGCATAAAAAAAAATCTCACATCCTAGCGATTCAAAACATACCATCTCCATCGTACCTATCACCTTGGGTTTCTTCGTTGCTTTGGGTGTACAGCAAGGCATAGCCAACAAGTATCCGTAAAAGACGCTACAGGAAATGCTGTTGGAATTGCAATGCATGGGCGAGCCCTCCATCCCAGAGACTTCAATCAGCATAAGCACAGAACTTCATACATCGAAATAATAGCAGAAGAGAGGAAATAGTATGTAAGATGGGACAAGCAAAAACGCTTCGAGAGCTCGAGAGAAATAATATCAAAAAAATAAAATGATGATATTAACATAGATCATAGGTAATACAGTAGCGAACGAGGTCACCTGGACCAGTGGGAAAATGACTGGCAATGCCCGAAATAAAAGGGTAAATAAAATTATCGGATCCCGATGCTGGTTTCACTAGCCAATCAAAAAGCAAGGAATCTACGAATGAAAAGTATACTTGGAGATAAAAGAATACCGAAAAAAGAATTTCTCTAAATTTTTACTAGGGACTCACTATCGTCATCCAGACGATAGCGGAAAGAACTATCGTCAATCACGAATTACGATATAAACTTTAGAATTCTTAAAGATTGAAAAGAAGCGTTGAACCCGAGGGAGGGGCTACATATGCATACCTTTCCCAAAGGGCAAGTTTCGTGCATTTGTTTTTCATCAAGATTCGTAATAACAGGGAAATATCTTCCTTTCATCCATCTTCAAAACACGCAGGGAATATTTGCGGTTTAACGAGTGTTATTAAAAAAAATCACTCTGGAAGAAAGTTATTGGGTTATTTTTAAGCTGTGTTTCTTTTCAACGTATCAAATAACATGAGAGCATGGAAAATTTTAGCACAGGCAAGAAATAAATAGCGCCGTGTTTCAGTCAAACATGAATTTAACATGTTGAAACTACTTAAAGAGAAGGTTTACGAAAGGAAAACTTTCTGACAGTCGTTGATTTGATATTAAACCTTTGTGCATCGATAAATGGTAAGAATTGAAAAGAGAATGAGTCTACATAAATTCGCAATTAGACAGAAAAGGAAAGCAATGTGAAAAGGAAAATGGGCTAAAGGAGAGTTAAAATGAGAATTTAAATTAACACGTACGCGCTCGCGCACGCACACACACACACAGACAGTCCCTGATTTTCCATTAGACCCGGTAGGCCCGAGCCTAGGGGCCCCCGGATGTTGGTGGGGGGGGGGCCGCCCAAAATTTTTATTTTGAAAGAGAAAAAGAAAAATTTCCAATTCAATTTTTTTAAAAATTTTATCTCTTTTAATAGCAATTTTTTTATATATCCTTTCAAATTTGATTGATTGATTCATCATTTGTTTAGTTATATGTATAGTTCATCATATGTATGTTATCTATATATATAAATTATCTATATATATAAAAGAGCTTGTCTGTTTGTTTGTCCGCTATAGAATCATATGTAAGGTATACACAAGATTCGATTCACAAGAATCGAACTTTTGAGTGAATGAATTAAAGAAGCTGCTTGAAATATGCCAATTTCGGCATACACGCTTAGTATAAATACCATGCAGCGTCATTAATAAAAAAAGGTGGTTAGGGTTGAAGAAGGTTGTTAAAGTTGATAGATAAGCGATAGGGAGCCACGAGGTATGCAGCTCCAGTACTATCCTGAGCTAGTGCTTAGGGGGCCCAAAGTTTACGTGGCAGAATTGCTGGTTTGACTTACTGTTTGTGAGTATTGAAAATATATTGTTCTTGAAAGCTGTATTTATATATCCCGTACAAGTGGTACGTATGCTTATTGCTGTAAAAGCCAATTACATATGTGCAACGAATTCAATAAACATTGTTTCATGTATAAACTGTGTTTGCATCAAATTCAAATAGAGTGCCCCCTTAGTATACATACTCTATACTGGCGCCTGAACGTTTATATATACCCTGGTTGTTAGCGATACATTTATAACGAACAACATAATTGAAGTTGTACTGTGTACTTATATTGATAAAATTGTTGCAAGTACTTATATACTATTTGAAAATGAGTGTTGTAGAACAAAACCCTGCTGGAAATTTTCCTCGGGTAATTATGGTTCAGCAAATTGTGCCATTCGAAGCCACCTTCAATGGCGGCCCCTCAAGCCAATTCCTAAAGAAAATTGAGCATTACTTTCAGCAACAATGCACCCCAGAGGGGGATAAACATAAAATTGCTCTAGCCGCTTTAAGAGGTAGTGCATATCAGTGGTACACGTGTATGAAAAGCAGTAATCTGATTTTTGACTATTTGTCATTCAAGCAACAGTTTCTTAGCGTTTTTCCAAAGACCTTTAATCAAAGTGAAATTGAAGCGGAAATTTATTCGCTAAGGCAACGTGAAGGTCAGTCTGTGTTAGATTTTGCTACGGAAAATATTTCCAAGTGTGAGGAATATTTAGAAGGGGTAACGGAAGCGGTAATCTTAAAAATAGTTATCCAACGTTTGAAGCCAAGTGTTCAAGATTTTTTAGATAATCAAACAATTACAAGCAAGGTTACCCTCCTTCAAGCTTTAGTTAAACATCACAATAGGCATTTCTTCGCTACCCCCTACCCTTATTCAGGTACGAGAAGTTTTATACACCCGCGCCAAAATTTTTCGCCAGTTTCAAACCAGCAGCGTAAGCAGTATCGTGGGCGAAATAATAGAAGCTCACGGCGTTACAATGAAATTAGTGCACTTAAAGTAAATAATATGCAAGCACCTTACTTGCACTGGCAAGTTGTTTCACATGATATGGTTCAACCTGTTGAAACTGTGTGGTCAAATGTATTAACTTGTCCGAGCAGTAATCATTATTTTGAGAAAGTCGGGGTATATTTGTGGATTATAATGAAAGTGAGCCTAGCTGGAATAATGCGGTAATTCCAGTACAAATTTCTGAAAATAGTGCCGATACTAATGCTAGTGGTTTAGAAAATATATCATCTGATACTTCTATTAATGCTATACCTGATATTTTAGATGATATTCCCACATCTGTTAATGAAGGAAATTTAGTAGATGACGAAGTATGCGTTACGGAAGTTAGTGAATACTTATTTGTTGACGACAATAAAAATTCTTTAAACGATAGTAGGAACTCGCTAGGTAATGATGATATTATTTCAAGTTTCAATCCGAATGAGGATGCTGTAGGCCAGGTTGATAATATGGTCTTAAATAAAGTACATGAAAACCAGACTGAGAATCAGGATGAAAAGTTGACACAGAGTTATACTGTAAGTAGTTTAGCTGATGCTTCGGAAGTTCTAGACGTAGTTTGCATTAAAACGCACCTGTACGAAAAGCTTAATATTCCTAAAACTGAAGCAGTGTTAAAGAATTTAAATGATAACAATTCTGATGTCGCAAGTTTCAAAGAGACTTTTTCGTCAAAAGAGGATAAAACTAAAGTTAAGGGGGATAAAAAACGTGAAAAAGCGCCTTCAGGTTCCAGCATTAAAACTGCTAATACTGAAGTAATTAAGGCGGTAAACAAGAAGTCGTATAAGCACAAATTCGAAAAACAGAGTCAGGTTGTTGAAAAACATGACACAAGCAGCGAGATAAAGCCAGTAACTAAACACATAGGTGCGGCGTATAAGTTTGACAAAATAGAATCTGCATTAAAATCTAATACCGATACAAGCAAAACTACGAAGAAAAGTAAAGTGTGTACTGCAAAACCTCCATCAAAGGATGAACGTGGCACACATAAGGTACACAAGGTTATGAAAAGGATAGATGACAATTCTAAAGGTCCTTTGCATAAGTACAGGAAACGCAAGATATCAGCCGCCCAGCAAGGTTGGCCTCCTCCCAAGAGTCCTCCTGTCCATCGTCAAGCCGGACCAGCGCCTCAGGACCAACGACCTGCTGCACGAAGAATGCCCACACGGTCAACGAATCCCTTTACTAGGACTGCGACTATCAAGAGAGGTTCCACGGAATGGGCACACTGGTGCAGGGAAGTTGCCGCTTTCATGAACAAGTCTTGTATCAATTCTCTTTTTCTAACTCCCACCCTTTAATAAAACCGAACCAAATTGGTTTGAAGTTCCCTAGTGTATATACTGTGTAAACATTTTGAGGGGAAGGGGTGAGCCACTGAAAAAAAAAACGGCATACTGTTGTTTTATAAATTTTTGAAGGGGACATGTAGTGAAAAAAAAATACATAGTAACTACAGATAACAACTAACTCAATTATGTACTAACTTCACAAAACATAACACATGTGCATTATTATTTGGGGAAGAGCAGGTACAAACAGTCAAGAAATGTCATGCTGTGCAATTGTGTTGACACTTTTAATTAAAATAGATCTTCTAAGGCGCAGTTGGCCATCCCATTATCCGCAACTCTGCGAATCCACTGTTTGATGGTGTCACCTGGACCCTTCGGGGTTAGTTTTGTAAAATGGTAGTGGCGTTTTTCCTCCACACAACGTGTGGAAGGTTTTTTTGACTTTGCCACCCATTATGTAAAAAGTCAGACCAGCATGCGTTTTCAATTAGTTAACTGAAGCCGTTCAGACCTCAGTTACCTAATTTTTTTTTTCGAGGGAGGCCAGTGTAAGGTATACACAAGATTCGATTCACAAGAATCGAACTTTTGAGTGAATGAATTAAAGAAGTTGCTTGAAATATGCTAATTTCGGCATACGCGCTTAGTAAAAATACCATGCAGCGTCATTAATAATAAAAAAAAGGTGGTTAGGGTTGAAGAAGGTTGTTAAAGTTGATAGATAAGCGATAGGGAGCTACGAGGTATGCAGCTCCAGTACTATCCTGAGCTAGTGCTTAGGGGGCCCAAAGTTTACGTGGCAGAATTGCTGGTTTGACTTACTGTTTGTGAGTATTGAAAATATATTGTTCTTGAAAGCTGTATTTATATATCCCGTACAAGTGGTACGTATGCTTATTGCTGTAAAAGACAATTATATATGTGCAACGAATTCAATAAACATTGTTTCATGTATAAACTGTGTTTGCATCAAATTCAAATAGAGTCCCCCCTTAGTATTTACTCTATACGTAGACTGTTTCACCCACCGGGACTAAATTCGGCACAGTTAATGTTTTGGACCCGAGAAACTTAAATCAGGAAAAACGAAATTTGGGGCTCAATTAGTTTTTTTTAATTATTGTTTTAATGATTTTTGTGCCCCTAAGCGCACCTCTTAAATATGGATACAGCCCCTTGACCACAACCAGTCTAATTCGATACGCGGGGGAAAAGAGCTTTGTTCTGAGGGGTGGTTTGAGAGTTGGTCTGGGGGTGACGGGGGGAGGGCGAAATGTTTATTTTGCGGGGGATGCAGCCCAGTATTTTTTTGATGGAATGCATGAAAAATTTTATATCTATATATCTACCCGGGCAACGCCGGGCAATAATTTATGAAACTGGCGATTTTCACAGGGGTTTGCGAGGAAGCCTTCAAACTCCTCGAAGGGCCGGTGGGATATCAAGATAGAAACATTTTAATGTTGACATCAGCATGGGGGGGGGGGAGTTATTATAATGTACAAGTTTACATAATATACAAGTAAGACTTATAAAGGGTACGCCCGTGCAACGCCGGGTATATAAAGCTAGTAGTGTATATCAGGAATTAATAAGTTTTTTTGGTTGCATTGTATTGGAGTTTTAATGATGACGTTAATATGTTGTATTGCTTTTTGTTATTTGACAATGCTCTAGGCTTCTACTCTTCAAATAGCTAATTCTTGGTAAAATGGTACTTTCAAAATGATTCATGATTATTTTTTTTGTGTCAATTTTGGAATTTTTACGCTCACATCAGTGTTAGAGGCCCCCCATCCCGAGTTCTGCCTATAGTCAAGAATTTTCTAAATCTAGCCATGCGCACACACACACACACACACACACACATATATATATATATGAGTGTGTGTATGAATGCTATACTTTTAATTTAGACCCTCAAATTCAAATAAAACTCAGTAATCGTTCAGGATCAAACCTGCAGAGATAAACTCAGAATAAGTGTCCAATTACATTTTTCAGATTTTAAATTGTAATAGAGGAGTTCGAAAGTGGGCGGAGCTCGGACATAGTGAGAAGACAGTTGTACATGGCTGACCTATGCGGACCAACAGACCAACAGAAGTTGGGGTTTAACAGTGTTTCTTGGACCTGGCCGTTTAACGCAGTATTATCTAATTATACAAGAGTGTACCCAATTGGCAAACTGGGAGAATATCCACACGGTTACAGTTTCTGTACTTTGATATACGGCTTCCAGAACTGCATCCCATGAATCATAGAAAAGACAAAAAGATCAGTACCACCAAGCTACAATGAATTCGTGGGCATAAACAGCAGCACATAAAGAAATACAGTTGCAACACTATTAATTCTATAGTGTACAGGCAGCATATTTCTCAGCAGAAACGGTTCGTGTGGTGATGTTGCAAAACGCATTAAATGGAAAGGGTAATTAATTTGCCAACAAAAAATACAGAAATTTAAAAAGGAATTTTTAAATTTTTTAACCTTACATACATAAACGCACACGTACACAGATAAAGAGAGAAAAAAAACAGAAACAAATTCTACGACATTCTTTGCTAACATTTTTCTTTTTCTGTGGGTGGGATTTGAAGTCGAAGTAAGATTCCGCATTGTATAAACATCTGCTTCTTTAATGGCGGAAAAAAGTCGATCTTTCAAGAACTAAATCCCAAAATTCGACTATATTTGATGCGGGCTCTGCATAAAGAACCCCCTACCCGCAGCTCCCTTTTTTTTATTTGCGAAGTACTGATACGTTTTGAAGCCCGTATTTAGACATACAAGCATGAGATTTCTACGGCATGCGCAGCATCTAAACATGACGGTGGAAGTTTTTGTTGCCAGCGGCAGAAAAAAGAAGAGCAGTATAAATCAATAATAGATGATACACTCGGATATATTCGGGAGAATGCTTCGAATGTTTGCGGAGATAAAGTTGCGTATTTTACTTTTGTGAAAAAAAATAGAAAAAGTAAAGGGCCGGGTACAAAGACATAAAGATAGCAGACTGAAGTTTGTGTGAAACAGCTAGGGCGGGTTTGTTCTTATCTGGCTCTCTCCTTTTGGGGCATGATAGAGTGCGGTTTCCAAATGTTTAAAAAAAATACTGAATAATGACTTAGAGAACATCAAGAAACTGATTTAAGGGTTATTTCGATTACTTATCCCCTGATTGAACCAAGAATATCTGATTTGATTCATGTCTTTCATTTAAATGACTTTAAGGAATTTGAAAAATTGAGGTAAGAAATCCAAATGGGGTAAAAGCAAAATATTTCCAGGCTTTCTTCATTTATTTCGGGTAGTTTTCTTCTTTTTTCCAAAATATTTGAGTAGATGGTTCTATTAATTCAGTTATAACGATAGCTGGAAAAGTCTACTTAAATAGAACGGTATTTTTAAAATTTCCTTCGTATTGACCCTCTTTTGAAGGAAATCTTACTCTCGATACCATGATAAACCTACCATATCAATAGTAGAAATAAAATGTTTTATATGCACAGCCTAAATTAGTTGTTGGCCATTGTATATTTAAGCTACATGTTAACGATTTTGACAAGACATTCTGGGAAGGGGGGGGGCATAAAATATTGTCACTAAGGAACGATAAATACTCTGTTTACATAAAATGCATATACGTTCTAAAATGGTTGTGCGGTATAGATTTGGAGCAGAATGTGTGCAGTTAGACACTGATCTTTTTTCAAAGTTCCCGATTTCCTGTCAAAAAAACTGTTATATAAGACTAGCTGAATACCCGTGCTTCGCTACGGAGTACATTGAAATTAAATACAACGGTCAACGTATGCAATTAATGCCATATATATATATATATATATGTGTGTGTGCGTGTGTGTGTGTGTGTGTGTATGTATATGTGTATATATATATATATATATATATATATATATATATATATATATATATATATATATATAAATACAACGGTCAATGTATGCAATTTATTCGCATGTTTATTATCCATGAAACATACTAATTTGAATAAAATTCTTAAAAACGTAATCTCAATTAGTCTAGTGGTTAAATTTTATCTTTTACCGTATTTAAATATTTTATTTGTCAATTTATTTCGTTGTTATGCACGTGACTCAAAATTAATTTAATGTATCACAAAAAGAAAAGAAACCACGGTATCAGCATTTAATAAATTAAATTCTAAAAATGAACCTTTAAAAATTCCCCAAAAATCAGAAAAGGGAGGTAAAGATTCGAAAAAGATTTCATTTTAAAGGAATTTTATGATCTTTCTCGTGATATAAATTTTATAACCATCAGATTATTATTTTAAATGTAAACTTTAAAGAATGTTACAAAAACAGCTTAAAAATTTAATTTAAAAACAATCTAAGAAAAGTTTTTCAAAAATCTTTCTTAGTGTACCCCTACACAGAAGAATCGCCATCCAAAGTATCAGCCCTTTAAATCCAGGGTTTGGTCTGTGCGTTATTTGTCAGACAGTCAGTCAGTTACGGAACTGTTTTATATACTATATAAATTCGAATATCAGCTATCCCTCAAATATATGGTTTATATCTGAAAGTCATCTGCCCAGAAGATGATGCCCCGCCACATTGAGGTCTGTGAAAATTCTTCGGAATAAGGAATTTTCAAACATTAAATGAGACGAGGCCGTACCGCGACCTCATCATTCATCTCCTAAACTGTCCTTTAAATTATTTTATTTCCTCATCCTCCTTGCATTGTTACTTTATGTTAGTGATCACTTCATGTTAGTGGTGACAGTGTTTCGAAAGGGACATGTTTCGCTTTCAAGCGACTGGCCCGTTTGATTGCTGGAAAAACAGCAAACCAGTTCAAATACAGTTCAAAGTATTTAAGCTCAACAAACAAAAATAATTCTTTGTTGAAAGCATTGTTTCATACAAACTAGTTTAACACGTCAAAATCAAACAAGAACGTAATTACGGAAAGGATATACAAATGAATCTAGAAAGAAGAACCACATATATATTTTTCTTTTTATACATACATCAATATACGCAATATGCATTTCATTATTCTTCAACGAAGGGAATTATTGCCGTTTGGCGATTTCTACTATTAAAAACTAAGCATATTTGTCAATCCTTTCTAGCTGCGTTTGTCAATATACGAGCACAAGAGTATGTGACATCATAGCGTTCAACTGTGATCATATCTTGCGACTAGAAATTTGTCAAGTGCAGAACCCTTCTCTGGTTATGATACTAATGGAACTGGTTTTCTGTTTCACTTCTTTTGAAGCTCACATCAATTCAGCCGTAATATTAAACTGTAATCTGGCTGTGTAATATTCAGGAGAGTATGATATTTCCAAAATTCTACACTGAAACAGAAGTCTTAAATTCATAAAAATGTTTTTGCACAGGGTTACAGACTTTAATTTTCGTGAAGTAAAAAAAAATACTTTTTTCATTTATTTAAACCTAACTCTTTTTTAAGGCTTTCATCGTGTAAAGCTACGCACATTAACGATTATATTAACTATTAGAAAGGTATTATTTAAGTTTACTGTAGTGATTAAGAGCTCGAATGCGTTTATTTAAGGCGTCCGGGACAGAAAATTTTATGTCATTTAATTTCACAAATTTAGCAATGGTTTTTTTTTATTTTATCAAATGTGTTTTCACTTGATATATTTATTCACTCACAATATTTTTATGAATATAAATATATTTAGAGACTTTTAAATATGATTTAAAGAAAATTTAATGTAAAATTTAAAGCACTTTTTTTTCTGGATCTGTAGAAATGATAGCTTGATTTGCATATTTTTACATTTCTGTGCATAAGTGTCGTGACGACTTTTGTTGACTGTAGAAATGTTTGTAAATGCCTTACAGTCCCTCTTTCCGCCCATATCTTCCGCTTTGGGGAATGGCTTTGTCGCAGTTTGTGGTGACTGGGAAGCAATCGCCACCGGTCTAGAACATCTGGGGGGTCCCGGCCATCATTAGTTTTGCTTAGTAAACCACACTTGTGGGTGGGGTTTTGGGGGGACGGGCTACTATCTTGGCGGGATCAGCACTTCCGATCATTATGCCCCAGTCACTAGAGGTATGAGTAAGGATACGTAATTTTCGTATTTACGAAATAGATGCGAATTGATGCGAAATTTGCCGATATGAGCGAATAAATGCGAAAATTGTTTTTTTACTACTTTTCGGCAAAAATTCGCTGGTAAAAGGCTTTTTGAGCGAAATTAGGTAATAATAATAATAATTAACATAATTGCTTCAGCAAGATCATCCGCGGTTCTTAACTGAGAAATCTCTCTCTCTCTCTCCTTCGGATTTGCTCCGAATTTTCCCCGGACAGTTTGTCCTTACCGGAACCTAAAAATCTAACTTTAAAATATCAACCATCAAGTTTTGTGGAACAATTTAGTAGATTTAAGAACGCCTCTTGAGCTCCAAAGGGTATTTCAGCTACTTACAGTACTCAACCAAGAGACTCTTGTTGATGTTATACAGATTTTAATTGCAACGAAATGCTGCTACCTTAACTTCGCAAAGGTTATACAAAGCCTCTATAGTACCGTTATCAGTGTAAGATGTGAGATACTTTAGTATGTACAACATAGCAATTAATGACAGATGGCAAAGATTTAAGGAACATAATGCGGAGACTACTACAATGTTAGCTTTTAACTAAGAATTTTGATACTTACCTATCCAACTAAGTAAAATATTTATATTCGTTTGCGAATAAATGCGAAATTTTATATATTCAGTGGAATATCAATAGATCGTTCTCCGAATCATCGTTTTCCCGCACGTGTCGTTTATTTCACCCAGTCCCGACGACCATATTGCTTTGTTATGTTCCCGCATTTATCGTTTTCCCGCATTTATCGTTCAGTTCAGTCAGTTCCTTGAAAAACAATAGATCGAGATTCCACTGCATATTACTTTTTTTTGGCAAAATTTCGATATTTTTTATGCGAAATTTACGTATAACTAGGTATGAGTGTTGGCCACTTTTCTTGGCAAGCTTTGTTTTTGTTGGCGGTTTTCTCGAGGCACACATTTTCTGGCAACCCTTATTTTATTAGGATACATTTAACTGACCACAGCTGAGTTTGGGAGTTAGAGGTTTTTGTTTGTTTGTTTGTTTTTTAGATGCTCATTCTCTCATAGACTAAGGTAGTCTGTTCGTTGTATTAGAGGTGCGAATAAAGACACTTGAAAACGACTTCAACGTGGTGTTTTTCTGGCTCCGGAGTTCCAATTGTTCGGAAGAACTGGTTTTCTTCCCGCTAAACACAACGCAATATAAAACGCGAGAGAAGATTAATGTCGTCATTAAAAGAGATGTCAAAATAATTTTCCCTCAGGCTTTAAAATAAATTTTTGCGTAAACTAAATTTTAAGAACAAAAGCTTAATTTTTTCAGAACAATTTTTGATTCAAGCAAAATACTTTTCGATTTTTTGCTTCGAATGAAAACCCTGAAGACAATTTAATGAAAATAAAGCAGGAGAATGTTGTACAACATTTCATAGCGATACCTTTCAAGGAGTTTTGCATATATCCTTTTAGCCAATCAAAAAAAAATTAGGTATAGATAAAAAGTACATATGAAAATCAGGGTTCACAAATATAGTATAGTATAAAAACATGTTATCTAGAAATGTTGCCATCGTAGAAACGTGAGGTTTGTGTTATTTTATTAAGAAAGCAATACAACATGCTTTAAGCCAAGATATAAAAAGGGACCTTAACCCCCTTAAAGTTATTTCAATAGGTATTCTATCGATTTTTATTTTAACGCACAGTATATTTTTTGGTTACTCAAACGAAATGATAAACGTGGGGCTGATATTTCAAATAAATTCATAGATATTTAGACTCTCAATATTACCACTCACTTTGAAACAATAGCGAACTGCGAATGTCTGTTCGGACTAAAATCTTTTTGATGTTAGTTTTAAAATAATTCTGCAGTATCCACTTCCTACCTTTAAAATTATCTTCCCCACTTCACAAAGCTAAAGTTATCCTTTCTTTAGTCTTTTTAAGTTTATAAATCTAAATATAAGGGAGGAATGGCTTTATAATGCATGTACTACTTAATTCTAGAATATTTTCCCTTTCAGTAAATGTTAATCATTCGTCAGGATGATTACCCCTCCAATTTTATGCTTCTCTTTTCGCTTTATAATTCCTTCTTATCGCATTAAAAGTTCATTTCGCAATTATGACTGAAACCGTCTCGGTAGTGGATAACTAATGTAAGCCAGAACACAAAAGTTTATAATTTTAAGATCCCTTTATCAGACGCCTGTAATTTTATCGTTAGCATTTCTTGACTCAGATGTTTGAATACCGCATAATAAGCACGCGCCGAACAGTAAACAGGATCTGTTTAATCCGGCAAAGTTTCGAAACCCAGTAAACTTGTAAAATCTGAAACTCTCCTCCATTTTAATTACATATAAATCTTCCCGTCCAATAAGTTTCGACATCAGAAACGCCAATACTGGCTGCAAGGATCAATTGGCGGCATTTAAAGGCGACGTAATTGGCGAAGTTAATCACTAAGGTAACGAGGGGCAGGTCCATTCGGCAGGTCTGCGGTTGTCATGGTGATGTGTATGGTCGATGCTCAGGTGAAACCGAGGTTGTGAAGGTCGAAAACTCAGTTTGTCTTCTGGCGCGCGAAGAAAAACCTAAACACGGCGAGAAATGCCTTCGTTAAATGTCTGACATTAGGGAATTTAATGGCTGAATAAAAATTAGGCTTTGTTAATTAGCAACGTAAATCAAGAGCAGTATGTCTTGTTACGTTTTCTTTCTACTTGACCCAGGACATGCCTTATTTATTCACGCCAAATAACATTAGTAAGGCGGAAGTTTTACAAAGGAGAACTAAAAGGACTGAAGAATGAATACAATTTTTTATCAAAAAATCATTCATCAGTGCCAGACATTGCAGGCTATTTATAAAGGATAATAAATTATAATCACGTGCAAATCAGAGCATTGTCTTCCCGAAAGGCACCATAAAAGGAAGAGAAATATTCTCTTAATGTAATTAGATTACGTTGCAAGTTTACAAACAAACAAACACACACACACACACACACACATATATATATATATATATATATATATGTGTGTGTGTGTGTGTGTGTGTGTGTGTGTGTGTGTGAAACAATAACCTTTCACTTTCATTAAATAAAATGCCTATTCGAAATTCTTTCATTTTCTCTCAATAAAGTATCGCCCCTTAATCCGAAGTTTGATCTAGAGATAAACTAAGTAATCGATTATATTTCCCCCTAATTCACGTGTAGAGGGAAAATCTGATATAACATCGAATGTGCCAGGCGTCTGATGCAATATCACCTCGTATGACGTGTGAGATCAGATGTCTTGAACTGGCCAATTAAGAATTTAACGCACCCGTACTTCGGGCGGAAGATCAGCGTCCTTTTCGCTTTTGTGAGTTCTGCCGCTGTGCTGTCAAGATGTAATTTTGGGCGCGCTGCATCCTTTTGTCTTGTATGTGATGATCCGGCAAACTCCGGAATGAGTACTTTATAAAAATGTACCTTCAGAGAATTATGTGCCGCCCAACTGTTTAAGCACTCTAAGATGTCCAGCAAGAAAGTACCTCTAAAAATAAAATAACTATGTGACAAACTATGTGGATGTCTGTGTGTTTCGACTGGATTATCTGCCTTCTAAGCCTTTCCCAGCCACTCCCCACGACTTCCTGGTGTGATTTCCAGGTCTCCTACCTGCCATCCAACATCTTGTATGAAAAATATTACACATATATATATATATATATGTGTGTGTGTGTGTGTGTCAAAACAATAATTAAATACGTTACAGGGTAGTTAATTTCGTGGCGTAATGCGCCACTCTTTTCATATCGTAATTCGAAACGCGCCGCGATTTTAGGGGAATTTTGAACGAACCCTTTTTGAACGAACAAAGAGAGAGTCTATTAATATTATCAAACTCAAACTCCGCCTTTGGGTCCTTTTTCGACGCAGACGTCACGAGCATGCGCAGGAGTTTTAAAGGCTTTTGAGACAATAGAGTTTTATGCAGAGCGGGTTTCATTTTCAATCGGTTTGGTCACGCGTCACGAGAAACGAGATGACGGCTTGGCAGGTAATTAATAGTTTGAATCGGGGTAGGTTAAAATTCGGAAATAAACTCTTAAGTGTAATTAATTTGTAGTTCTTTGCCACAGGCTTGTAATCACTGACTGCTATATCATTAATAAACATTTAGGAATAGGTTAAGATGGAGTAACTTTGTATAAGACACCATAATGAAGATGGGTAAGATTAAGCTTCGTGTCATATATATATACACTGCTGGCCACCCAAATTGCAACACCAAGAAAGACAAGAGATATCACAACAAAATTTATTTTGTAGATAACATGTTGACCAAGTATCAAATGATTAAATTTATAGACTTCTGTGAAGTGTGGTTCCTGCCAAAATCAGTAGCCAGAGTAGCCGCCATTGTTGGAGATCACCGATGCCACACGCCTCGGCATTGATTCAAAGAGACTTTGGATGAGTTCTTGGGGTACAGCAGACCAAGCAGCTTCCAGACGTTGCCAAAGTTGATCTGCTGTGGCAGCTGGGGAGGGAATCTGGGTTAATCGTAGAGCAACCATGGACCACATGTTTTCTATGGGCGAAAGATCCGGAGAGCGAGGCGGCCAGGGAAGCAATTCCATCTGGCGATTGACGAAGAACCGTTGGACAATGCGTGCCACGTGTGGTCGTGTATTATCCTGTTGAAATATGGCTGTGGGCAAGCCCTGAAGGTAAGGAAGGACAACTGGCTCCAACACCTCGGAGATGTAGCGCTGGCTGTTTAAAGTACCGGCAATGCGTACCGGCAATGCGCTGAAATTCTAATCATTTGCATATCTCACCTCCGCTAATGCATGTTGTAAATTTCATGTTATTTGCATGTTTCCTTCAGGGTGTTGCATTTACAGTGGCCAGCAGTGTATATATATATATATATATATATATATATATATATATATATATATATATATATATACTATATATGTGTGTGTGTATGCGTGTGTGTACGTATGTGATATGATGGTTGTTAATTACTTTACGGCTGAGACTGAGTAACTCCAACCCCCACGCCCCCATATATATATATATATATATATATATATATAGATAGATAGATAGATAGATAGATAGATATGAATTTCTGACCGGTCCACCCCCGTTTCATAGTTAATTTTTCATAGTTTTTCTCTGTTTAAGATACAACCTTCCCTAAAACGTATATATTCTCCCTAACCATTCATTACATTTAGTGATCGCCCTGTTAAGTTCTGATGTTGCTTACTTTAGACTCAAGTAGCATGACAGAGATGGATGAAAGGTCAAACGTGGAAGGTTTTTCGATTCATTGCCCTCGCATTCGGTTACAAATTTTCAATTTAAATTCTACTCCCCGTCTGTAAATAAATCCATCGTGATAATTTTCCATTTCGATTAAATATTTTTGGAAATTAATAGGATTGTTCTCGAGTCATAGAGCAGTGTGAACAAGGAAATCGGATCTAGAGTGCTTGTCAGTAAAACAATTGACTCTTATTACGTGGGTAGAGTGGTTAGACTCGGAATGGAACAAAATTGGAGGAAATTATTGAATATCATTTATATAACATTGAAAATTATGTAAATGAAAATTATACATAGGGTGAGCCAAAAGTTCGTAAAAACTTTAAAAATTCATAAAAAAGGGAAGAAATTATGATAAAGAAGTGCGGTTTGCAAGAAAGGGATCACAAGGTTGTCGGATTTTTTTTAGCAGCAAAATAAAAATTGGTAAAAAAACTCACCGGTAGAAGGCGCTGACAACCCGAAACACAATGAACAGGACAACAGTACGTTCCATTCATTTATTCTTGTTATAACAATTGAAGATTTTTTCAGGGCACTCCTAATAAAAGCCCTGCCCCAAAAATAAGCCGCAGTTAAAATCATCAGCCAGACATTGCCGAATGACCAATCAGAGTTCAGTCACAACACACATACGCATCTGACAACGAACGGACGTGGTCGTGACATATTAGAACTTTCATCAACTTGTCAAGTATTGTAACGGACGTACTTAATGCTCTCTTGAGAACTATAGAAACGTTTTCCGAATTTTGTGCCTGCAATTTTTCATCGCTTTTGCGTAGGTCATCATACTTAACAGTTTTTTTTTTGACACTCCTGTTTTGTAAGACTTCAATTAACGCTTTTTTCGATAATACAGGTAACCCTCCTATAACACGGTTGATAGGTTCCTAGAAACTGCCGTGTTGTGTGAAACCGTGTTATATGAGACCCAAAGACAACACAAAAAACGGGGGGTTACGTTCCGAAAACTTATTAAAAACAAACATTTTTTAAAAATTCCATATAAGCAACTTAATTTTTATTAAAACTATAAATGTATGTATACCACAATACATAAGAAGCAAAAAAATATTTTCATTTAATACGACCTTAATTTAATAAATTTCTCAGTACAATCAAACGAGGACGTTTCTTCGGGTGAACGATATCACCTTCACTTTCAGAACATTTTTCTTAATTTAGATTTTTTGTACCTTCTATCCTCTTTAAAAAACCTGTAATTTTGGTTTTTTGCTAGTTCTTACAAGGTCATTGTAGATTCACGGTATGGAGATAGACAATTTTGCAGCTCCCTTTTGAATTTTCGGCTTCTTTCAGCGGAAGGGTCTGCATTCAGGAAAAATGATTCGAGATTTTCAGCTGAGCTTAGTCCTTTTTGTAATTTTATAGAGTTATAAATGAATAAATTATAATTTATTTATACATTTCCATGTAAAGCCACTATAGTTCATTATTCCTTCCTGTCATTATTTTAAGGTAATTAAGTTTTTAAATGTGTTAAACAAAAATCATATTATCTAGTGCTATAGAAGTACAGTATTGCACAAAAAGTTTTTCGCAATTTATCCTATCGTGTTAGAGCGAAACCGTGTTGTAAGATGCCGTGCTGTAGGAGGGCTACCTGTATATTTAAAGGAAATAATATATATATCAATCTCCAAACAAGATGAGTGCAAAAAGAATGAACTATTTCGTTGAGTGCAGGAAAGGAATCATAGAGGACTCCTGGAATAAGAATCTGGCAGTTTTCTGCAAAGAAAAGAAGTTGGGTCTCCGAATGGTGACGAAAATGGCAATCAGAGTCTCGGCCAACAAGTGGACCCGGGAAATGCTAAACGCAAGTGTGGATCAGGTCGGCAACCATTTTTTCCTGAGTTGGAAGATATCATCTGTGAATGGATTGTTGACAGAAGATTAGAGGCTTTGATTGTTCATAGGGCTGATATTCATGTATTTGCCCTTGGAATGGCGATGTTCCAGAATAAAATGACATGGATGTACTTCAATAAATGTAAATTTTTGCACATGGATACATGAAAAAATGTAGATTGTTGTAAATGAATAAATAAATCGTTGCGCGTGAAAAAAATAAGGCATCCCTTGAAAATAAGCCCTAAAGTGTCTTTGGGGGCAAAAATTAACATAAGACACGGTCTTTCTCTCCGGGAAACAGGGTATATATTGAACATATTTGCGAATGTTCTAGGAAATCAATTTCGATATAAAATAAGAAGGTTATAGAAAATTAACTCAGGTTAACGATAAAAATATTAGAAGTAAAAAAAAAGATAAAAAATATAATATATTGGTGAAAGATTTTTATCTTGGCCCAACGTAGCCTAGTGGTAGAGCGTTGGGCTTCGAACTGGGGTGCTGGGTTCAAATCCCGACGAACGGCACTTAATATCTTTGTGTCTAGCCGGATTCAGGCACGTTAAATCTGTAGACCGGAGAGTCCATCTATGAGGTTAGAGAGAGAAGGTACGAGCCTTCCATATGTCATCCCTTGGGTTGCCCGGTCAAAATTGCTGTGGCACTTGGCCAAGTCAGACTTCGACCCTTGTGGCGCCATTGTACACCAGAGCTGCATTTCTCTGCCCTATGCCATCTATGGATTTAGTTTAGAGTTGTTCCAGCCAGGGGGGCTTTAATAATAACAATAAAATTATTTTTATGTAAATATATATTTAAAATTCCATTTTTCGTTTAGTCTATCATGAGGAAAACGATTATTTATAACGTTTAGGTTAATCACAGAAGTCTTTTTGTATCCGTAGAGCCGATTGCAGCCGTTTGACACAGGATCCATTGTTGCAGAGCATTATTGTTTGGTTAACACATTTCCACATATGCCGATGTTCTAGATGAGCAGGTAACTCTGGGTTTTTGAAGCAGATATTAAGTAAATAAAAGAATCATTACCTGTTATTCTGTGTCAGAAGTAATGGAGAAACAAGAATGGAACTTACCTAGAAAAAGAGATAAAAAAACGTACGTGATTATTTTGTTTATGATACGAAAGCAAGTGCATTAATATTATTAATGTGTAATTGAGCATAAAAGAATTATTTATAGAACGTAAAAACATTCAATATGAATTATCTAATAAGCCCGTCGGAGAGAAGAATTCTGATACAGTAGAAAAATTAATTTTCTGAAATAAATTTTGACAAAATAACTCTCGTGAAATGCTTGGCGAGATAAATATATGTTTGATTATCCTCCTCCATAAACTGAAGAAAGTTTTTAAACTTTATGGAAAAATGAATTATTACCTTGAATTTGTTCTTATATTGCATACAATAGGAAAAAATGCATGCACTATCTCTTGCTCGTTTTTATTATTTAATGTTTATAAACTACATTTATTGCATACATTTATCGTGTAATGAAGCACACAAGAGTATGTTGCATGTCCAATACAGTGCCTCTGCGTGTTCTTTAATGCAAATTCTTCTCTGGACCACCTGTAACTAACTGAGTCACCTACTGATTTTCCAAAATAGCTTTCCCAATATAACTTTTCCCCCAAAAATTATTTTCCCTGAGGACTCTTTTTGAGCACGCCATTTGACAGAGATTCCTCAAGGTGGACTACGCTCCGTGACGCTGATATCTATGAGTCCTGGGAAACGGGCCCAGGGTTGCGACTGTTCCGTCTCAAAATTGACAACCTATCAGTTGTGGTTTTGGTCTGTTCCCAGATAGTTGTAGCGATAACAAACCTTTCCACCTATTTGCTTTGTTTTTCTTGTTCGGCCTCGCTTTTTCCCGCCACCGAAGCTAATTGCAAATCGTTGGACGCTTCCTATTTTTCTGCCTCTGGAGCAACCATTTTCCTGAGCCCTCATGTCAAAATTTCTCTTACTCCAAATTCTTCATCCGTCCCGCGTTTGTCTTCTGGCCGCCGACCTGGACAGTTCCCGAGCCCCTGTTGGCGTGTCCTGGGGGCATTAGATGGGGGACCCGGGGGCTCCCCAGTGCGCGGAGTAATCTCTCGCTGGGGTTTGTTTCTCACCGGCAGAGATCTCATCCCGGAAGACCTTGTGTCCGGCTCTGGGTGCAAGGAAGATAAACTAATTACCATGTTTTTATTAACTTGCTTTCTTGTTTGTGTGTGTTTGTTTGTCTGGTACAAATCTTGCAATAGATTTTTAACTAACTTCCCGACTAGCTAGACATTTTAAACTTTTAGAGTAGCTCAGAACACGATGACAATGCATTGTTTTAATACTTTTAGCCATCTTTATTCCATATTTTAAAATCCATTACGTAAAAATACGAGTAAAGTCTGAAGCCAAAAGTAACTGTGCTACAGGCGCCATCTATTAACGTAATAGTGAACCAAGCATATTACATTTTCATTACAATGTGATAATTTTTCTTTATGCCCACATGCTATTTGCGATATTTTCTCTGCGAAATTCATTGATTTTTTACCACGTTTTTCTTATAATTGCTCTCTTTATTACGCACTTTATCATTTTCTTTCAAGTTGATGGGATAATTCATCAAAAAAATTTTAAAAAAGCATTTATTAATACATAGAATTGTCGAGTTTATATGATTCAACAGAAAATTTAAAAACATGGTATATAAAAAGTCTTTTTATCTTGTAATTATTTTTGTTTTGAAGTAAAATGATGCTGCACCGAAAGGGATACAGTTTGAGAGATAAGACTTTATTGGCCACACATTCTGCGGTATTTCATTACACAGTAACAATCTCAAAGGTTTGAATTATATAGAAAAATGTATGCGGTCGATCCGATCACGAAGAAAATAACCGAATCTTCTCAATATGAATAAGTAAATAAATATATATCTCTCTATGTGTACACCGTATGGCTATTTAATATGATCACCTGAAAATTTTATGCAAATCAGCCATGACATCGCGCTGTTGCTGCTAGAAGCTGAGGGTGGTACAAAAAGGATTGCAAGATGATTTTAAAGACAGAAGTGCATTGGCTGTGAAAGAATCGGTAAAAAACACAATTTAATGGACGACGAAATGGTTGAGAGTGCTAGAAGCAGTGGAGCGATTTTCAGTGACACTGCTTCGCTCGTTAATTGCTGGAGAATAGCTGTCGTAATTTGATCCGATGAATTCCGTTTCCAAGTACACCATGGAGACGGCAGGATGCGAATAGTGAGAGAACAGAACGAAAGAATAGACTAATTGCCACAACATTTCGAGCTGGTGGTGGTGATGTTACGGTTTGGGGGATGTTTTCTTGGCAGTATTTGAACCTATAATTCGTGTGGAGGAACGTCTGATCGCCAAGAGGTATTTAAATGCTGTTGCCGACAAAGCACACCCCGATATTTTAAGGGTTTACGCGTAGATGGATACTTCCTCCAGGACAATGCTTCATGCCATAAAGCTCGCATTGTCCGCAGACGGTTTGAAGAACCTGACAAAAACATTATTTTACTCAGTGGGTCTCCGCATTCAAACGATTTCAGCCCAGTAAAAGCATTTGTGGGATGAGATCAAAAAGGGCATCAGGAAGCCGGATTCAGAACCACCAAATCTTAGAGAACTGGAAAGTGCAGTTCCTTGGATAGGGTCTATGACTCCTCAAGTCACCTACCAACATCTCATAGAATCCATGCCAAATAGAATCGCAGCAGTATTGATAGCAAAATAGTCCACACTTGTATTCAGTCAGGGCAAATTGGTATGGTTGTAGTAAACTGGCCAGTCAGTGTATAGACGCACACACACACACACACACACACACATATATATATATATATATATATATATATATATATTTATATATATATATATATATATATATATATATATATATATATATATATATATTTATATATATATACATATAACAGTTCCGTAACTGATTGACTGACTGACATACAACGCACAGACCAAACCGCTGGACCTAAAGGGCTGAAATTTTGCATGCGATTCTTCTTATAGTGTAGGGGTGCACTAAGAAAGATTTTTCAAAAATTCTTCTTAGATTTTTTAAATTAAATTTTTAAGCTGTTTTAGTAACTTTTTAAGTTTGCATTTCAAATAATAATTTGAGGGTTACAAAATTTATATCACGAGAAAGATAATAAAAATTCCTTTAAAATGAAATCTTTTTCGAATCTTTATCTGAATTTCCGGATTTTGGGGGAATTTTTAAAGACTAATTTTTAGAATTTAATTTATTAAATGCTGATCACGTGATTTCTTTTTCTAGTACTTTAAATTAATTTATCGTCTCGTGCATAACAACGGAATAGACAAAAAAATTTTTTTTTCTTGCTAATGCGGCAGACGATTGGACATTATTCAAAAAAAGAATATTAAAATACAGTAAAGGATATGTTCCTCAAACTGTACTATATTAACCGTACGATATTCTTTAGTATGTCCTATTAGATTTAATTTGAATATTTTCTTTTACATTATTTTGTCTATAAAAATATCCGTTACAATTTTTTTATAAATATATTTTTTCGTTTTTTTTACGTCAATTGCATAGATTGAGAGTTGTATTTATTATAAATATATTTATACATATTATGGCATTAATTGTATACACTGACCGTTGTATTTAATTTGAATGTACTCAAGAGGGAAGTACGGGTATTCAGCTAGTATATATATACAGAGAGAGAGAGGGGGGGGTGATCGACAAAAAGATATCTACAAAACAAACTGACGATCAGTAAAAACGGCGTGAAAACAATTAGCATGCACACGATGTCTAACTTAATCTCCCAGCCGAGCTATAGAATGAAACAAAACCAATGGAACTGAAATTCGAACTGTACAAGATATATAGATCTACGACTGTCGATAAATATCCATATTTGGGGGCAAAATATGACTTGCGCATGCCACGCACACACACTCCTCATGCGAGTAAATTGAAACGTAAAACAGTCTCCTCAAATTTTCTTAATCCAGTTTATTGCGTTGATAAAAAGGAAAAACAAAAAACGGCATGAATAGAGGCAGACGATTAGACATAATTATCTAGATGCGTATTTAATTACCCCGAGAAAACTATTGCGGGGCATGCGAGATGAATTATTCATCTCCTTGGTCGAAAAAAAAAACAAAGGAACACCGCGTTCTCTTCTGCTACTCATTACGTGTGCCTAGCACAATATCTTATTCCACTGAAATAATAAGTAATTACATTTACAAGAGAGGGCGCTTTAGTTAAAATGTGGAAGCCTCTCCTTTAATACGGTCAGGGTCGTAAACTAATTTGGCAGAGAGAAAATAATTAACGAAAACGCTGGAGGGAAAGAAAGAAGTTTTTAATGCGTTAGAATGCCGCGAGTGGTGCTGACGAAAGGCCCTTTTCCTTCCACATAGGAAGCGCTGCATTCGTCTGAGAACACACGCGTTGAAACAACAATTAAGGATAATTTTTCGGGGCTATGGATGAGAATTTCTGATTGCAGATTTCGCGAATACTTATATGATGCCAGCTACGAAGATAAAATAATTATTGACTTAAAGACTCATTACAGGGAATCAGGCGTCAGTTCAATAAATCAGATCGGAATTTGTTTTGATGCTGATGTGCACTACCGTATGAATGCAGGCTTCAATTTATGAATGCCCCCTAAAAAAAAAAGCTGGATGTATAATCTTTGTCGGAAAATTTCTAGGACTGATTTTTAAATTTTTTTCCTGTGGTATTCAAACACAAGCAATGGGTGTTATTGAGTCACCTGATATGCGTTCTGAATAAACAGGGCTTGTGAAAAAAAGGTTATCAGCTATCGGAGGTTTCAACTGTAGGAGCGATTCTCAAAAAGACTAGCACTTTATAAAAGCTAGAACATTTATTGCAAAATAAAATAAGAAATCGAACTCAAGTCGAAACAACTAAGTCAATCCAGATCCGACATCCTGTCGAACTGCAGACAGACGTTCTTCTTATATCACCGTGCATGCCACAGGCGAAGGAGTGCGCCACCTAGATTTCACTACGAGAAGTAATATTTGCAGCAGCTTGGAAGTGTTACCATTTAAACTCACTAGGTGGCATGGCTGTGCTCTGAAACCCCCTGTTCGGCGTGTTGGCGCATTTAGCTGGAAATGATACGAGTGACGTGGTGGACGCGGATTCCGACCAAAGAGTTAACATTAAGTTCTGCATTAAGCTAGGAAAACCCCCTTGTTCAGCATTGCTTCAGCTTTCTGTCAAAAGATGGCAGCACATGTAAAATTGTTTTGTTTGTTTGTTTAACATTTATATTTATTATTTTTTAGAATTAATAGCTTAAAGATTAATATTTAAATTGGTAAATTACTTTCTAGATTTTTAAGAATTTTTGGAATAATTTGTTTATCCATTTATTGCTTTGAATCTAATAGAACTTTTATTATTTATTCTCTTCATTGTAAGAAAAAAGACTGATGCTTTTTGGGTAATTTTCAAGCTGATTGATTTGGGAGTTGTTCTATGCTTATGGTGGAATTTTGTCTTGAAAACGCTGTTGCTATTTATTCTATGTTATCTATTCATTCATTTTTTGAGAAATTCCAATTATTTATTTAAAAATCGGAACATCCAGGTTTATTTGCAAAATCACATTATTGCATTTTATTTAAAACGTATTTTTGGCAAATAACTAAGGAATTTCCTTAAACTATTCAACCACCATTTTTGGTAAGTAAATTCTAGCTTAGTATTGAAAGTTAATTCCCATTGCATTGCAGTTATATTATTATAAATTTCATTAACAAAAGAAATCTGTTTTAAATAATTGAAAAGTTTTGTGTATTGTTCTTTTCTCTATTCTTTATGCCAGTTATCTATTTTTCTCTATTCTTAAATATTGTTCTTTTTATTTTATTTTTCTCTATTAAATATTCTTAATGATCGTACACCCCTATTGTATCCCTGCTGTATCACATTCCCCAGATTTTCCCGACCTGTCGCCGTGTGAAGCGTCAGGAAGATGTTATATCAATCCAAAGGGCTGTGACAGATGTGCTGAGAAGCATCGTGGATGAACCTTTCAATGCTTTCTTCTATGACCCCCAGAAATGTTGCATAGACTGACGAGGGGACTACTTTGAAAAGACCTAGGACTATTAGTTGCTGAGTCGAATAAATTATTTATTCACGAGCTCAGTCTTGGAACTTTTCTGACAAAGGTTATTTTCTCTGAAGCCAGGTATAAAAGGCTTCAGGGGACAAGGGACTTTCAA
Organism: Dolomedes plantarius; assembly: GCA_907164885.2. Lineage (NCBI taxonomy): Eukaryota > Metazoa > Arthropoda > Arachnida > Araneae > Dolomedidae > Dolomedes > Dolomedes plantarius. The sequence goes on along the minus strand of OU015496.1, from coordinate 196,633,041 downwards.
CGTTGAATATTTTAATTTTCAGTTTTTATCTTTATATACAGAATGAGAATAATTAATATTCTTTTTTGATACAATGAAGACTCCTAGAATTAAAAATATGGATTATTTGGCAGAAACATGCCTGTTTTCCAAAAATCTTTTCAAAAATGCTAATTTTTTTCAAAATGCTCTATACGCATTCCATATCATTTAAAAACGTTAATTTTTTAATATAAGTTCACCATATATATATAAACATAAGTGCGCATTGAATTCTTTTTGTATCAATCGAACGCCCTAAATAATTTTTTTTGAAAAATATGGCTATTATTTTTTTATATTTTTTCATGTTTTCACTTTATTAGACGGTCCATAAATTTGAAAATCTATTTGTAGTTTCAAAGAACGATGCACAGTTTTTTCAAAAACATTTTGATTATTATCCCTGAGATATTTAGAAGAAATCAGAGGAAAATTAATGCGCATGGAACATTTTGAAAATTTCTAGCATTTTTTAAGAAGTTTTTGTAAAAAACAGTTCCTATTCTTCCAAAAAAAAATACTTATTTTGGAATTCTAAGTGTCTTTAATGTAATAAAAAATAATATTAGTTATTATCATTTTGTATAGATTGTAAAATATTGAAAATTCTAAAAATCGAGGTCCCTTGTTCCCTTTAGTCAAAAACAGTGATTTTTAGATATTTGTTAGCATTGATAAAAAAAAAATCTTTTGACTGGTATAAAAGGCTTAAAATTCCTAGTTCTGTGATTGGTATAAAAGCCACAAGTCAAGTTATGTCTCTTTTATTGCTTGGTGTAAATTTTACACGACAGTAAGTAAGCTTGGCATAAATTTTACACAAAATTTTCGACTTGAGTCTTATGTACAAAGAAATGTAATTTTGTATACAAAATTGATAGATTTAAGCCTTTTATACCAGTCAAAAGAATTTTTTATATTTTTTATCAATACTAACAAATATCTAAAAATCACTGATCCTTTAAAAGTCCTTTATGCCGAGCTTCAAAGATATATTCTTAGTCGACAATATGGTTATTGATAGATTTTACAAATTTACATTGAGAAGACACGATTTTCGCACTACGAAATTTTTATATGACTCGAGACTAAGGCCCTATATTTTTAACAGATTTTGTTTTGTCTCTAAAGTTGAAACATTTTTTCCTTTAAAACTATAAACTCGGAAATTCTTTTCAGACCGATTTAGATTTAAGAGTTGAAAGGGAAGAACATATAAATGAAAACCATAACGTTTAGAAATAAGGAGAATAGATGATAAACATTCCTATTGCCTGGGCTAAATGGATCACGTACCTTTTAAATGCTAAGAGACTCGACAGAGATATTCCTATTTTAAATCATCAGTAGTTATGAAAAATTTTTTATTCAGGAATACGAAAATTTTACTGAGTTAAACACACTTTCTTCTTTATAAATGTGGCTCTTAATTTTTTCTAGCTTGAAGATAAATTTTTTATTTTTTTAAAATTTCAACCATTGTTTCTTATAATGTTATGTCATTGCGTCCGTATATTATTGAATATACATATTTTTTTAATTTTAAAATTAAGTTGCATAATACATCTTTAAAATGACGAACGTTGAAATTCAAATTCTTAGTTCTTCAAAGAAGGAATTTTTTTTTTTTTTTAATTTCAGAAATTTTATTGATAAATTTTATTGCAATTCAAATTTTTATGGTAGGAATGACATAATTGTTCGTCATTTTAATAATACATGTTTATATTGAACGTGTATAAAATTTCATGGTATTCTAGCCAACTGTTCCGGTGATATCATGCGCGCAATCGCATAACAATGAGAAAACAATGGTTAGAATTTTAAAAAATTTTAAAAATTTCTTCAAGCTAGAAAAAATTGAGCAAAATATTTATAAAGAAGAAAGAGTGTTTAACTCAATAAAATTTTCATATTTCTTAATAAATTATTTTAGTATCTACTGGTGATTTAAAATAAGTATATGTTTGTCGAATCTCTTGGTCTTTAAAAGATACCTGACCCCTTAAGGAATGAAGGGCCGCGGTGTTGTTTAACTTAGAAACGACAAATTCAGATCAACTTTTAGGATAAAATCCTGAAAATATTAAAGAAAATATAATCAGCCCTAGAAGAGGAAAACAAAGTTATTACATAAGATTGATGAAACGTAGGAGTGTATATGAGTGAGAATAAGCATAAAGAAAAAACCAAATTCCTTAAATTTCAAACGAGAAGTTAGTGAATGCAGATTCTTAAACTACATGTAGGATCATATGGGAGGGTCCTCAACAGAAAATAAATTTTGCTCTTGGTCATTTTTTAACCTGCGACCGAAAATTTAAATATGAATATAAATATGTTATAAATTAATTTTTAAGCTCAGATCTACACCTACCAAAAAGTCTTTCAACGCGCTAGCCCCCACCATGTTTACTCGTTATGGTGGCATCGAATGAAAATTTAATGAGACTAAATTTTTGCCCTAAACTACACCATAAAATATAAGATTATACGCCTTAACACGTTATATGCACATTAACACCACCTAAGTCTAAAATAAGCACTTAGAATTCCACTGAGTCTTTCAGTTTTGATATTTAAGCACGACCTGTTCAAATCTGAGTCAAGAGTGCTCTGTCTGCCTAAATTAACTGACTGGTACTTCAGTGACATAATTTTTGAAACATAATATCGATTTTCCATTCCCTTTAAATTATTAACTCTATTTATAATTTTGTCTGAGTTCGGATATTTTGTTATTACTCTGACCATCGATAAAAAGATTTCGATGAAATGGTGTTTTCAACATATTTTTTTCCGAAATAAATTAAATTCCCTTTTTGTGTTCATGGGAATTCATCACCTAATAAAAACGTTCACTCAAAGCGTCTCTGCATATTACGCACATTTAAAAAAGAGAAAAAAATAAAAAATTCAAGTAGTCTCATCTAACAAAACTACCGCGGGTTATTAACGTAGTTATACTTATCGTTGCTTATCTGTTTTGTATGTATATATGTATATATGTATCTATTATTATGTATATATGTGGTGTAGGTAAAGCACACTTAATAACTAACATTATAGGATATAATTAATAAATAACGCGCGTTGTAATTTCTGTCTTTAAAAATATTAACATTGTTAAAACTCGGTAAGCCTCTACTCAAATTATTCCAACTAGTGGCGATCCAAATTTTTAATTGCTTGATTATTACTGAAGATTATCAGAAAAAAGTGCACAATTTTTCTGATAATGGGAGGTAGCTTGAGAGTATATTAAAATATTGGATCACGGTAAGTATTGATATTTGATGCTTTAACTTTGAATAACTAGATATGACTGTAACATTGATTTCTTTCATTTTATTCTTTTACTTGTTAAAGTGGCTGGTATATTGTTTTTCTTTTGGTGGCTGGAAAATATTCAACATATTTAATTATTAATTTTAGAGTGTTTTATTTGTGTTTTTTCATTTAATAGTAAATTTGCTATAATGTATCTATACCCTTGTTCAAACTGGGCTGGTAGGGCAAAGTAATCGATGCACGAGCTCATTGCCATTTTCACAGTATTCCCGCAGCACGTACCCAGAATTACACCGGATAAAGGGATTAGAAAATAGTATCCATTACAAGATGGCATCCGAAAAACAACCCCTTTTTGATGGCTTTTGCAAACGGCGGCCAAGAGATGGTCGAACACCTGGCTGTGAGGGATTGGCGCATTGATACATCGAACATCGCCAAGCACCGCGCTTAGCCCCAGAGTTTTAAAAAGAAATCCCGATTTGATGCAAGATCAAAGTTTGAAAAAAGAAATACTATACAGCCTATCATTTTATAATTCAAGTCCCTCAAATTCTGTTGGTCCGATTTTCCCTTTTAAAATCAAGGAGCGAAGACGCCCTCATTTTCACCCACGCGTAGCCATACAAAGGGGTGCCGAGGTCAACTGGAGGGAGAAGTTCGAAAGGAGAATTTTTGGACGGGGAGGATTTTTTTTTCCTCCCCGGATCGACGACTTAGAAGGTGGGCATCCCTCAAGCACTACTATCCCGGAGATGCGAGTTTGATACTGAAGATGATGATGAAATTGCCCCAGCGTACCCCTGATGGTGCATATACATTGGTGCAGAGTTCTCTGCATGCATACCCCCAACTCCTGTCATCACATTAGTCACGGTAACATTAGTCACATTAGTCACGGTAAGCCCCCAAGGTCCCTCGTGTTTCTTGGTCTAGTGTCCCTCTCCCCCATTGTCACCATTTGACCCCCGGACCCCGGTGTCTTTGATGCTCTGCATCCGGACCGCGAGGGGAGGCGATCCACGCATATACAGAGTACAGAGTGAACATCAATCACTGGATTCCCCAAGGCACAGCAGAGCAGTGTGCATGAATTCAAACGCAGCATGATGTCTGAGAATGGAGAGAAAGACTTGCCCAGCCATGACAAGACCTGCTGGCCCATCCTCTTTTAAATTCTACTAATGAAGACGGTACCGTCCCCCTTTTTTTATTATTCGCTGCAGCTATAATGATGTTTTTCCTTATTTTTTTAAATTTTATTTAACTTAATAATTAATGAATTAAAATTTTTGGTTACCAGCCACTCACGCGAATTTGGTTAAATTATGTAATGAAATGAATCTTACGCGAAATTTGTTAAAATAAATTATAATATGAAAGAATTGATTATGAGGAAAATTAGAAGAGAGTGTATCCTGAGTGTGAAATCAGCCTATAGGCAGTGTAAACTTAATGGTCAAACAATGTTTAATAAATTATGTTAATTTTTCGTATAAATTGTGTAATGTCAATTATTGCCTCAGTTTTGCTTCTTCTTAGATTTTCTTTCAGGTATTCCTTTATAGTAAAATTTAGGTCAAGTTAATTTAATTTTTTTTTCATGATTCAACCCTCTACAGCAGGGGTATCAGCAAGTGAACCAGATATTTTTATTTTAGGGGTTATTGCTCCCAATCACAACGCTATTAAGAGCGTTGTGATTGGGAGCATATATTTCATTCAATTATCCTTTTTAAACGCCTCTAATAGAGTATGTAAGCTTTAACAATCTTAACAATTTACTTTATTTTAATTCTACCCATTTTAAAAAGATAAAACGTAACAATATGTATCTATTGTTATGTATATATGTATCTACTAGCTGAAAACACGAGCTTCGCTACGGAGTACATTCAAATTAAATACAACGGTCAATGTATGCAATTCATGCCAAATATATATATTATATATATTATATGATAAATACGACGATCAATGTATACAATTGATGTAATATATATATATATATATATATATATATATATATATATATATATATATTTATAAGAAAATCGTAAAGGATAATTTTATAGACAAAATAATGTAGAAGAAAATATTCAAATTAAATCTAATATAAAGGATACTAAAGAATATTGTACAGTTAATATAGTACAGTTTGTAGAACATTTCTTTTACTGTATTTAAATATTTTTTTGGATAATGTCCAATCGTCTGCCGCATTAGCAAGGAAAAAAAATTTTTTTTGTTTATTTCGTTGTTATCCACGTGACGATAAATTAATTTAAAGTACAAGAAAAAGAAATCACGTGATCAGCATTCAATAAATTAAATTCTAAAAATTAATCTTTAAAAATTCACCAAAAATCAGAAAATGGAGGTAAAGATTCGAAAAAGATCTCATTTTTTATAGGAAATTTTACGAACTTTCTCGTGATATAAATTTTATAACCCTCAAAGTATTATTTTAAATGCAAACGTAAAAAAAGTTACAAAAACAGATTAAAAATTTAATTTTAAACAATCTAAGAAGAATTTTTGAAAAATCTTTCTTAGTGCACCCCTACACCATAAGAAGAATCGCCATGCAAAATTTCAGCCCTTTAGGTCAAGCGGTTTGGTCTGTGCGTTGTATGTCAGTCAGTAAATGAGTCAGTTACGGAACTGTTTTATATATATAGACTAGCTGAAAACCCGCGCTTCGCTACGGAGTACATTCAAATTAAATGCAACGGTCAGTGTATGCAATTGATGCCAAAATATATATATATATATATATATATATATATTTATAGTAAATATGACGATCAATGTATACAATTGATGTAGAAAAAAATATATATTTATAAATAAATCGTAAGGGATATTTTTAAAGACAAAATAATGTCCAATCGTCTGCCGCATTAGCAAGAATTTTTTTTTTTTTTGTCTATTTAGTTGTTACGCACGTGACGATAATTTTAAAGTACCAGAAGAAGAAATCACGTGATCGGCATTTAATAAATTAAATTCTAAAAATGAATATTTAAAAATTCACCAAAAATCAAAAAATGGGGGTAAAGATTTGAAAAAGATGTCATTTTAAAGGAATTTTTATGATCTTTCTCGTGATATAAATTTTATAACCCTCAATGTATTATTTTAAATGCAAACGTAAAAAAAGTTTAAAAAACAGCTTAAAAATTTAATTTAAAAAAATCTAAGAAGAATTTTTGAAAAATCTTTCTTAGTGCACCCTTACACTATTAGAAGAATCGCCATGCAAAATTTCAGCCCTTTAGGTCCAGCGGTTTGGTCTGTGCGTTGTATGTCAGTCAGTCAGTGAATGAATGAATGAATGAGTCAGTTACGGAACTGTTTTATATATATAGATTATGTATATATGTATCTAATGTGTTATGTATATATGTATCTATAATTAAACTTCTACATTAAAAAAATTTACTTTCCGTGAGGATGACCGTAGCGTTCGTCGGAAGTCACTGCAGAGTAAATAAACCGCCCCAGAACACAAATAATAGAATACTTATCCGACTCCTACGTCAATGGTTCCATTTTCCCGAACTCCTATCCTCGTGCGGAAACAATTTTCCTTTCCATAAACTCTCCGTCGCTCCCTTTTAGCGAGTTAATCGCTTTCGAGTGGACGGGAAAGAACAAATAATAAAAAAAAGCACCCTCATAAAGTGTTGTCGCGACAAGCAAACA
>OU015496.1:196416021-196623521 GCA_907164885.2 Dolomedes plantarius | reverse complement strand
ACATCATCTGGAAGCTGAAAGCTGTCTCATTCGTATAAACCTCATTTCAAGTCTATATCTTAATTTTTCTATTTTTAATTGAATTTTAAAGCTGATAATTCAACAGTGATGAAACGTCCTTCGCATTAAGGGTGACAACAGTAAATGGATGGAGGCTGTTACATTGACCGAGAATCACCCTTATGTATCTCGCTATTAGCCACTAGCCGGGCTTCGCCTAGCTACGCTCAAGCCATCCGTCCACCAGATGAAATTTCAATAAAGTGTGAAAAATTTTCATATTGGAACACAAAATTACGTGTATTATTTTTGCATTTTAAAATTTTCTATTAGATTTTAGGTCATTTTGAAGATAACTGTCATGTGTATCATGTGTGAGAGGTAAATTAAAATATCACGTGTGAGGGCTTTAAGATTTTGTGCAGAGTGATAGGTGTTTTAGGTAAATTTCATTAAAAATTACTTCAAATTGACCAATTTATAAAAAAGTATGCTATTTACAGGTAAGTTTTTGACTCTTTTTTTAATTTTTAAGTGCTATTTTCCCATAAAAGATGAAAAAAACCTTAAAATTTTTTTTTTTAAATTGACTCCGAACGTAGGCAGTCAGTCACCTTAATTCCTACTTGAGAATAATAATGAAAAATGAGGAAAGAATAATTTTCTCTTAGATTGTAGGTAATTTAGAAGATAACTGTCATATGTATCATGTGTGAGATGGTAATTAAAATATCAAGTGTGAGGACTTTAAGATTTTGTGCAGAGTGATAGGTATTTTAGGTAAATTTCATTAAAAATTACTTCAAATTGACCAATTTATAAAAAAGTATGCTATTTACAGGTAAGTTTTTGTCTCTTTTTTTAATTTTTAAGTGCTATTTTCCCATAAAAGATGAAAAAACCTTTAATTTTTTTTTTTTTTAAATTGACTCCGAACGTAGACAGTCAGTCACCTTAATTCCTACTTGAGAATGATAATGAAAAATGAGGAAAGAATAATTTTCTCTTAGATTGTAGGTAATTTAGAAGATAACTGTCATATGTATCATGTGTGAGATGGTAATTAAAATATCATGTGTGAGGGCTTTAAGATTTTGTGCAGAGTGATAGGTGTTTTAGGTAAATTTCATTAAAAATTACTTCAAATTGACCAATTTATAAAAAAGTAGGCTACTTATTAGCCATAACAGAGGAGCGAGAGTAGCGAGCCTAGGGGCGAAGCCCCTAGTGATTATAAAAAAATTACTTTCTTCGTTTCAAAACGAATGAGAATATTTGTTTAAAAGTGGGAGCAAAAAGATTTTTAGTTCCCAATTTTTTGTTCCAATTCTGAAAATCCTTTCATTTCTTACGCTTTCTGACGTTTTGAGTACGAAAATAATCCTTAAAAATTTTTAATATATATTTTGTGACGAAAAATCTCGTTCGTTTTTAAGTTTTCGTAATCTTTTATGCTTGGTATTAAATTTTCTTTTACGCTCAATTTGTTATTGTTTTTAAGTTTAATTGTAACATTTTATGAAAATTGTTTATCACAAATAATTTGCTTATTCAAAAAATAAAACCCCTTTTTGCCTCTAAACTGATTAGTCAGGAGAAAGCCCCAGACGATTTTTTTTGGAAGGTGGTTCTTGATGAGAAAATGGTTAGGTACCACTGATATAAAATAATTAATCAATAATGACCCCCTTCCATTCCATAAAAAAAGGACAAGGCAGTTGATTTTAATATATCCAATGCGAGGAGATATTCAATATGAGAGCCGCATTATGACAAACTGTATTTTGTTTCCCAGAAAGTATTTTCAATGGAATGATTCAATAAATAACCTCTTTCTTTGCAATAATACACTGCGTGGGCGTACATAAATCACAGATCAAAGACAGATCCTGAAATAAGGTATCCAAAATTGAAACTCTGTATGATTCCGCGAATACTCTTTGAATACAAGTTTGCGGCTGAATGAGATTTTTATAGGATGTCGTCAGTAATAGGTTACTTCAGAAATGACGAAAATAATACGTAGCTCTGATATCTAGGCAGCGGTCTCTTCAGTGGAAACGTTTATTTCTGGTGGCAGTTCGAGTTTCTAGTAAACAATATTGCTTATAAGAGAGAGCTCCAGAGAAAAGAACATTTTTTCTCTTTAAGTTCTTATGCAAGTACGGTTCATATTCATGTCTTTTCTGATATTTTTTATTCGTATGATATAACCCAAAATCCTCCCTCCCACAAATATTATATATATATATATATATATATATATATATATATATATATATGTGTGTGTGTGTGTGTGTGTCAGGAATTAATTGGGGAAAGAATAATTAATTTAAATTTAAAGGAGGCTTCGGGATTAATTTATTTTCGGGGCGCTAAAGCCGCTAGTTTCAGATGGCAAGACGCGTCGAGAGAAAGGGCTTTTTCCCCGTTTCAGTAATTGACCTTCGATTCGCGTTGGAATGAAGTTTCATGCAGAGAGTTTTTTAGATAATGAACTGGTTTGGCGGGAAGAATGCTTCTAGATTGGGCTCTGCGCATGTGCCATGAGAGTAGAAGCGCTGTTTTGACCTCGAATGCCGGCAGAGCGCGGGATAAAATTGTGTATAATGGACGTGCGTTCGTGGAGTCCCTAAGTTTAAAAATAGCGAGAGCTGAACGCGCCAATTTGGAGCCTTGGTTAATATGAAATGGAAATAAAGCGAATGATTAAAATTATGGACTGATGTTATTCTATTTATATTCCACTCGCCACCAGCGTAATTGGATGATGACTGCATTTTAAAGATGTTAGAGCAGGCAAACCCAACCCCTGACATATATATATATATATATATATATATATATATATAATATTATATAATATTGGCTGTATTTAATATACTATATTTAACTTTCATAGTTGATTTGTTTACATAAGTTAAAGGTAAAATAGAAAAAAAAATCTTTAAGTTTTATAATAATATTTTGTTATCAACTACACCAATATTAACATCAAACGAAGAATTGTTTTTAAATGATGAGTTATTTAAAATAGACGCACCTTGACACGGAACGATCTTTTCGAAATGGAAAAAAAATAGAATATACGTGAACAATGTGTAGAATATACCAACAATGTTTTAATGCATATAAAAACATAAGAATGAAGATTAAAGCTAAGCAATATGTTTCTAATCTATGAAATCTATCATTTTGTGCATTATTTTTGTTGAAGGTTTGTACTGTATCATGTATGTCTACCTTAAAACTAACTAACTAAATACATAAATAGCTATATATATATATATATATATATATATATATATATATATATATATATATATATATATATATATATATATATATATATATATATATATATATATAGAGAGAGAGAGAGAGAGAGAGAGAGAGAGAGGAATGTTATTAAATTTAATCTCATTGAAATATGTTCTAAATTCCATGTTTCTGCCTGCTTTAAATATTAATAAAAGCCTATCTTGTTTATCATCTTCGTTCGAAAACAGCTATGTTTGCATCTTACTTCAGAAGAATTTAAGATAAATTTCCAATCTAAGAACTATATGCATTTCGTAATTTGATGGATGGGAAAATTTTTAATCCAAATTTAAATTCGATTCTTTAAAAATGTGTATGTGCATATATACGCAGAAATTTTTATGAAAAAAATACAATAAGTTTTTATGATATAGTATAGTTTAAGCCATAGTATTAGTAATAGTATAGTTTTATCCAATAATTTAATCCTGCTTATATACATTTATAAAAATGAATTTCTGAGAAGCTATTACATTTATGATCCTCTTTTGACTTATTTACATGAATGGCGATATTATTATTAAAATAATGATTATTGGTGTTCTAAATGGAAAAATAGGAATGCTGGATTTGCATTTAATTCAAAAACTTAAAAAATGAAAGTCACTTTTGCTCTTAATTTTTTTTTATGAAAATGAACTAAGTTTTATGAAAATGAACTTTTTTTATGAAAATGAATTTTTTTTATGAAAATGAACTAATTTTTACAGCTTCAGAAATCTGTAAACTTTAAACCTAATGTTAAATATTGAAAATCCAATATTATTTTGATATGCTGTAAGTCTATTCACGATTCTTTTAATACTCCTCCCATTTCATTGAATATTTATCCGAAACAAAATCCTAACAATAGATTAAACGAAGTTTTTTTCATATCGCAATTTCTTTACAACTTCACTAACAGCCTTTCTTTCAAAAAAAATGTAAATGAATAATTTTAATTATGCTGGCAACCGGTTTTCTCAGTATGGGCAAAAAAAGGAAATCTCCTTTAAAATAATTTTCACCATTTCTTTATTTATTCTGTCTTATACCAAAAAAAGTTTATCTTTCACAAGCTTTTTCTTGTTAAATTTTTAAATCTTATTCTGTTTGAAAATAACCGAAGTACCCAATTTCGGATGATAAAAAAAAGCGATAAGGGGATGGCAACGACTATTTATCTGTCTTCCAATTGTATTCCTTTGAAAAAGAATCGTCTGTCACAAGATGCCTAGGAACTTCTTTTTTTATTTAAAAGAATTTGTTCGCCGGATTTCTTACTTATTTGGCTTTTAAACTTTTTTGAAGATCGTTTCTATAGAGACAAATAAATTTTTCGTGAAATTAGGGATTCTTTGCATTAATGCGGGGCTGTTTGAAATGCATATGAAATAAAAATGAACAGATCCAGCGTTGATTTAAAATTGAAAGTTTCTAAAAAGTTTTCGGGGATATAAAAACTTTTTTATATCGTTACGTACATGCCGTGTAAAATTTATTTTTCAAAAACCCGCTGATTCGAGGAAATTGTTCGGTTTTCATTAGGGACGAGAAAAACTTAGGTTATTAATTTTGTTTTATTTCTAAGGGAAATTAAATATACGCTTCCTTCCAATAACAGATTGTTTAAAAAAAACATTTCCGGTAATCAATGTTTTAGCTGAGCTATACATATTTAATTATTTTAAACCGGGATATGTGAAATACATTAAAATAGATGTAAAATTTTTGTGTAAATAAGCTTAAAAAAGGGTTTCCTTTTCATTTACTCAAGAGAACGGAATGTTGTTAAACTAGCTAATAAATACTCCATACAATCGTTTTGTACGGAAGAAATGGTAAACAAATTTAGAAACTTTTTAAAACGTTTCAATGCTTTATCAAGTTATTCTAACGAATGCATTTAGATTTGATATAACTAGCAATTGCTTTTAACTCTACTGTCTTTAATGAAATACGTGGGACTTTAACAAAATACGTGACTTTAATGAAATGCAAGAAAAATGCAAATATATCAATTAAAATTATTTAATTATATCCTGTAATTACTCTTTCTGCTACGTATTGAAAATGCAACGTACTTTCTCTATGATTTGGTGTTATTGATTGTTTAGAACATGCAATATTTCTAAACATCTATTTTTGTGAATAAATATGGCTTCATAGGTGAGTTTTAAAAATGTCAGAAGTTGATATGCTGTTACATACCATTCCGCAGTAAATTTTTACAAAAAACCATTTAAAAGGTAATGGAATGGAACATGGGTGTCCGAAGCTCACAGTAAAAGGAGAGGTTCAGGCAGCGGTGGATTAAGGCGACAATGGACCTTCAGATTGACAAAAATATGTCCCCAAAACGATTTTTTTTTTCTTTCGGAAAATGATTCTGCAACTCATCAGCTTTAAATTTTAAAAAAAGCATGTTCATCCGATCATTATTAACCGAGTTATAGGTATTTTTTTCAAACGTAAACAACGGAAATGCTAGTCAAATTAAAATTTTAAATGCCATTTTCTCAAAACAAGTTTTCATGTCGTTTCGGTAAGTTCAAAATGTTCTATGCGTCATAATTTTTCTTGAATTTTCATAAAATGTCATAAAAAATTATTTATATATGTTAGAATAAAACTTAGTAATCAATTCATTATACTATTTTAAAACAACTTAAAATTTTTACAGTAAAAAAAATATTTTTGATAAAATTTTGAATAAAATTACCTATTTTTATCGATTTCTTTTCTAGTTTTTATAAATATGACTGCAAATCAAATATTGCTACTAACTTTTATTATAACTATATAAAGCTAGCTTAAGAGAGAAAATTAGATATCTGAGACAAAAATGCGCATGGAGCATTTTTAAATAGAGTGATTAACAAACTGATTTTAATTAATATCTTAATTAATTACATTCTGATTTTTTTTTAAATTTATAATTTACATCTCTAAACAACACTGTATAAGTATACAAAATTTCATAGCAATTGGTTAATAAATAAATAAAAAGTTTTTCATGGTCCATTGTCGCCTTAAGGCTATATAGCGTACTGACCCTATTGGATTCGCTCACCTCAATGTTTACCCATGGAGAAAATGTATCCAAGGATTGCCGACTTAAGGTTTTTATTTTAAATGTACTCCTTAATAGAGAAAAAATTTACACCTTGGGACATTTTTCGTTTTTTCTATTAAATGCTTATAATACTTTAATATTGAAATTATTGGGGGGAAATCTGGCATAGTTTTAAACGCTCCTAAATTCCTCCGGTGGACGAAATTTCTAAAATGAAACCTGTTGCAAGGTGCATAAAAGTTCAGGCTATCTGAAAATACTATTTTTATTGGATTATCAGAATGTATGTAGCTGTCAATAGTAGACACATTTTATCCAAAGGTTAACATTGAGGTGAGCGAATCCAATAGGGTTAGTACACGGAGGCCTTAAGGCAATGTCTTTAGGAGCTGCATCTCAGGGTCATCGAGAAGATAGAGGAAAAGATGAAAGAGACTTTGGGAAAAAAAGTACGGAAAAGAGACTTTACGGAAACGTAAAAGTCGAGTACTAAAACAAAAAAAATTCAGGTAGTCTCTTCTAACGAAACTTACGTGGGTTATTAACGTAGGATTACTTATCGTTGCTCACCTCTTTTGTATGTATATATGTATGTATGTATTATGTATATATCTATATATATGTACGTATGTATATATATATATACATATATGTATGTCAAAATTTTGACGCAACTTGGTATTTTTCTCTTTCACTGTTTACTGCTTGTCCAAGCAATAGACTAGGTTTAGTGCGCTGCCAAAATTATAAATCGCGAGGACGGATGGACGGACGATTTTAGCGTCTGAAATTTTCCTTTCCACAGAACCGTTATGGAGGAACGTAATCCTAAACTTAATTCTACGTTAAAACACGAATCTCCGTCGGCTTCTGCTACTTTCAACGTTGTAGAAATCAATGCATCATTTTCTTCATTCCCTGATGTTGAAATAGCTCTGCAGATCGGCATGCGATTGATCATGACTAATGCGACTGGAGGAAGGAATTTCTCTAAGATGGAACATTCGAGGAATGCAAACAGATCGACAGTGTCACAAGTGCGATTCGGCAGACTTGTTGTAATGGCAATCGAGAATGATATTCTAAAGGACTTACAATTGACCGATGTTGTAGAGAAATTTATTTCGAAGAAATGATGTAAAACTAATGATCATACACTGTCACAAAAATTATATACACCCAGAAGGAAACGAGCTACTATCACGAAACTTAACATGTATGCAGTGTATGAGGAGATAAGCAAATGATTACAAATTCAGAAGATCAGGCCGTTTTATTAAGAAGATATGGCATGGCAAAGGTTACTAATCAGTAAGTAGTAAATCCACCTCTGGCAGCTATGCAAGCCAAAACACGGCGAGGCATCAAATCAATGAGGTCACCTATGAAATCCTGTTGAAGATCATGCCATAATCATGCAACTGGGCAGTTAATTCACCAGCATTCCGGAACGGCTGCAGATGCCTTCCAAGCAGGTCCCAGACGTGCTCTATTGGCGAGAGGTCTGGTAACCTGGCAGGCCATGGGAGTAGGTCATATCCTTGAAGACATTGTTGGGAGAGTCGCGCAGTATGTGGACGAGCGTTGTCTTGCTGATAAATGGCACCTGGGTGACTTGATATCATAGGCAGTACAACTGGCGTTAAAATCTCGTCCACGTAACTGAGTGCCGTCAAAGTGCGTTGAAGGACGACTAGAGGTGATCGTATGTCCCAACAAATTGCTCCCCACACTGTAACACCTTCTGTAATCGCCATATGCCTCTCAACAACAAATGGCGGATAGGACCAGTGGCTTGGCCGGCTCCACACGCGTATGTGCTGGTCATCAGCATTCAGATTGAATCGGGATTCATCGCTGAAGATCACACGCCTCCAATCGGTCACACTCCAGCTTGCCCGAGGTCGGCAAAAATCCAATCAACACTGCCTATGATGTAGGGTCAGTGGTAGGCGTCTTAATGGACGTCGGGTCCTTATACATGCGTCGGCCAGTCGTCTCCGAATGGTTTCCCTTGATACCACCGGATGTCTGGAAGGTGGTAATTGGCTTAGAACCGATTCTAGCGACGTTGTTGGTGCGGACGTGCCCGTTCTTATGATTGCGCGATCCTCTCGAGCATTTGTGTTCCAGGTACGCCCTGACCCTCCGCGACGGTAGACTATCCCTTCCGTGATCCATTGTTGCTAACACCGAGCAACTACCATATCTCTCCGACCGAGGTGGTGGCCAATACGCCTATTCAACCAACATGCTTCTCTGAGGCCTACTATACGCCCCCTCTCAAAGTCCGACAATTGTTCATACTGTCGCCGGTTACGTCTCTGAAACATCTCTAGTCACAGTACCGTCCATCCAAGTCGACAGATTTGTTTGAATAACCGTATGGCACGAGCAATCATGCTTTTAAACTCTCCCAGCTGCGCATCTCATATGCGCATAGCGCGCTTACCCTTGTCTCATTGGCGCCGAAATTTTAATCATTTACATATCTCTTACCAGACTACATTCCTGCCAAGTACCGTGATAGTAGCTCGATTTCTTCTGGGTGTATATATTTTTTTGTGACAGAATGTATTTTAAATGTTTTTAACCTCGCAAGGATAACTGGTATTCGTTTTTACTGTTTGAAAATACAGAGGGAGGTGACAGAGTTTTCGATGACCAGAGAAGTAGTGAAGGGTGGAGTCTACAAATGACGTTAATAAGATCTATAACAATAGAGGACATAGTCGCATTGTATATATACTACATATCTATATAAAAGAGAAAAGGTAAAGACGTATTATGTATATCAAAATGAACATTTGATCACTTTTGAAAATGACTTTTTATGGATATCATTACGCACGAATAAAAATTTTAAATTTATATTAAAAAATTAAAATTAAAATCTTTTAGGCGATTTTAGATTTTGATATATCTGCTGTACCAATAACTCTATCTGCATAATCCAGAAGTCAAACGTAATTTTTGTAAAAAAATTTTAATATAATTTCCCTTAAGGCTGCTGTGTACTAACCCTATAGGATTGGCTCCCCTCAATGTTAACCTAGGGATAAAATGTGTCCATTGAATACCGACTTGGATTTAAAGTAGTTTTGGTTTGTTTAAATTGTACTCTGTAATAGAAAAAGAAATTTTACACCTGGGGCGTTTTTCGATTTTTTAAAAAATTGCAAATAATATTTTAAAATTTAAGTTATTCGGAAAAAAATATTTGATCTAGCGTGTTTTATACGCGCCGAAATTCCTTTGGTAGACGAAATTTCTAAAATGAATGCTGTTGCAAGCTGCAGAAAAGTTCAGGCTACCTGAAAATACCATTTTTACTTGATTATCTGCATTTATGAAGCTGTAAACAGTAGACAAATTTTCTCCAGAGATTAACATTGAGGTGAGCGAATCCAATAGCGTTAGTACACAGCAACCTTAACAACAACTTATTTCTCTACCGAACGATGTTGACTATCTGGTAATAAAGGATCAGGCAAATTTGCAAAACTTTGATTTTGTTGAGAATGTCATGGGGACATTAACCCATCCATATCACAAAATGGATGACTACTTTATTATGGGAGCACCCTATGGGAGTCAAGACTGTTCCCTATGAGAAGACAATATGAGAGCGTCCAGTGCATCTCCGAGATTCGAACCCAAGCCCACACCGGTGAAGCTCGAGAGGCTACCCATTATGCGATGTGGACAGCTTAATAGAAGCAGAATAATGAAGCTCTCTCTCTTTATATATATATATATATATACATACATATATATATACGTATATATATATACACATATATACATATATATATATATATACATATACATATATATACATATATATATATATATATATATATACATATATATATATACATATATATATATACATACATATATATATATATATATATATATATATACATATATATACATATATATATATATATATATATATATACATATACATATATATATATATATATATATATATATATATATATATATATATATATATATACATATACATATACATATATATATATATATATATATATATATATATATATATATATACATATATATATATATACATACATATATATATACACATATATACATATATATATATACATATATATATATATATGTAAAGGATTTAGTGGGAAAAGAATGATTATTCTAAATTTAAAGAGGGCTTGGGAATTAAATTATATTTGTGGCGTAATACGCCTCTAATTGTTCGTATTTCAAGAAGCGAATTGGGAAAGGGAAATTCCCTTTTTATTATATAATCTTCGCGCGCCTCTGAGTTCTGCGGTCGAAGAGGAGCAATTTACATTTTAGCCTTGAAAGATGTCTGGTTCGGGCTCTGCGCATGTGCAGGGAGAGTTGGCGCGCGGAGATGCCCGCGAATTTGGTTAGATCGCGTAATAGAAGTCGATGCTATCAGATGTGTTTCGCCGCGGCTCTTAAAAAGAAATGGCGAATAATGAAATGCGTAGATCTGGAGAGGTGGTATATGACATTGAACTGAATAAACTCTACTTAATTTAGACGATGCTGAGTACTTTTTGAGTGTATGCCTTCCCTCGATGCCATGGACTGTAAAACAAGAAGACTGCAAACGACATAATAGCAGGCAAAATCCAACGCCTGTCAGTTATATATATATATATATATATATACATATATATATATATATAATATTTTTTCGAAAGATAAATTTTAAAGCTTTAATGAGGTCATAAAGAGTACATATGAATGGTTCCGGAATTTCAACTTCAGATCATAATTACAGGGCAACGAGGATACTTTTCAGCGAACAAAGAGGGTGCGCTGCAGATTTTTATTCTTTGGAAAATAAAAGAGTAGTTTCTTATACGGAGGTATTTTGAGAGAGAGAAAAAAAAGTTTCTCGTGGAAGAATTAATTATCGTTTGAGATCAGGAAATAAGGCGGAGATGCGGAACTGATTCTCATTTCTCGAAACAATCTCCGATACTGCGGGAAAAGGGAATTGTTTTCGGTCAAGAGCAAAACCCCGTGTTTGCTCTTTCTGTGCTTTTGTTTTTATTCAAACTCATAAAATGTTCTCGAAAAATAAATAATAAATAAACGGTTTAATGTTTTAAAGAAAAAAGCTGGTTCAACCTGGTTCTTTTAGTAGTTTTCAGTATTTTATACTATATACAAAATGAGAATGATTGATATTGAGTTTACTATAGACACTTAGACATTTAGAAGACACTTAGAGTTGAAGACACTTAGAATTCCCAAATAAGAATTTAGTGAAAGAATAAGACCCGAATTTCCAAAAAATTCTTCAAAATTGATAGAGTTTTTAAAAATGCTTTACGTGCAATCTTTTATTCCGATTTCCTCCAAAATTGTTGGGATTGTCAATTATAGTTTTAGTCTCATACATGTTTATCTTTCTTTGAAACGACAAATATTTCTAAAATTCATAGACCTTAAAATGAAGTAAAAACATAAAAAAAATATCAGCCAGATTTTTTAAAAAATTATTTTTGACTTTTCATTCATACAAAAAATGCACAATTTTTTTTATATATGTATATATAAAGTAGAAACCTATATTAATTATTTTTGGGATTTTAAATTATATGGACTGAGCATGGAGCATTTTGAAAAAAATTAGTTACTCTGCCAAAAAATCCTTATTTTGAATTCTAAAGTTTTTCAATGTAGTTAATTAAAATATGAAATATTCTCATTTTGTATATAAAGTTAAAAATGGAAAATTAAAAAATTCGTGGTTGAAGGTCCATTTTCCCCTTAACTCACTAGTTCTCAACCACTTTTTGACTACGCCTCTCCTTTGGCTGATCTTCTTTTCTAACCTCCGAGGCATATATATATATATATATATATATATATATATATATATATATATATATAATTTTTTAAAAACTGAAAAATTCGTGGTTGTAGGTCCATTTTTTCCTTAACTCACTAGTTCTCAACCACTTTTTGACTATGCCTCTCCTTTGGCTGATCTTCGTTCCTTACTCCCAAGGCATATATATATATATATAACGTAAGTAACAGTAGAAAAATACATTCTACCCATATTTTTTGCTAACCGTTCTCGCGACCTCCCCCCAAATACTTCTCCCAGTCTCTACTTCTCAACCAGGGGGGAGCGCCCCCCCCCTCTGGTTGAGAAATACTGCCTTAAGAGGTTGCCTTCAAAATATTCTGATATGTGCTTGTTTCGATAAAATATGTACAAATGCATCATATAGTGACATAACTTCAACGCACAACGTATTAATATCCACAATGGAAGATAAAAGGCTGCCAACTATTTTCGAAATGATTAATAGTTCCTCAACAGGCTGGAGAGCATTGACTGTGACCATCTCTATGGACAGTTCACAAAAACCATGGAGACAGTCCCACCTAATGCTCCCTGAAAAATAACTGCAATTATTAGTTTAAAACAAACTGACAATTCAACGTTTATTGTACTTTTTAAGAGATCGTGTGCTTTGTTTGAGCATCCGGTTTAGTAAATTGATATATCTGGATTGGAAATGTACTTTAAAATTCAATGCGCCTTTTTTTCAATATTTTTTATTTCAAACACGTATTTCATTTTTTTTGTTTCTATCACTTACTGTCCTGTAAAAAATAACTATTGAAATTTTTTACGTTAAAAAAAAGTTTAATAAACAAAATCTTACGCGCTCAATATTTATTTAAATGTTTACATTTCTATACAAAAAAAAAATAGAATTCAGAAACACGGATTTGCTAATTTGTGATTAGAAGAATATTGAAATGAGTATTCTTCATAGCTTAACACGGGGGTTGGAGGTCGACTTGATGATACGACATACTAAACATATACCTTATCATCGTCTCACATACTTCGTCATTCAAGTTGTTCACTGTACTGCAAATTTGGACTGTAGTTCACAGTTATAGCACCCTATGAAAAATACTTGGTTTGTTCGATAAGTCCGCGTGAAATTCCAGAGATGGCGCCACTGCACTAAAGTTGTTGGTGCTTTCTCATTTAGAATCTTTTAAGAGCATGCACTTCAAATTTTTTAACAGATTTGAAGTTTAGTCTGGGACTGACTGATATTGTTGTCGGACAACTCTTGTTATCGCTCCCACAATGAAGAAAATTGAGTTCACTACTTTTTAAGGGACAAAATGGCTGCAGAAACTGAGTCTGGGATATAAAAATATTATGGCGAGTCTGCACCTTCGCTTAGATTGATTTATGAGTGGTTTGTTGATTTTCGTTGCGATGGGATGAGCATAAGTGATCCTGAACGCTCTGGTCGCGTCGACCAGACCACGATATGGTGATGAAGAATATAAGATTAAAAGTGAGAGTTTTGACTCTGTTGCCATCTCATCAAAGTGCTTACATAATGCTTTTCACGAATATCTGGATATGAGAAAGCTGCAGGCGTGGTGTCTGCCAAGTGTGTTAACGATGGATAAAAAACGGGAAAGAGTAAACACTAGAAGAAAAATTTGGAGCTGTCAGATGAATTTGACGTAGTTACGGAACAGTTGATGAAACACGTATACATTGCTGCTAGCCAGAAACGAAAGAAGAGTGAAGATAGTGGCATGGAGCAGGTGAACCTGTACCAAAGAAAGCAAAAATGGTTTCGTCCTCAGGAAACGTTAAGGTGGCTGTTTTATGAGACGTTCATCGTAAAATCATTAGTGACTAGTTGAAAAATGGCAAAGCAATCCCTCGAGAGTAAGATACATCTTGAATGGATCATTTAAATAGTGAAACTGAGACAAAAAAGCCACAATTAGTCGGGAAAAAACTATCTTTTCCATGATAGAAATGCTCCGGCTCATTCATCAGCGATTGCGGCGGTAAACGTTTAAAATAACTAACTCAATAAAATTGTTTCCCATCCTACTTATTTTCATGATTTGGCCCCCTGGGACTACTACTTGTTTTCAAATACGAAAAACAAAATATTCAGGCCAGAAATTGGCGTTGAATTCCATAATGGTTAGTGAAACAAACGCTTATTTTGCAGGGTTGAATTGAGTACGATCTGTATAATAAACTCATGACTGCCTTACGGCTCACTTCTTTCTGTGTTTTTCCCGGGCCCAATGGCCACTTTTGTGGGCTTGATATACCCATGGACAGAGAACACATTCATCATTGCAGGGAAATTCGCGGCAGTTACGAATGTGGAAGATATTTGGAAGCGCGAGGTATTCTAGGAAGATGACTTTGCTTGTTCTTTTGTGTTTACTTGTTTCTCTCAAATTCTTGCCATTAGAAATAAAAAAATTGAATAACCTCTGTGCTGTGTTTTTATGCGAAGACAGCACAAAGGAGTTACTTTTAGGGCATAAGTGTGGCTAAATAGTATCATTCTAGGAAGATGACTTTGCTTGCTCTTTTGTGTTTACTTGTTTCTGTCAAATTCTTGCCATTAGAAATAGAAAATTGAATAACCTCTGTGATGTGGCTCTACGCGAAGACAGACCAAAGGAGTTACTATTACGGCATAAGCGTGGCTAAAAAGTATCATCTCTGTAAATAGACGGTATATTCGAAGCAGAATTTAAAAAAAATTCTTTAAAATATGGCTCGAGATTCAGATTTAAAATGATTTTTCAAGTCTGTAGTCCTTATTACAAACCATTTGACGATTTTTTAGGGGGGGGGGAGGGGGGTTGAAATAATGCTTGGAGAATGCTTGATGGAAAAGGACCATGTAACGGTCATCCTAGAAGCAAAAATTAGACCTAAAGTTTATCGTATTTGATGACAACTCCTCCTAAAAGTTAAAAAAAGATTATGAATAAATGCTAATCAAATTTTCAGCCTTTTGTTATCCTATTTAAAAGTTTGTTCATAACTAAATATAGAGAAAAATGGATGCAATCCAAATTTGATTGCTACCCCCTCTTTACTGAAAGAGGAGTTTTTAAATTATAGCAAAATTGCTTTATTTTCAGAAAATTCCACTAGCTCGAAAACGGCTCTCATCCGAGAAGAAAGAAAGGAAAACGATCAGATATATTTTATTAGGGACAAAAAGACCAAATAGTTGCAGTTAGAAAATGACTTCTTAAAATAACAAGGAGTTATTAACGCTAATTCTTAAATTACCTGAAGCAAAAATAGATAAAATAATTATCTAATTAAATCTTCTCTAAATAAACCCTCGATTTGCTGTAATACTTAAGTTAGCTTAAAGTCTTCGTATTCTATAAATAGTGGTTTAACCAAAGGTTACGCAAGAGGTCTATTAATATATTATACAAGCTATTTCCCCTGCATTGCCCGGGTATTTATTTATCCCAATTTTTTTTATTACACGGGAAAAGGAATGGATTCTACCTATAGTGTAAAATCTAAGAAATTTAATTTACAGGTATTTAAAAGTAAGTACAGTATACAAATGATAAAGTAAAATTACAAATTCACTCTATTATTAATTTAACTCAAAACTTGATTATAAACAACATTTTTAATTTCCTATATCCTCAGTGTCTCCGAAAGCTATGGATTCGACACTAATCTCGGTCAGTTTGGACTTTTTTTTACCCCATCTCCCCCCCATCTCCCCCCCCCTCTCCCCCACCAATGGTGTTGGGAGGCTGTACTTGCACTTAAACGGCATCGGGAGGGCCCTATTCATCTCAGCGACACAAAAACTATGGATTCGACACTACTCTCGGTAATTTTGGACCTTTTATTTCTACTCTCCCCAACCCAATGGTGATGGGAGGCTGAACTTGCATTTAAACTGTATCGGGAGTATCCCTATGTGTCGCAGCGAACCCGAAAACTATGGATTCGACACTATTCACGCTCATTTTGGACATTTTATATTCACACTTTCTTACCCCCACCTCACCCAACAATGCTGATGGGGGGCTGCACTCTCACTTAAATGGCATCGGTAGTGTCCCTGTTCATCTCAGCGACATCGAAAATTAGGGATTCGACACTACTCTCGGTCATTATGGATATTTTATATTTCCCCTTCTTCCCTCCCCCATGCTGATGGGGGATGAACTTGCACTTAAACAGCATCGGGAGTATCACTATTCATCTATGAGACCTCGAAAACTATTGATTCGACATTACTCTCTATTTTATTTTTACCCCTTCTTCCCCCCACACCCCCTAATAGTAATAGGAGGCTGAACTTGCATTTTAACGTCATCGGGGGGATCCCTATTCGTCGCAAAGAACCTGAAAACTACGGATTCGACACTATACTCGGTCATTTTGGATATTTATATTTACTCCTTCTTCCCTCCCCCTATGCTAATGGGAGGCTGAACTTGCACTTAAATGGCATCATAAATGTCACTATTCGTCTCAGCGACCCCGAAAACTATGGTTTTGACACTATTCTCGGTCAATTGGGGCATTTTATAATCACCCCTTCTTTCCCCCCTCCCATACCAATACTGATGGGGGGGGGCTGAACTTGCACTTAAACGGCATCAGAAATGTCACCTTTCGTCTCAGCGACCCCAAAAACTATGGTTTTAACACTACTCTCGGTATTATGGACATTTATATTCACCCCTTCTTCCCTCCCCTCCCCCTTATGCCAATGGGGGGGGGCTGAAATTGCACTTAAACGGCATCAGAAATGTCACTAATCGTCTCAGTGACCCAGAAAATTATAATTTTAACGTTACTCTTGGTCATTTTGGACATTTTATATTCACCCCTTCTTCCATCCCCCCCCAGTGCTAATGGGGGGGGGGGGGCGGCGGCTGAACTTACACTTAAACGGCATCAGAAATGTCACTATTAATCTCAGCGACCCTGAAAACTATGGATTCGACACTCATATCAGTCGTTTTCGATTATTTTTACATGTGCCCCACTGCCCCCTAATTAATTTTTAATTAGGGGCAGGGGTATCTTATTCCTCCAGTGTTTCTTTCCAGATTGTATGTGTACCAAGTTTGGTTGAAATTGCTCCAGGGGTTCCAGAGTGATGCTGGAACATACACACATACATCCATTTTTATATATATAGATTTATAAATGTAAAACATATAAAATTCCTGATAAAACTTTTATAGGTAGAAAATTTGCGTTTTTCATCTTTCAAGCTTTTTGTAATGAAATTAATTGCTGAGATATTCAGGAACCGGAGCTTGTTTAGACATCACTCAAAGGGGATTTTATTAAATATTTGATCAGGGAAACGCTTCCTTTTTCAAAAGAAAAAAAATGAAATGCGCTTATTAAATTTTTGTTCTCACAAATAAGATTGCGTGCTAGAAAAGACCGAAAACATAATTTGTTGTTGGAAATCTTGTCAGAACGATGTCAAATATTTTTCCAGGCTAATTCATTTTTTTTTTATTTTGCCACATTACACGTCTTTTTTCAATCTCGGTCTTAAGGTACATCTAACTTAATATGTATTTTTTCTTTATCGGTGATTAAGTACTGTGCATGATTTTTCCCTCTCAAAATTTACTTAAAGTAGCTAGACGCGGCTCTATGTGCGTTCAAGAGCAATAATAACATCGTTTGTAAAATATTCGTAATTATTTAAGTATTGAAGGTATTACGTTATTTTCCGTAGGATAAACATTATTTAGTTAAGTTGACTTTCCAACAGAAGATTTCTCCAAATGTCTTCTGTAATCATTGAAAGAAAGAATGATGTAATTTCGGAATGAGCTCTTTTGACAATCTTCAAACAAAAGTAATCTAAAAGTAACCACATTTGGAGAGACATTTCCTTATAAACTATAACAAAAATTAATAATAGCTAGTTTGAAGAATATAAATTATTCTGTATATTCCATTACTTTCATTTAGGGCTAGAAAAACATTTGAATCTTAACTTTCTTAAGGCTACTGTGTACCAACCCTATTGGATTCTCTCACTTCAATGTTAATCTATGGAGAAAATGGGTCCAAGGATTGCAGACTTCGATTGGAAGATTTTTTTTTCTTAAATTGTACTCCGTAATAGAGAAAAAAATGTATACCTTGGAGAATTTTTCGTGTTTTTTAAAATGGAAATAATATCTTAAAATTGAAATTATTGGAGGGAAAAAAAATCTGGTATAGTGTGTTTTAAACGTTCCTAAATTCCTCTGGTAGACGAAATTTATAAAATGAATCCTGTTGAAAGATGGGGAAAAGTCCAGGCTGTCTGAAAATACTATTTTTATTTGATTATCAGCATTTATGTAGCTAAAATAGTAGACAAAATTTTTTCATAGATTAACATTGAAATGAGCGAATCCAATAGGGTTAGTACAAGGCAGCTTTAATAGTGCTTGTGGCCAAACAGATCCATGCCCCACAAAAAAATCTCACCTCGCATTTATTTCTTGAAAGATACTGCCTTCTCTAACTTATCCCATACAGATATGTTGTACTTCACGCAATCTTAGAATGACCGACTATCGGAAACAGGATACGAAGCTGTATCTACAACCTATGAAGATTGAAGCCAGTATCCCAGCCACCCTTCCGTCAGAGATAAAATTTTCATTACAAGAACTATGCGTTTCACTTTGTCATACACATATGCATACCCCAGGCATGTCTGTCACTGCAATTCTTGAACGAAAAATATACCCATATATACGGTTTTTATACTTAGAAATATATACATACAAACTCTGGGCCTAGGAATATTTACACCAAAATAAAATGGCATTTTTACGTACGTGAAAGTATAAACATGTGCCGGGCATAAGGAGCATGAGAATTTGAGAACCGTCAATCGTTATCAACTTTAATAATTACAAGATAAAAAGAACTTTTTATATACCATGTTTTAAAAATTTTCTGTTGATTCATATAAACTTGACAATTCTGTGTATTAATAAATACTTAAAAAAGAAATTTTTTATGAATTATCCCATCAACTTGAAAATGAAGTTAATTGTAAGTCAACATGCATTTAACTTTTATTTCCCGTTCCGGCCGGTAGATGGCTGCAACAGTCTACAAAACAAAATTAACTGAAAATAACTGAAAATTAATTTAATTCTGCTTAAAGATGGCTAAAAGAATTAAAATAATGCATTGTCATCGTGTTCTGAGCTATTCTAAATGTTTCAAATGTCTAGCTAGTCGGGAAGTTAGTTAAAAATCGATTGCAAGATTTGTACCGGACAAACACACACACAAACAAACACACGAGAAAGCAAGTTAATAAAAACATGGTAAAAAGACAGGTCGTTCATCAAACGAAAGGTTATTTTAGAACTTTCACCTTTTCCTTACAGCGCTGCGATAGCATGCATCCCAAGAATGAATATATATATATATATATATATATATATATATATATATATATATATATATATATATATATATATATATATGTATGTATGTGTGTGTGTGACATCAGCGGTGGCGGCTCTGCGTGGAGGGAGAACGGTTGATTGCCTGCTTACCGTGCGTCACGGAAATGATCTAATAGTCATATAGTCGTTATATTTCCAGCATAAACATCATTGTAGGATCGGTGGGGCTCGCTGCCGCCCTGGGATACTCGAAGGCCCCGTCCAAAGCTTACTCTGGTCCCGCCAGCGTCGGACACACAGGAACACACCGCATTCGACACAAAGGTTAATTTCTATGAACATTTACATGTTCATTAAGCAGCGACAATCCACAAAATCGCACATGTGCACTGAGGCGCGCCTATTTATAACCTAATAGAAGTATTGTCATGTGATGCGAAAACTCTTGCAGTAATTGGATAGTGCCCTGGAATCTGGGCTCTGACGGATTGGAAAACAACAGGGGTTATATAAGAGATGCCTGATTTAAGTCAATTCCTTTGTTCTTTAATCAAACTACGCAATTACTTTTTAACGCGTTACGCCCAAGTATTTTTGAATGAAATTTGGAATTTTGAAACGTTTTATATATTATATATATATATATACATATATATATATATATATACATATATATATATATATATATATATATATATATATATATATATATATATATATATATATATATATATACATATATATATATATACATATATATATATATATATATACATATATATACATATATATATATATATATATATATATATATATATATATATATATATATATATATATATACATATATATATATATATACATATATATATATATATATATATATATATATATACATATATATATATATATATATATATATATACATATATATATATATATATATATATATATAAATATATACATATATATATATATACATATATATATATATATATATATATATATATATATATATATATATATATATATATATATATATATTTATATATATATATATATACATATATATATATATATATATATATTATATAATATATATATAACCCCCCAAATGACCGTTCTAACAAAGGGGGTATGAAATTTCCCGTTCTATAGACGGAATCGGAAAAATGGGCCCCGTAGGCTAAAGGTTAAGGCTGTCACTTATCGTTCGAAAGATGGATTGTTCATTTATTAAAATCTATATTATTTTATGAAAGGGTGCTTAACACGGTAATGTGGCTCGAAATCAACAGAAAAACGAGAGGAAAACAGTCGATTTATTTTTTATAATTGCCCAATCAAGTAACAATATCTCTCTCTCGAGTTGTCATAACATACTTCGAAAGTTAGTGGGGAATAATTCATTCCTATTCCGGTATTATCGCTTACACGAAACCATTGAAATATTCACTAGAATTTTCTTCAACCTCCATTCCGATGCCAAATCGAAATAAGCTTAATTTCTTTATAAACTATGAAAAAAGAAAAACTGAAGAGGTAACAGACATTCAAGAATTTTTCTGAAACTGAACAATACGACAGAGAAATGAGGATACATTGAAACACAAGTGTTATACATAAACAGCAAAAAAGCACAAAATACACACGTCTTTTGTACTCTTTTATCAATACTTCGTCATTTTTATTATTAATTAAATAAGAAGTGGCAATAAATATATTTTTCCACCTTCCTGACAAACGTCATACAGAGGCCTTACATCTCAGCCGACCCAATAAAAGCTTCCTTGATTTCATTAGGCGGGTTCACCAAAGATAGCGTCGCCTGTCACCCAATATTTAATAAAGGAAATGATCAGAGACTGTTTGCGAAGATAAAATGTTTGGCACAGCTGAGAGTGACTCGGTGTCACTTCGAGTGAGCATCGGGAGATATGCCTTAACACGCTCTACTTGCCGTCATTTGGCGAGATTATTTTGTTTGGATCTTTCTTTTTAAAGAAATGTATAACTTTGACAATAGTTTTTTGAAGTTTTGGGATTGTTGTTTCTACGTGAAAGTAATAAAATTCAGATTACCTCTAAATATTTTTTTCAATATTTTTTCACTCAGACCTCTTCGCTGAGTGTTGACGTTATATATATTGCTTGTTAGTCAAGTCGATGAAAGCGATGAGACCCCCGAGATGCCCAATATGACTGTCAGAGAAACAGATTGAGAGAGAGAATATGGAACAGCATGCGTTAGAGCAGGGATTCTCAACCAGTGTGCCGTGAAACTTTAGGGTGCCGGCAGATATTTTTGGGGATGAACAAAAAAATATTACTATAACAAAGAAAAAATATATATTTGTATATATATATATATATATATATGTATATATGTATATATATGTAAATATATATATATATATATATATATATATATATATATATATATATATATATATATATATATATATATATATATATATATATATATATATATAGAGAGAGAGAGAGAGAGAGAGAGAGAGAGAGAGAGAGAGAGAGATACATATATGCATGTATATGTATGCAATAATAACTTTCCACCTATATTAATTAATGAATATTCTAAATTTTCCCGTTAACGATTCAATAAAGTATAGCCCCCTATTTCAAATTATGACCTAACGATAGAAGAATTCACTATCTAAATTGTCCCATAACGCACGAGCGCTAAACGGTAAAAGTTGTTTTCGAAATATGACTCAACATCGCGAGTTTATCTCGCGCCTTCCGTAAGATCACACGACTTCTGACGTACGAGCTCAGATGGTCACCGATAACCAATTAGAAGTTTTTGGCCCCCTGCTGTCGAAGGTCACGAACCCTTCATATATGCCAGAGCATGTGTTTTACGAGGGCTTTTTTCTGACTGTCCTCGTACTTTGCTGACGTCCCGTACATGCTTTGTGCTATCTCCGCACTCTTCTTGTCCTGTGCTGCTCTATCGTCAGTCAAGACGCAACGTAGCTAAATACTCCAGCAGATCCGGACGTTACGTGTACTTTTATGTGTGCTCTAACATGCTTCAAAACGCCGTCATTGTGTGTCCTGAATAAAGACAGTTCTAAAAATCTTTGGAGATTCATTTCGACCCACTTAAAATAAATATTAAGTTGAATGAATGACCCTCGCGTCCCACAAGTTGCGAAACAGATCGATGCATTCGTTCTTGAGGATGAATTAGCCACTTTCATGTTCACAACTGTTATGTCTGATATCAAACGTTTTCGCTCTAAGCACCCATTGCAAGTTTCACATTAATAAAACAAAATTCTTCTCAGCGATTTCCATTTTAGTCTACTGTCATACTATATCGAATCCCATGGGTAGTTTTGAAACTGTATTAAAATATCCTATAGTACAGGGGTGGCCAACTTTTTTAAGTCAACGATCGACTTTTTCATGAATTGTCTATTCGGCGATCGACTAGTTCCTATTTTCATAAAAATGAGCATTTCTATATAACTATTATAATCTAAAATTTTTCAAAAAATTATGGCTCGCGATCGACCAAAATCATGTCGAAGATCGACCGGTCGACCGCGATCCACTTGTTGACCAACCCTGCTATAGTATATCTTATGTTTAAAATTCTTCTATTTATGTTTAAAAAAATTGAAAACATAAAAATTCTAACAGGCGTGCCTCGAGTTACCTAATCTCATTCCCAAGAGTGTCACAAACATAAAAAGGTTGGGATTCCCTGCCTTAGAGTTCTGGGGTATTATAAAAATTAAATACCAAATCAAATATTGAGATAGTGTGTGTAAACGATTGCGTAAAGAAAAAAAGAATTTACAAGATACGCAAAAGTTCAGTTAAACAACTTAATGTTGTTTAACTAAACTTTGGCTACTGACATAGAGTTAAAATTTATACTGTTTGTTGAATGACAGTTTTAAAATAAATATATCCTCTATGGTAATGTGGCCCATAGCGATCCATAACCAACTTCGTGAAACAAGTTAAAACACGAAACGGAATAATTTGAGAAGGAAACTTGTTTACATATGTACAAAGGTTTTATTAAACCTTAATATATTTACAAAACATCATTTATTACAAGAATTTCCCTGGCTAACACAAGCCAAATATCCTTATCCACGGTCTCTGTTCCGAGCAAACCCGTGCAATCTCTCATAAGATTAATCACAGACCCGGCGCACTCCAGCGCTGTCGGTCTCACACCAGTCGATCAGCTAAAAAGCCCCCCAGACAAAGAAGGGGAGTCCTTTTATCCTTTTCTTCCAATTTTCTAGAAGAATCCAGAAGACTCCACAAATTGCTGGAACAACCTGGACTTCCGGGCCGATGGAGGTCACTTCCGCTCGTGCCGACCCTTTCAAGGAAACCTGAAATCCATTTGGGCCCGGGACATACTCCATTGTTAGTTTAATAGATGCCGCCGCTGATCGGCAACATATGTGCAGACTGCGGGAAGAAGAAAAGAAAGGTTATTTGGCGACTTTTGCACATTAGCGTTCCTTTTGATGTGCCTGCAACACATGTGGAAAACTCATCAATTCCACCGGCTGAGTCGAAATAAGGAGTGCCGATGTCCACGATGTGACAGCTCCTCCTCCCATCAAGTCTTTTTATATTTTAAAAAGACTAAGGTCACAGGTGTACGTCCAAACGAGGTAATCCTTCGGAGAGGTCTTTCACACAATGACTTATTTGAGCCCTATCTTAATGGCTTAATACCAGACCTACCGCGTACTCGAAACTCTAACACCAAACCCTTCTTAGTACTCAGTTCGAGAGCCTACCAGTCAAACCTTCGTCTCTACACATTATGTTGACACATCAGAAACATTTTATAGCGGTTACAAAAAGAATAAACACAATTATACACTGAAATAATTTCTACTCACAACTTCTTAGAACATGAGATTAAAACACCGCTACCATACTTATATAAAAACATACAGTCACTTTACACTTATTGACATGCTAAAAATTCCAATCATTTTACACATAATCAGTTTACAACTTAGCACCTTTAACAATAGTACTTAAAACTTCACCTTAAAAATTCAACACAATGATAACTTACAACCTGCTCGTCAAACGACTCACAGTTTTCTTAAATTTTTCCATTTAGTCGTTGGTTCACAACTGACTCAACCACCAGAATTTACACAATTCATTTGGACTTTCCTTTGTCCGTTCAACCTGAACCAGACATGACAATAGGCAAAACCGCCTCACATTCTATTCACGGAACAGAAACAATCATACTATTAGACCTAACATACTAACAAATAACAAAAAAAACCTTAACTAATTTTCACTGTGAAACGCAATACAAATCTTTAAATAATTTCCATAATCAAATAATCAAAATTAATTGGTCCACTTACTTATGGATGCACAAACAAATTAAAAATTAATTACTAAGATTTCATCACAATGGATTAATTTCTCCATTCTTAGGTTACGAATTTACCATCATACCTAACGTAATACACTTCATTACAATAGAACACATTCAAATCTTAACTAGGTATTCACACTCACAACCAATTTAATACATTTCATCACTATAATTTAATAACATTAATTTTCTAAATTATGCAATTACAACAATACCAAATTTCATACAATTATAACTCACATTTCATACCAAAAATATGTACATACATAATATTCAGATAACTCTCTGAACTTAACGTTCGATTTCCCGAGATGACTGACTCGGTTCATCATTTTCACACAATTTTATTCCTTTAATTTTGGAATTAATCCTCCTCGAAGCATCTCGCTTACGCTGTATTTTCATGGTAACCCTTTCATTCGGCCTCCTAAAATCAACCTGTCCAGAATCTCCCAATGTCCAGAGTCCAATAATCTTCGCCCTCGCGAAAATTTTCAATTTTCGGTTTTGTCTCAGTCTTCCGAAATTTCTAGGTTGCCTTCCCGAGTATTTCTTACACGTTTTTATTTTGAATTTAACGGAATACTTTCTTCCCCTAAATTTCCTCTTAAATTTTACAAAACCCTGGCTTCCAGCCTTTTTTCTATGCCTTACGCAATTCGGCGTCCTAAATGCTACCAGAAGTAATTCCCTTTTTAGTACATTAGCCCTGAGTTTCCCAACCTTGGGTAACCTCCCTGTCCAACTGTATCTAATCAGGCTCGCTGTCCTTCTATTTTCTACATTCATTTTAACCAGACCAAACTGCCAGAATTTTTCTAATAATTCCTCCGAGTCCCCCTGTTTCGACTTTGTAACCCGCGCGAGTCTACTATTCTCCCTCGGGAATTCCCCCGGGTCACCTGTCTTTACCTTTTCTCGTATGACAGCTAACGTGTGACATTTCTCCTGTTCCCGCGCTAAATCCTCGGGGATTTCAACTAACGGAGACTCTGAATAGGGGCCGTTTAGAAAAACTTCGGGTTTAGACTCCTCTATTGTCGGGCTCGCTTTGACCATGTTTTGTTCAGTCTCTTTAGCTGGGCTCCGCGTAAAAACCGCATTTATTGGAGCACTATTTAATTTTTTCTCAATTAACTCAGCGGTCTTGTTTCCCAGCAGATAATAACCCTGGTCAACCCCGTTCGGTTTGACCGCCGCTTTTGTCCAGACGCTCCCAAAATCACTCTCAATTTGAACCCAAGCCAAAGGCAAACGAATACATTTATCGTCCAGAGGTTGTCTTACCCAAATGCCTTCTCCTATCAGGTCCTCATTCGTCACCCATGACCTATCACATAGATCAATTTCCGCCCCCGTGTCCCTCAAATATTGTCTGGGTACACCGTTGATTACCGCCTTTTTCAAGTAAGGATTAAAGCAACTGCTTAGATCTACCCCCGTCACGACATGGTTAATTACTTCGCCTTTCTTTGAATTTTTTTGGTATTTCGGGCACTCATTCTTGAAATGTCCAGTTTCCCCGCAAAAATAACAAGTCAAAGCCTTCTTCCTCTCATATGACTGCTCTTTTCGCCAATTCGTGTTACTCGTTTCCTCATTTTTATTTCCTACCTCTGATTTAGATTTACTCTCGTCTTTATTTTTGCCGTAAGTCTGACCTTTTGTTTTTTCCTGGCCCGGTTTTTTTCCCCATAACCTTTCGTCTTGTTTTTTTCCATTATAGTGTACGCTTTCATATTTGTCACACTTATCCGTGATTATAGATACATTCCTCAACTCGTCCCAATCTTCTACATATTTTCCCCTAATTTCCATCGGGACGCGTTTTTTAATTTGTTCCGTGACCATTAGCTCTTTCAAAGCCTCGAAATCGCTAACGTTCACTGACTCAAGCCAATTTTCCAAATATCCTTTTAACTCATAAGCTAGGTCGGACCACAATGCTCCCGGTTTCCTTTGATGGGTTAGG
Source organism: Dolomedes plantarius (assembly GCA_907164885.2). Lineage (NCBI taxonomy): Eukaryota > Metazoa > Arthropoda > Arachnida > Araneae > Dolomedidae > Dolomedes > Dolomedes plantarius. The sequence continues at coordinate 196,596,479 of OU015496.1, read as the reverse complement.
AACTTGGCACGCAAAGCACCCGTGCCTAGTCTGAACCGTTTTAATAACAGCGATTTTATGTGAGGGTAATCATCCCCTTTTTCTCCCGGTTCCTTCACAATAATTTCTGATATTTCAACCGGTAATAGCGGGATCAATTGACTGACCCAATGGATAGAGGGCACCTTTGTTTTTTCCGCTTGTCTTTCGAAAAGCATAAGGAACAGCGTTATATCTCCTGAGAGGGGGTCAAATTTGGGGACCAAATCTCTCAAACTGGTTCGAAAACCTCTATCTGTCTCTAAGTTAGAGTCGTTCGAGCTTACACTGCTCATTTCGACAGTACCCTGGATGCGCATTTTTTCCAACTCAAACCGCCTATCATCCTCCAGCTGTTGCCTATAAGCCTCTTGCTGTTCTTTCTCACGACGCCTATCAGCCTCTTGCTGTTCTTTCTCACGACGCCTATCAGCCTCTTGCTGTTCTATTATCGATTCTATAAATGCTTCAATTACATTTTCTTTGAAATCGGATGCCCCCATAATTTTCTTTGCAAGCGCTAACTTTTTGTCGTTTACCGAAACCTCAGTATCAAATTCCTCGGCCAAAGCCAAGAGGACATTTTTAGTCTGTTTGCACAGAAAAGCTTCCATTTTTTTTTTTTTTTTTTTTTTTTTTTTTTTTAACCTAACCGGTCACCCCTAGTACCGTAACACAATTTTCCCGGTCTAGAATACACTAGCTACACATATACAATATCCTAGCACTTTAAAAATTTAGGCATATATCACCTTCTACCAATACGTCTAAAATATAGAACCAAAATCACACTAGCACATATATCACACTAGAACATATATTACACTATACACCTATAAATATTTTTATAGCACAATTCAAACAACGTCTCCCAAACTGAGTACCGTTTTTCTCTTTCTGCACAAACGTGCTGTGAGATTCCGTATGGATTACTCACACATACCTTGATTACCACTAATCAAAATTCTATCTTCCCCTAAGGGATTTTTAGTTTTCCCAAACTAATTTTTTATTTCACGCGCCTGGCGACTTAAACTCAGACCTCTCTAAAAAGATTTTCGAATGGACTCACCTTCTTATTCGTTGCATCCAGCTCGACCCGCTGATTGACTTTCTCTCCAAGGTGTCCTCTTTTTAGGCTGCTCGGTCTTGCTTCTATCCTAGTCTCCGTGCTGCTCCCCGATCAGTGAAGACTCCACTTCTCGATCCTCTGGAACTGCAGACGCACCGTCCTACGTGGACTCAAATTCCAATTTATTGTGGAATACTCCCAACGGACTGCCACCAGCTATGGTAATGTGGCCCATAGCGATCCATAACCAACTTCGTGAAACAAGTTAAAACACGAAACGGAATAATTTGAGAAGGAAACTTGTTTACATATGTACAAAGGTTTTATTAAACCTTAATATATTTACAAAACATCATTTATTACAAGAATTTCCCTGGCTAACACAAGCCAAATATCCTTATCCACGGTCTCTGTTCCGAGCAAACCCGTGCAATCTCTCATAAGATTAATCACAGACCCGGCGCACTCCAGCGCTGTCGGTCTCACACCAGTCGATCAGCTAAAAAGCCCCCCAGACAAAGAAGGGGAGTCCTTTTATCCTTTTCTTCCAATTTTCTAGAAGAATCCAGAAGACTCCACAAATTGCTGGAACAACCTGGACTTCCGGGCCGATGGAGGTCACTTCCGCTCGTGCCGACCCTTTCAAGGAAACCTGAAATCCATTTGGGCCCGGGACATACTCCATTGTTAGTTTAATAGATGCCGCCGCTGATCGGCAACATATGTGCAGACTGCGGGAAGAAGAAAAGAAAGGTTATTTGGCGACTTTTGCACATTAGCGTTCCTTTTGATGTGCCTGCAACACATGTGGAAAACTCATCAATTCCACCGGCTGAGTCGAAATAAGGAGTGCCGATGTCCACGATGTGACACCTCCTATGACATCGGCATGTTTGTCGAATCGAGCTTTTAATAAAATATCTGAGTTACAAATTTTTCTGTTTGTTGAATGACAACTTTAAGATAAATTCGTCCTTTTGATTATATCTTTCCTCTACTACAATTGAATTTTGTTGAATTCAACTTTTGCTTTAGACCCCGAATTACAACTTTTACTGTTTATTCAATTATAAGTTTAAATTAAACTGACACCACAACAACTGAATGTTACTCAACTGAGCTTTAACTGTTTGAACTGGATTCCAGCTGTTGTTATTCATTGAATTCCAACTTTAAGTTAAATTGACACAACAACTGAAAACTGGTAAGTATAACACTCGCTCTGTGACATTGTCTCCATTACTACACGAAATTAGTATTTATATAAATGTATGATGCCTCGTTCCTAACTCTAAACATGTCATCTATCTGCGAACTCTTGATCTGGGCGGTCTCATAAACTCTAGGATAAGAGGACATAAAGTTCTTGTAAGGTGCGGTTCTGACGTTATAGAATGCATAAATCCCAGAGTGATTCGAGTGCTCTCTAGATTTTAACATTATATTGACGTCTAGAATCCCATAAACTTCGAACACTTACAGCACTTCAACCGCCAGAGAAATCCCTTTGAATTCGCCGACAGTATAAAACAGACTGCCAGAGTCCACGAGCAACAACTTTAAATGCGTTTTTCTCAGAGTTATGTTTTTTAGCACAAATCTCTTCCGTTATCATGATAGCTCACACAATAATGTCTATAATTTGATAAAATTTTCAGGAAATGTTTTAGATGTTATTGTTAATTAAATAGAGTACAATATTTGATGTATAATAAATAGTTTTTCATTTGGGGCTGTTTTTATAACGGATGGAATGACGAATCAGGGAAAATTTTCCTTTTGGAACATAAAATTATGTGTATTATTTTTGCATTTTAAAATTTCTCTTAGACTGTAGGTAATTTTGAAGATAGCTGTCATATGTATCATGTGTGCGAAGTAAATTAAAATAGTAGCATTAGAATTTTGTGCAGAGTGATAGGCATTTTAGCTGAATTTCATTAAAAATTACTTCAAATTGACCAATTTATAAAAAAGTATGGTATTTACAGGTAAGTTTTTTTTACTTTTTTTAATTTTTAAGTGCTATTTTACCATAAAAGACCGAAAAATTCTTTAAAAATTGATTTTTTTAAAATTGGCTCCGAACGTAGGCTGTCACCTTAACGTATCGTAGTAAAGTAATTGAAGAGAAAGACTTGTCGTATTATTGACTACGATACAGCTCGTTACAACCAAAATTAAAACTTTTTTACTCTTTAATGAATTACGTCCTTGAAATAAGTTGATCCTGAAACACGAGTTTTTATATTGAACTTATGCCATTACAACTTTATTTGTGAAAATGACTGCTAAATATGGATAAAACAGGCATAATCTAGCTAGCCACATTTCCTCTCTTTCCAGCCTTAACATACAGAACTGAACAGACTCCACCTGCGAGATCTGAGAAAAGTATATCGCCTTCTCCAGAGGAACTTTCCTTTAGGTGGAAATTGACATGTAACAAGATGTCGAAAGCAATTTCATACTCAGCCAACTTTTCAGGAATAAAGATGGGAACATCATTCGTTGTTTCGTCGCGTGGTTGGTTTTCGAAGCTCCCTTCTTCAGCAAGCGAAAGTGATGACCTGTCACTTCCTAGCTAGTGTTTCTCAAAACCCGTAGTTTGGATGCAAAGGTAATTTATAGCGTTTCTACCAAAATAATTACCTATATATATATATATATATATATATATATGTATATATATATATATATATATATATATATATATATATATATATATATACATATATATATATATATATACATATATATATATATATACATATATATATATATACATATATATATATATATATATATATATATACATATATATATATATATATACATATATATATATATACATATATATATATATATATATACATATATATATATATATATACATATATATATATATATACATATATATATATATACATATATATATATATATACATATATATATATATATATATATATATATATATATATATATATATATATATATATATATATATAACGCGTAGGTATGCGGCACAAAAATCGACGATATTTCTACACTCCAAATGGTAACGGCTGCAACTACTGGATGTAAACATTAACGGCCGTCCGCAATTTGCAACTGCGTGTTTGTAGTGGCTTGAAGATAGCACGTAAGCTGGTACAAATTAATTGCTGTATTTTACTCGTGAATAATTTTAATTTTTTCTCTAACTAACTTTAATTTATTCATTTGATATGATTAATAATTTTAATTTATTCATTTGATATGATTAATAATTTTAATTTATTCATTTGATATGATTAATAATTTTAATTTATTCGTTTGATATGATTAATAATTTTAATTTATTAATTTGATATGATCTGAATTGCGAACAATAGTACATAAAATAGTACATACAGAAAGTGATGTAATCTACACTATTTTTTAGTACTTGCTGGGTTTTTAATCCATTTTATAAGTGAAAACATTTTCACAACAGTTTATTATTTGATATGATTAAGTGTAGATATCTGAATTGTGAACAATAGTACATACAGGGAGTGATGTAATCCACACTATATTTTAGTACTTGCTGAATTTTTACTCCATTTTATAAGCGAAGAAATTTTCCCAAAAAATTATTATTTGATATGATTAAGTGGGGATATCTGAATTGTGAACAATAGTACATACAGGGAGTGATGTAATCCACACTATATTTTAGTACTTGCTGAATTTTTACTCCATTTTATAAGCGAAGAAATTTTCCCAAAAAATTATTATTTGATATGATTAAGTGGGGATATCTGAATTGTGAACAATAGTACATACAGGGAGTGATGTAATCCACCCTATATTTTAGTACTTGCTGAATTTTTTAAGTGAAAATGTTCCCCAACAATTTCTTATCTGATGTAATGATAAAGTGCAGATATCTTAATTTTGAAAAATAGTACATACAGAGAGAGATGTAATCTTTAAAATCATTGGTGTTGGGTTTCTCAGTCTTATCTTTAACTCTGTTCTGAAATAATGGAAATTCATATTATTTAATCATGATGTTTTAGAATCTGCCATACAGTGAATTTAGCAATGATTATAAATTTTTTGGCTGCGCTCCTTCCACCCCTTAAAAACGCATATTTATGATGACAGGTAATAGTAACATTCCTTACATATGTTACTTTCAGTTGAGTTATTTTGCAAAAGAAAATATAAAACTAAAAGCGACCATGCTGGTCGCGCAGTGGCTAGTTTGTAAATATTTTTATATATCTGTACTCATGATTGAAAATTCAAAATATGACTATCTGTCTCCGAGAGCATTTATACATAAGAAATTCCGTTAAGACCTAGGTCGGATTTCATTGACCAATATTTCATGACAGGCAGTGTGCAGCAATTGAATTTTTCTAATGCAAGAGGTCTCATAAGTATGAATAAAGTGTAAAATTATTATGAATGGGCAGTTTTTATTACTATAAATTGAGCGTTACATTTGAAGTTTAAACAGAGGTTTTAAAGAGGTATTGCCAAAAGGGGTAGAGCGAATATGACAAAATATCTGAAATGTCGGCTTTTATTTTGAAATGCATCTAATTCGCGCTTTCTTAAAACAAATCATATTTTAAGAAAATCGTCTAATTTCATTTCGCAATGCGCGAGTCTTTTCACTTACTAGTCCCTGTGGGAGACCTTGTAGAATTTTTTCCCCGACAGCACTCATATGAGGTTCTCGTCTTCTTGGATGACGCACAGAACAGTCTGTTACTAGAAATTTTTTTATCCATTTGCAGATCATGCTTTCAAGAAGGTCCTTTGCCACACTGGGCGCAAAAGATTGAAGAAGACTTTGTGTAAAAGAAGAATTAGTGATTAAAAGAATTTGTATTGCAGATTCTATCTCCGCTAACCAAACTCTATTTGACCCACTGAAAATAGTATCTCTCTATTCTAAAAATAAGTAACCGCCGCTGCCGTTGTCAAAAGCATGTCACGCTATCTCCTCCGAAACCGCTGGGGGTATGGGGTCGAGAGCAATACCAATGGATGCAGAAAAATGGGGAGGACCAAAGTAAGACATGTCTCATCTTCGTCGGACTTTAAGTTTTTTTTTTTATGTTTCATGGGAAAATATTAAATTTTCATCTTCAGATTACGATAACTCGATAAAATATGATCGTAGAATTTTGATCTTTTTACAATCTAAGACTACAGACATTCCTCTTCCAAACTAGACCTCATTTGTTTAAAAATTTTTTAAAACAGACTAATATTTTCATAAAAAAATAAAACACAGTTTTTCAAGAAATATCGTCCCCTATGTGGATGTAATATCGATGCTCCTCGAGTTTTTATCTTACAAAGAAAATATTTACATCATCTGGAAGCTGAAAGCTTTCTTATTCATATAAACCTCATTTCATGTCTATATCTTAAATTTTCGATTTTTAATTAAATTTTAAAGCTGATAATTCAACAGTGATGAAACGACCTTCGCATTAATGGTGACAATAGTAATCGAAGCTGTTACATTGCCCGAGAATCACCCCTATGTATCTCGCTATTAGCCATAACAGAGGAGCGAGCCCCTAGTTTTGCAAAAAAAAGAACCCAACGACTGATTTATTTCCTAAAGTGTAACACTTATTCAGCTTTTGCACAGCTATCAAGTTATTTTCTATTCCTTTGCAAGGCTTTATACTCCTTTTCAAGCGCTCTGTGCTATCTCTATGGCATAAAATGTTTTCTGGCTCACTCGGAAGATATTACACTGTCATAAAATTTCAATTGCGCATCTTTATGATCTTTATATTCATGATTCTGAAGTTGCTACAGTGGATCTTAAAGGTAAGGTAGTTGAGTTTGGGAATTTTAAACATTTAAATGAACAGAAAAATTACATTCATTTGTGAAGTTATCTAAAATTAGATTTAAGTCAGATTTTGGATAAAAATATTTTTCATGAAAATGCATTCTGTCAAGGATAAATTAGCTTTGTTAGTAAATTTTGGTTTCGAGATGGAAATACAATTTTGATACAAAGAATGTTGAACCCGGTGATAAAATAATGATAGAAACTCACCAACCATTAAGTGTTTATAGATCAATTTAATACGGAAAGATAATAGTCAGCTAGATGTTATACTTTCGAGGAAATTTCCTCTGTTTTTTCTAACTTTCTAATCACATATTGTAAAATACATTATTTCTGATTCTGTTTTTTGAATATGAAAATGGACTTTGTATTAAAAAGCGCATAAGCTTTAAAAATTAAAAAAATTCAGTATTTAATTTTTTTAAAGGCATGAAAAAAATTGATGTTTGTCGCTAGGAAATTAAAATTATTTTATAAAAATATTGTATTTAAATAAAAGAAGCTTTGGAAAGCCCGCGTATTGACTTTAATGATCTTTCGAATGCAATAAGCAGATGTAAGGAATTATTCATTTGTTAATCCGTGATTAGACGAATATTGAGAATCAAATTCCCTATAGCTCAACACGGGGAATGAAGATTTGGAGGTCAATAGATGAGTATAATTAGTTTAGTCGAGCAAGGAAGAATAAGACAATAGCAAATTGATAGACTGATATTTATGGCAGCCCAGACAATGATGAATGATCGTTGGCAGAAACAACGACATAGATAAATGGACATTGATAATTACACGAAAAATGATAAGCTAATACTGATAAGACAAGACTCTCTACCTTCCCTGATTTGATGAAATGCACGTTCGCATTATAGAATGACATTAATAAAAGCCTCCGTTATAAATAAATTAATAAATAAATGACGTTCGCGAACGTCATTTTACGGAATTAATATTCTGATCATTAATTGGGCATAAATACACTTCTCGCAATTCTTAAATGAATTATTTAAAGTATAAAAATTTTGCCGCACGTAAGTAAATGCACTTAAATAATCACCTAAGTGCATGAAATTATTGATTTCGATTCAAATGCAAGAAAAATAAATCAAATCTGCAATTACATTTACTTTAAGTACCATTTATTATTCATGGTGTGGATAAACTTCATAATTTATGCAGAATCCGGCTTGGAATTACTGAATTCCCAGAGCGCCTGATGGAGGAACATCACTATTGATTTTCGAAATAAATTTTTAATACGGCCGAAACCTGGCTTCCTCTCTCAGACGATCACCGAGGGGTGTCTGTAAAATTTAGCTATCAAATTTCATACGATAAGCATTGACCGCTCCGGCGAAATTGATTTAGAATGAATTCCGTATACTGACGCCCAATAAAACTCATTAAATATCTCGCTGCATAATGCATGAGGTAACTCTAAATGGAGTTCTAAACCTTTATCATAATGGTAATGTCGTACAGATTTTAAATATGATGAACGTAAGTTTAGTTGGACGGCTTCAAGATTTTTCGAAAACTCCGAACTGTTGCCCAAAGTGAACTTTTCTGTGAGTAAATGAGGGAGAAAAATTAGTAGAAGTGAACTTAGTTGTAATTAAAATAAATAAAATGAGAATAAAATAAAATTAGATTTGGCAGGCCAGATTCTCTTTATGAAAGATCTGGCCTGCCTATGTTAACCCTTTCAGGGGTACCAACCTCGCCCGTTTGTAGGGTGCAAATTTTTTTCCCGAGTTCTTTTAACCTAAAAAATCTTGGAAAATTTTCAAATGAAAGGTTCCAAAATGCTTTTAGTTCTTTAATCTGATAACAGATAGCAGTAGTAACCATTTTTCTGATTATTTAATTGGAATACATTGAATGCAAGTGAAAAAAGGACTAGGTTTAAGCGTTTGCACTGTGCAAACGGTGCCCCTCAAAGGGTTAAAAGTTTAATTTTTAACATAGGATTACGTTTCTCAATAACGGTCCTCTGCAAAGAAAAAATCATAGTCCGTCTCGAGTTATAATTTTGGCAACGCGCCAAACCTAGTAGCAGTAAACAGTTAAACAGAAAAGTACCAAAATGCGTCCAAAAAAGAAAGAAAAAAAAGAGGTGAATAACGATAAGTAATCATACGTTAAAAACTCGCGGTAGTTTCATAAGAAGAGACTACCTGAAATATTTTTTAATTGATCATCATGAAGGATTAAAGAATTATTCCTCAATATTTTTAAAAGCAACTTCTCTGTGGCCATCAAAGATTACTTTTGATAATATTTTCATCAATATTTAAAATTTTTTATTATAACATTTTCCATTGTTTTTCTTAAACCTATAGCTCTATGCTATCGAAGTAGAGCACTATTTTTTTAAATAAAGTTGTCGTGTCGTAAATAATAATGTAAATCTTTTTCCAACGTGATACTGCAGGAAAGAAGTTTTAAATGAAACCATCTTTTGTGATACTGAAATCTTTTTAACCATCTTTTATAATAATGAAATATAAAAAATTTAAAATGACTAGTTTCGAATACCATTTATTCATTTGTTTATTACTTTTAGGTGTTATTTTAGACCAAATCTGATAACATTTGAATTTACTTTTTTAAGGAGGATCAAGACATAGAATTTCTCCTTCGATCATACACTTAAGATTAGTCCAATTTATAAATATTCCCACATAAGAGTTTATGAAAAGTATAACCTTAAAAAAATTATAGATCGTAGCTTCGTTTCCATTATCATTAAACTTGTTTTAGTTTGTTTCTAGTCATTTCAGAAGGGCTATATTTACATCCGGCTTTTGAACTAAGTCATTCAAATTTTTGAGAAAAAAAAGTGTCCATAAAATAAAAATATAATGCGATTTCCATACAATTAAATTTTTAGAGATTCAAACCTATATTTCAACTCTAATGGGCCAAATATATAATACTTTTTAACATGTTTTTATTAACTTGCTATCTTATTTGTTTGTGTGTATGTTTGTCCAGTACAAATCTTGCAATACATTTTTAACTACCCGATTAGCTAGACATTTGACACTTTTAGAATAGCTCAGAACACGATGACAATGCATTTTTTTATTACTTTTAGCCATCTTTAAGCAGATTTAAATTCATTTTCAGTTAATTTTGCTTTGTAGACTGGTGCAGCCATCTATCGCCCGGGACGGGAATGAAAAGTTAAACGCAAGTTAACTTCCAATTCATTTTCAAGTTGATGGGATAATTCATCAAAAAAATTTTAAAAAAGTATTTATTAATACATAGAATTGTCAAGTTTATATGATTCAACAGAAAATTTAAAAACATGGTATATAAAAAGTTCTTTTTATCTTGTAATTATATTCATTTGACCGATAGAAGACATCTTTTTTTATAACATGAAGCTAGTAAATTACATTTATAGCTGGAAAATAGATAGTTGAGGTTGATTGGGTTGTCACTCCTGTCCTAAACAATCACAAGATAATTGTTAGGTAAAATATTGACCACGATGTATTATAACGAGTTGATAGAAATAGATGAGCTCAAAATTATATTTACAAAATTTAAACTCCATTCATTGCCTGCTTACATTATTTGATTAAGGATCTAGAATTGTCTGAAAATTCAGATCTTCAAACGTCAAGTTATCACTGTGTTATTAATCAAACAGATTTCGTCATCAAATCCCCACACACAGTGTTTGAACTGTGAAATACATTAAAAGGTATCCCAATTTAATGAACTAATCTTGAAGAGTTCTATTCAAACCTGCAGATTATTTTCAACGAATCATAGGCCCTCATTAGAGAAATAAAACACAGCCACAACATACTTTTATATTAACTATAACTAACATTAATACACTAAATGAGAGTATCAGTTTCAGAGGTGATACAGAAGATATTGATAAACTACACTCTTTGGAAGTATTTTTTCATCTATGTTTTATTCAACGAGAGAATTTAAAAAGTGAATGAAATTATATCTGAACATGCATTTACGTTTTCTTTTACACTCACTAGTCTTATTCTCCTTTTTTGGCCTGTTTTTATGCATGTTAGTTACCAGTTTTCACTTTTTTAACTAAGTTTAAATCGTTCTTCCCTTAATGACCAAAGTCATTAGTACTTTTTTATAAGAATTTCTATTTTTAACGATAAATCTCGGGGAAATGAAAGAATTTTTTTTCCGTATATGAAACTCTTAGAATTAAGTTTTCTCCGACTTAGTTTTAAAGAAACATAAAGGGTCTTTATAAATTATAATGCAATGTTTTCCTTACAAAGCAGATCTTTAATAAAGATATATAACAATAAAACCTAAAGGGAGGCTACCATTGCAAATAGACTATTATATACCTTAACAGCCTTAAGTATTCATTTAATGTTGGCTGGTAAATTGCAAGATATTTGTGACGGGTATGGAAACATGTGCAGATTTATGAGTGCCGAAATTCCTCGGTAAGTTTATCTAAGCGACTGTGGCACGTTTGGTGATATAAACAAGTATCTACTGGATGCCTGAAGGTTTTTTCTAGAAGCAGTATTTTCTTGAAAATCATAGAAAAGTCTGTGACTCCATTATCCAAATCTCTAAAGGCAGGGGTGCGTGGATGAAGTTGAGCTTTAGTGTTTGATTTTAGATATATGACCGGTAATTTCTTACACTTTCTGAAATACTGTTTCGGGTCGTTTAGTTTGTAGTCATTAATTTTTATTGCAACTGGTAGAGCATCAAAGATATATTTGATCAGTAAGCATTGTCAGTATATTCGGAATAGGTCAGTTCGTATTGTTTTGACAAAATGTCCGTTATATGAGCATCAATTAGTGGTAGGGTATACAATATCTTTCAAGTATTCACTATAGGTAAACATAATTTAAGCTGAATTCGAATTGCCAAAGGAAATTCATATTTTTCCCTCCGAAGCAAGGTGAAAGAATGCCTACGCAGTAAGCCGAAACAGGCAAAAACATACTGCAGACGCCTTCTCTTACTCTGCAACTGAGGAAGAAAGCGAAATTTAATTTGTTTTCGGCAATGAAAAAGATTAGAAACTTCGAGGAGCGCATGATTAATTTTCTTGTAGCAAAGGCATTCACTCAAATGGCAGAAAAGCACTCAATTCTTAACTGATGACTTTTATTGTTAAGATAAACCAATGCATAGATTTGAGACAAAAGGATAATCAAAAAATGTGTATTAGGATCAGCGAAGCCAATGTGTGTGCACCTACAAATAACAATAGTTGACGGTAGATGTGCAAATGCGATGGTTGTATAGGAAACAAAGCGTGGTTAGTTGGTTGGTTGGTTGATAGCGTTACGGTCACTTTTTGCAAGATGTGGCTAATCAAAATTCCACCAACAGTGTTGATTTGACCATTGCTAACATCTATTCCAAACGAAAGATTCTGAACCAGAGTCTTTGGTACCGAATGGCAGCATGTGCAACACAACGTACGCAGTTTCGCATGTAACAGACAAAGTGTAAAACAATTAGAAAGCCTGAAACGAACCAGGGTTGTTTTGCAACTTACAAGACGCATTTAAGTCACGACTGAAAGGGTCGGGGGCAAATGCAAAAATTTTGGCCAAGTATATGTAAGTACTGATGCAGGTTCTATTATCTAACGATTCTTTTACTTGTCCCTGCATTCATGGTCACGTTACGAAATAAATGCTGCATAGTCTTCAAAGTCTCCGAAACAAATTTTTACAAAACGTAATTGCAATGAAACTTTGATTTCATTTTTGTCTCTCCTATACTGACAGCAGAAACGAAAGCGAGCAAAAGCGAACTGAAACATCATAAAAGGGAGAGAAAAATAGCTCGGGGCCAGAGAAAAATCGAAACGGAGTGGGTTCTTCCCCTTATTACAGATACCGTATCAAGCAGAATCGATTATCATAAGAAAGGGAACTCGATTAATCAATACTCGGCCATCGATTTCGGAAAAATCCATTTTCACATGTTGCCCCGTCAAGAATTTTTAATCCCTTTTGGTATTCATTTTACAAATTCTTCCATAACCGGAGGGATCCAACTGTCGCACAGATATCAAACGATTTTTAGTTGAAAGTTGTTGAAGTTGTTAGCTGAGGTTCCATCTCCCCCTCACCCCCGTTTTGCAGATATTTAGTAATCGAACGTGTTGTAGTCTAGGAGAGAGGATTTTAAATTTTGACCCGATTCTCTCTACCATGTTAAAGCTCAAATATAATGTAATTATCTTCGAAAATTTCATTGGTTGGTTTTTGGAAGCATACGCCATTATCTGCTTCACATGGGGTGAAAAGACTGGGACCAGCAGTTTTAAGTCCATTCGAAAAGGTTTCAAACGCCCAAGATTATCGTAAGCCTCAAACCCGCACGATTCGGTAATCCGTAGCTTTAAACATTTGAACATCCGTTAAGATATGTAATTTTGTGATATGTTGTATATATATATATATATATAAAAGAGCTCATCTGTTTGTTTGTCCGCTATAGAATCATAGAATGTTTCACCCACCGGGACCAAATTCGGCACAGTTAATGTTTACGACCCGAGTAACATAACGCAGGAAAAACGAAATTTGGGGCTCAATTAGTTTTTTTTAATTAATTTTTTAATGATTTTGTGCCCCTAAGAGGTGCGCGTACCACTTAAATGTGGATACAGCCCCTTCACCAAAACCAGCTTCGTGAAATTCGATGCGCGGGGGACAAGAGGGTTGGTCTGAGGGTTGATCTGGGTGTGACAGGGGGGCGAAGTGTTTACTTTATTTTTTTTACGTTTAGTGGAGTCGTGGGTCTAAAAAGGTTGAGAACCGCTGCTTTTTCACAATGCGAACAATTTTAGACAATGGCGTTCAAACTAATAGAACTTACTAAAGTTCGGAAACAAAAGGAAGGAAAAAAAAGAAAAATTAAGTTCTGTCCCATCGCCAGTTTTTGGAAGCCTTCTGTTGATCTAAATATATTAATCGTTTGAGGATCATAAAATGGGAAGAAGTTTAAGAGTTCTACAGGTTTTTTTCCCCTAAGTTCGCGAAACAGAGTTAACATACGATATGCATTTGAATTACGTATTTATTCCGTGAAATCATATAAGATAAATCTTTTAGAGTTTTGGGGGTTTTTGAGCAGTGGGAGGATAAGCTCTTTAAACAGAGAAACATAACGACACATAACTTTCATTCCGAACTATTAGTCCATTAGTTATATTAAGGCATAAGAAAATTAATGAAATTATTTTTAAAGAATGATTGCCCGGCGTTGCCCGGGTAGATATATAGATATAAAATCTTTCATGCATTCCATCAAAAAAATACTGGGCTGCAACCCCCCCCCCCCCGTGTCTTCATGTTCATCTGGCCATACAGAATGCGCTTAGCGCGTTTCTACTGAAATGATATACAAACAATAAGAAAGAAAGAAACTTGGCCGGAACCCGATCCCGGGCCCACACAGTGAAAGCTGGTTGTGCCCACCACTGTCCAATAAGGGTGGCTAATGGCGAAAAAGTAGCTAAATATCTCTAGATACACATACCGAACGCCACTTTAAATAAACAAGAATTTTGAAACGTGCACATATTTATTTCCCTTTATTTCTTGAAAATAAAGGGGGACAAACGGTCGTTTCAAAATTAAAAACCTCCAAACCTAGCCGAAATCGTAACAGCTTCTAAAGATAGCTTAGCAAAATGGGGAAATAACTATTAAAGAACTATTTTTTGCGCTTATAACATTTGACTACTACTTTCATCACTGCGTCGTAATTACAAACGAACATTCATATCCGATTCTGCCTCCCCGTTTTCATATCAAAGTTTAATATACGCCGGGCTTCTCAATAACACTTCTTGGACGAGATAATTTAGGTTCTAATTCATTTTGCTAATGCTGTTTACTGCGCAAAAACGTGTACCATGTTCGGGAACAGCCGGCTTAATCACCAAAATGGCGTTCTGCGGACTGCTCCGATCAAATGAGTTTCATATTCTGCAGAAAGCTTAGCTCCCGATTTGATTTCTCTCGCGAAAATTATCCATTCATGAGCGACATCACGCGGGCTTAATGACATCTTATGAATAAAATCTCGTTATTACTCTTAAATTTATTTGTAGAAATAGCGCGTGTTTTGCATCCAGACTTATTTTTTTGAAAAAAACCATATTTCAGATGCAGATATAGGGCAGTGTCTCGCAGCATGTCACATCTCAACTCTTGCAGATTTTACTTCTTGGAGTGGCAAAACATTGCATAATTTAACATGGCGTTCAATGAGAATTCTTACAGCTTGTTGAATAAAATGCTCTCAGATTACGCAAAGTATTTATATACGGTATCTAAACAAAGGTATATCACTAAACTATACATTCAGGTACAGCCCGGAAAGCTTTATTCAGTATGTGACCCGTATTTATTGACAGAGGAAGACTGGAGTTGCGATACAAGACGCTGGCCTGAAGTAACTTATCCTGATATCTATACATATCTCAACATAATGATAATCATTCTCAACGAAAGAATGATTATATTCTCTTAAATATTGAAAAAAAGTGTTAAAATACCTGCTACATACAACTAATATGAGGAATTTTATAAATAAACTTAAATTATTTAACTCAAAATGAAGGTATCGTCCAAAAACACATGCAAACGCATAGGAACTGCTTCTGTTTTCTGCCACCCGATAATCATGTGATCTATAGTAGACGAAAACAGACGTAGCCAGTGACGTTGCGACGTTTCGCCTTATACCGTGGCAAGTCAGACGGATGGAAAACCTTTCTGACAAAGCTGTTCGGGAACTAAAAATGTTATACTGCGAACTTGCTGCTTGAAAATTACGTCACAATGGCTACTTTCCTGTTTTTAATCAATCAGAAGAGCAATATTTCTTTAGATAATAGAGCTAAAAATAACAAATTTCTAGAACCATTTCAACGGATAAAAATGTCCGAGTGGCGATATGAAACGACGACATAGTACCAATTGTTGCCATTTTCGTAGTTTTCCCTCATATATTTTCCAGATGGCGAGTTACTTATTGAAAAGCAAACAATAAAGCAATAAGACATGGGCAGATATGTAAATAAACAACCTTCAGAGATTGCCTGCGCATATTTGAAAACGAAAATTAGATTGGTCATTAGAATTTATCCATATGGTATAAAACTCTCACTCTTTAGCTACCTTTTCAAAATGACATTAAAGCAGACAAGCAAAATTAAGATTTTCTTCTGTTGATTTTTTAATTCACACACCAAATTCTTGTTAAATCATTGAACTTCTTAATACAAATTTAATGCTTTTTCCCTGATTAAGTCTGAGATATCCAAAGAAGTGGAAAAAAACTTAAAATTGCACTACACTTCGTCCAGTAGGAATTCCAGTAATTTTTGCTGAAAGGCAGAATATGGCAGCTTATATATTTGCCACTCCGTAAAGTTAGTGTCCCATGTTTTGTCCAATTATGCAAATTATTGTTTTGTCTATTATGGAGGGCCCCGGGTTGCCCAATTGTCGGCGGATCTGTACCATCCGACCGGCGCTCTTAATAATGGCATTTCACCGAACTTGGGAAATTAAGGCTGCTATGTACTAACCCCATTGGATTCGCTCACCTCAATGTTAACCTATGGAGAAAATTTGTCCAAGGATTGCCGATTTGAATTCAAAGATTTATTTTAAAAAATTGTACTCTGTCATAGAGAAAGAAATTTTGCATTTGTGTACATTTTTCGCTTTTTTTTTAAATGCAAATAATATTTTTTAAATTAAATTATTCAGGGAAAATTCTGGTATAGTGTGTTTTAAGCGCTCATAAATTCCTTCGGTGGACGAAATTTATAAAGTGAATCCTGTAGCGCTTTGCAGAAAAGTTCGGGCTATCTGACACTAGCAATTTTATTGGATTATCAGCATTTATGTACCTGTAAATAGTTGACAAAAATATATTTTAAATAAAAAATTTGGGGGCAGCGTTTAACCCCCTTATAGAGAGAGATCCATTACAATCCCTCAAAATGTCAATCCTAAGGGGGGGGGGGTGGAATTCTCGAACTGTCAACTGGACTCCTCCCACCACAAGAGTCTGCAAGAAGAGAAAAAGGGAAAAACGATTTTTTTTCTTAGTACATAGCAGCCATAATAATGACATTTCACCGAACTCGGGAAATTAACCTTAGTCTGCTTTTACAGGAATTGCTACGTATACGCAGGTCTTCGGTGAATCATGGGCTGATACGCGAAAGCTGAGGGAGCCGAAGAGTAAAACGACTTGTTTATCTATTATGGTATCTATTATGCAAACAGTATGCCCATGTTTTGTTTACGAAGAGTCCGATCATTTATGACACTTAAAGTCTATCAACTCGGAATGAGGGCCAATTATAAGTTAATAGAGTTAAAAAGAAGCAATCGATTTGACGGGAAATATGACGTCATGCGTCTCAAGCCAAACCATTTGAATGGAGATGACGGCAAATCAACGTCCTGACTATACACCTAGACTATAATATCTCCATCCATTATGCAAAATTATGCATCGTTGAAATCCTATACGCTCGATTAGCAAGTAATGAAGACTCGACATATATTCCAAGAGAATTGGAATGATGACATTGTGTGATTATGACCCCAGGGTATATCATTTTCAAAAAAACTGTAATATGATCTGTTACACAAATAACGTTACACTGAACAAAAGAGGTGATTTCAGTGCATGAGGATATATTCTTTCATAAAAGAGAAAATTCAACACTTCTATATTCTGCAATTCTGTAATCTTTTGGCTGGACTAGCTTGTAATAATCTCTCGTATAACTTTTTAAGGGGTCATACGACAGTTAGACCGTCAAAAAAAATCAATTTTCTGAAAAAAATATATATATGAAAGATTAACTTTTTCTGAGTATTTTAAGACAATCCGCTTGAAAAAATTCCTATAATTTTGGAAGTTATGAATAAAAACGTGTCAGATGTTAACAGTCGTATGACCCCTTAAAGACATTTCTTTCTGAGAGAGCTGTATGCAGATGCTTTAATGTACATGGCCTGAGAAAATTTTGAGGTATTTTTCGCTTCGCTTTTGATTTTTTATGCCATAGTTATCTCTTGAAAACGTGGTTTTTAGCAATGAAAGATTGTATTTCGTTTTCTATCGTGTTTAAAATATCTCAATTTATAAAGGAATCTCATTATAACTTCATGAAATTTAACAACTGATTATGGTTGAAAATTCTTCTGTCATTTCAATGGAAAAGAGGACGATAATCCCATATACTACTCAACTGGAATTTTAGGTAACGCGATAAGTAGCGTATGATAATAAATGTACAGCCAAATGTTTTCACAGCTTGGTGAGTCGCTGTAATATATTCAGAAGATTCTGACAATGTCAGTATTGAGTTGGAATATATCTTTGTTGATTTAACATGGAAAAATTTGTTTTTATAACACACTCTTAAAATATATCTGTTAAATGCGACGCATTCCAAATCCGACCTGTATTTACTTCCTCGCATTTTAATCAATAGGAAGATATTTTCAGTTTGGAAACTTTGATATCTAGATAATAAAAACATACCAATATAGGTCCTCAAATATCTACACGGTTAAGCTTTCTTTAACTGAATAGTAAATTAAAATGTTCTTATTAAATGTTTTAACTGATACTGAAATTGTTCAGATTTTAGAGGCAGCACATTAGGCCGTCGTCTTCGGTCTTTAAACAAGTTGCGAAATTCGTGAAGGCAAAACAAGGCATGGTAAGAAAACCTATTCAGGAAATTGAAGACTCAACTCCCTAGTCCATCCAATTTTTGGGGGAGAAAAAAAACGAGAGAAAGTTATGGGGCAAAAAAGTCAGAATGAGTCCTTTAGACATTTTAGTCAAACTTAAAATTTAAAAAACAAATTCAAAATTACCCTTCCCAGATTTTTAAAAAACTGCCGTATAATCTTCAAGTACCGTTGTAAACGAAAGAGACTTTCAATTGCCGTTCTGTTGTTACCAGTAAGGCTCGGTGTACACGAGCGATGCGGTGTCGTTGCGACACCGCAGTTGCGATCAAGCAGTACATATAGAGTTGAACTAACCGACTCACACGGACGACGCGTCGTCCGTGAGTCGGTTCAACTCTATGTACTGCCTGATCGCAACTGCGGTGTCGCAACGACACCGGATCGCTCGTGTGCACCGAGCCTAAAGATTCACTTACGGTCATCGCCTGATCTATATGCGTTACTTCAAGAGCTTCAGGAAGAATAGTGGTAACTACAGTACATGGGCCGGGCCCTCCATATGCGTTACTCACTGTGTTTTCCGCTTCAGATTATGTACACCGTGGGACACAATATCGCCCCCTCCCTCAAAAAAAAACAGAAGAGGCGGCATGTACTCCCATGACGGAAAGGAAGTGGGGCCGGATTCTGGCGTTGGGGCAGCGTGACTTACATCTGAATATGAAATGACGAACTTCTTAGGAGTACAGGAAATGGCGGGATTAACTATAACTCTCATTGAGGAACTGTATCCTCTAAGACAGTGGTGTGCAAACTTTTTTCCACCGCGACCCATTTTCTTTCAATTACAAATCAATGGACCCCATTGAAAAATTTTTGGTAGTAGCAATTTGTTTTAAGAAATTAGGAAAATTCTTGCGAAAAAATAGGAAAAAGAAGTTGATAAATGTCGGCAAGCTATTTCATTGACTTCTGCTGAGTATTGCCAGAACGTTTCACACTTTATTTAACAATATCATCCGCGCGGTAACCCAGTTGGCAGCGGGCCAGTGATCTGAACGTCCCTGGTTCGATGCTCGGCGCTGCAAATCTACCGCCATGTTCACTAATGGTGGCCGGGGCACGTAAAATAGGGCGTGGCTACAATGTCCTGCAAGTTCTCAAATTTACCTCTGGAGGTGCGGCGACTTGGCTAAATGACCGGAACACTTACTCCATATATGGAGTAAGTGTTCCGGTCTCGTCATTCGACTCGGTTCAAAATTACAGGACCGGTCATTTAGCCAAGTCGGACTCCGACCCTTGTGGTGCTAATTCAAAACAGGAGCCTTCATCGCCCATAGCCTTCGGGACTTGATCTGATGTTATTGCCGGTCAAGGGCATAAGACACAACAATACCATCCTGTATATCTTTTAACGTATAAAACATATCTTTTAACATATATCTATGCAATAAAAAATTAAACATGCAATTAGAGATAACTTAAAGTATATTTTTAATTATGAAACTCAATTGCTATAAATTTACTTCAAACTCTCCGCGACCCAATTTTTTTGTCTACCCACCTGTGGGTCGCTACTCACAGCTTGCTCACCACTGCTCTAAGTGAATTGTAGGCTGCTGCAGTGCGTTCGGCGTCGGTTGCCCCCACCTCCTCTTGGTTGCTTCCGGTAACTTGACCTTTTCAGGCTAACAGGGGTGTAGAATTTGAAATTGTAATTATAACTCTATCTTATACCAATAGATGACAGTGTGTTTAAAACGAAAAATGTTTACCAGAAAAGGTGTATTCTTGGCGAAGACCCAGAAGGCAGTAATGCTTAATGTGGAATGGAATAAATTGTTTTGTGTTATAAAGGAAATTGATCTCATTATTGAGAAGCTTTTATTGTGTATTTTATATGCTGAAGAAATTTAATTTAGTAGTTGAAGTATATGAAAAGAATTTCAAATCATGAGAAGAAATTGTGGGGTTAATTATATCGATTTGAAGTCTAAAAACATCAGAATTTACAAGCGGCATGTGTTGGTAATATCGTCTAACTCCATATATGGAGTAAGTACTAACGCATTACAAAGACCCTAAATTAGTTTCTGAATCTCTGGGAGTCTTGTAAGTGAGGGACTCGGCCATGCGTTTTAAGCCAATTACCGTATAACCCTGGGTACCGTATAACCTTAGGTGAATGGGATTAAATTTTTGAATGAAAGGAAATGGGCGAATTTATCTACAGAACGTAATATATCAAGATGCAATAGAAACTTGATTCCTGTGTGATTTGGAAGCAGATAACAAAGCATTTTTGGGGATGCCACAATACCGCCGATTTTTTCACATGATTAGCGCCCTTTACACGTACGCTCTTTCCCGCATGAAACCATGGTCCCGCGCGATTGAGTGCACGTGTAAAGGTGTCGGAGAGAAAGAGAAAGCTGCTTTTGAGTGCACTGCAAGTTTTCCCGCGCGCAATCCCGTACGCTCCAAGCACTCGCGAAAGAACGTACGTGTAAAGGGCGCTATTGTCTGAGTTTGAGATGGCACGGTTCACCGACGGTTCAGTGTTAGAAAACGCTCTTTTGCGCGTGTACAAAGTGATTTATGATATTCAGTATATTACCTTCAGGATAAAGGTATGGCGTGTGGGTAAAACACATACGGAAATCATGTTTGAACATGTAATCCAGCCCCAAGATATATCATTACGCATACTACGAGTATGTTGCACATATTCCTTAATCCTAAGAAACTTCTAGTTTTGGAAATTTCAATACTCGATGTGTATTTTGCTTGTTTATCTAAATATCTGTAAATTTTGGATACATATTATCATCTGCCTTTTTTAAGTCTCAATAAAAGTTTTTAAGAATAAAAGTTTTTAAGAATGTAAGATGTTTGAAATTTCTTGTACATTTACTATACATTTACCTACAGAAAAAAATTAAAATTTAAAATTTCTTTTTGTACAACAGCTATAGACTATTTTACTAAAATGTACTGTTTACTTGCTAATACTTACTAAATTGCCTGCTATACTTAATATTTGCTTTACTTACTAATTACTTACTTGCTAATGATTGACAACTAACCATTAATACTGACCAGCTATTAAAAAGGAACTATTACAAATAAACATAACGACCATTATTTATGAATACTGTCTACTACAATAGTCCTTAGTTGGATCATTACCTTATGGGTGAAAGAAAAATTCAACGAAATTCTAATATTGCCCTAAATTATGATTTATTTCTTCGATAACCGGAATAATTCTATCCATTCCTCTCATGCAAAACCGAAGAATACGGGCCAATTATTTCCGAACTACTAATTTCTCATTATTTAAGAAATAGATTCTATGTGTTCATCTAGAATGTTTTAATACTGACTATTAGGGACGATTTTCAGTAAAATTGTAAACCGTTTACCATTCGTTTTCATTCGTTTACAACCTATTCTATTTACTAAAATTTAGAGTTTAGCACAATCAAAAGATTTCTCTATTATACAGCAAAACGGGGCAATTAAATTTGGAATAAACCAGCCATATTGTGTCTAAACTCAAAGTGGAATAAACTACAAAACATAATTGAAAACATTCATAACTTGTTAACCCATGCTCAATCTGTTTTTGCTCACATCGCAAATATCATTTTCTTCTATTATCAGCGCAAGTGTTTACGGTTAGTGGAACATATTATTGATATACGAATAAAAAAATTGAAAGACGCTTTGAAGTTTATTTGAATATGTTAACTATCATAACTATTAAAATAATGATTTTTTGGCTGATCGTCTCAAAGCCTGAGAAAAATATAAGCAATTTCAAGAAATTATATGGATTTCCCAGAGATTTATCATGCAATATATTGTCGACCTTGCCGAAAAAAATATTTAATTAGGCTAAAATGGGTTTTATGCACTCTCCTGTGATTTAATGTTTGAAAAAGGGAATTTCCTGCGCTGGTTTTCTCGATTACTTTAATTTTTGAGACGCAACTAAAAAAAAAAATACGAGAAAAATTAGCCATTACACTAATGCCTTCACAGCAATATTAAAAACTTTACCCTGTCTCAGTTGTGAAAAATATTCTTAATAAAATTTTCCTTGCTCGAGGTATAATGAAAGCTGCAAAGAAAATGCAGAGGAATTTTCTCGTAATTTCCTCGAAAGGAATGGAAAAAACAAGTAAGAAAATTCATTCTTCCCTTAAAAACGAGGTAATTTGTTTTTACGTACAATTATCTCTAAAACAATTACCCCGACTATTAAAAGCGCCAAATTCCTGGACCCTTTTTTTCCCCCTCGAGTCGAATTCACATTTATTTCCTTAATTGTATTAAGTTATTTGCCAAATTTTTAACTAAAACCCTCGTTTAGGAATAAACTCTTTTCGGGATATTATCTGAAATAGTTTTCGGAATACGGGGCTGACACGAAACGGAAACCTTTTACTAACAAAATATACGCAATTTTCGACATGAAATCGTGTTTTATGTGTCATTTTTTTTGATGATTTGATTGAAAAGTAAAAGTTATTGTTTGACAGTCACAATTGTTTTATTAAGCCAAGAGTGTAATTTTTCCATATATATATTTACTAGCTGAAAACCCGCACTTCGCTACGGAGTATATTCAAATTAAATTCAACGGTCAATGTATACAATTAATGCCAAAAATATGTATAAATATATGCATACATTCATAATAAATACAACGATCAAACTATACAATTGATGTAATATATATATATATATATATATATTTATAAAAAAATCGTAAGGGATATTTTTATAGACAAAATAATGTAGAAGAAAATATTCAAATTAAATGTAATAGGACATACTAAAGAATATAGAACAGTTTGAGGAACATAATATCTTTTATTGTATTTTAATATTTTTTTGGATAATGTCCAATCGTCTGCCGCATTAGCAAGAAAAATATTTTTTTTGTCTACTTAGTTGTTATGCACGTGATGATAAATTTATTTAAAGTTCCAGAAAAAGAAATCAAGTGATCAGCATTTAATAAATTAAATTCTAAAAATTAACTCTTTAAAATTTCACTAAAAATCAGAAAATGGAGGTGAAGATTCGAAAAAGATCTCATTTTAAAGGAATTTTTAGGATCTTTCTCGTGATATAAATTTTATAACCCTCAAATTATTATTTTAAATGCAAACTTAAAAAAAGTTACTAAAACAGCTTAAAAATTTAATTTTAAAAAATCTAAGAAGAATTTTTCAAAACTCTTTCTTTGTGCACCCCTACACTATAAGAAGAATCGCCATGCAACATTTCAGCCATTTAGGTCCAGCGGTTATGTCTATGCGTTGTATGTCAGTGAGTCAGTGAGTCAGTCAATTACTGAACTATTTTATTTATATAGATAGTACATATACAGGCAGTGGCGTACCCAGGATTTTTTCATGGAGGGGGGCGCCGAGATGGAGGGATAAAATTATATATAATGCAAAATTAATATTCATAATTCAATTTCTATTTCTTTGGGGGGGGCAGTGCCCCTTCCCCCCCTGGGTGCGCCACTGTATACAGGGTGGTCATAAAAAAACTTTGCCGATATATGGACCTCTAGCGGCTGTTCCATTCAACCGGTCGAGATGAAATTTCAGTTATAGTTATTCAGAGGTAATAGTTATTCAGAAGTAAGAGCTCGGGATTCTGTGAACAGCAACCAAGTGGCGCTCACGGTTACGGTTATAGGTACAAAATTGAAATTTTCGAATCGCAATGCCCACTTTTTTCCAACGCAAAAGGCTCAGCGCATGAGAAAACCCTAAAGAGCGTTGGAACAGTACGTGTATCACAAAAAACGGACGCGTTATGCAGGCACAAAAAAAAAGCTCTGCGAACGGCCAACAAAATCACGATCGGGGTGCACGGAGGAAATTTGCATATGACAGAGGCAAGACACCAATCACTGATGACAACACAGATCGGACAAAAGAAAACTTTTATTTGAATTGTATATTTTCCACATGGGTGCCTTCACAGGTCGATCGCAGGGCTGTTTATTCTGCGTGCATAACGCGTCCGTTTCTTTTTTGTGATACATGTACTATTTCAAAGCTCTTTAGGGTTTTAGCATGCGCTGAGCATTTTGAAACGGGAAAAAGTGGGCATTGCCATTCGAAAATGTCGAGTTTCTGTACCTATAACCGTAACCGTGAGCTCCACTTGGTTGCTGTTCACAGAATCCCGAGCTCATACCACTGAATAACTATATCTGAAATCTCATCTCGATCGGTTGAACGGAACAGCCGCTAGAGGTACATATATCGGCAAAGTTTTTTTCTGACCACCCTGTATTTATATATAAGCCCCTGTACATATATATATAACCAATAAAGAGTTCTTTGTGCACGGGACTGACAGCTGGCCACACGAAAAAGGCTTTGTTCGTCGGTACTAGAACGTCGTGATTACTTTTGATGTTTGTAATCGTTCAAAATTGGCTCTCAGTTACAGCGGTCAATTTATTTTAATTCTCTGCTAGCAAAAAAAATGGCCACAAAGTTTATTGAACCAAACAAACAACTTAAAATCCGGCAGACCTAGGGAACTACTCCAAGATTTTACTCCTATAGAGAGACTGAAGTGAAGAACGAAAAGTAATGTTATAGCTTAATGTCTTTTATACAGAGGAGTCTCCCTGAAAGAAACTTCGATTTTTACGAAGTACACTGCTGGCCACTGTAAATGCAACACCATGAAGGAAACATGCAAATAACATGAAATTTACAACATGCATTAGCGGAGGTGAGATATGCAAATGATTAGAATTTCAGCGCAGACGCACATCACGCGCGCCTGTGGCGCCACTTCAAAGCACTATTTAAGGCTTGGAGTTTTCGACGATTTCAAGTTCAGCAATTTTGTTTTTCTTGTGTTTTTTTCAAAAAAAAACGATCAATTATGCCTCGTCGAAAACAGCGATCATCTTTCGATCAAGTATCCGAGTTCGACAGAGGAAGGATAGTGGCCTACCGAGATTGTGGATTATCTTTCAGGGAAATCGGTAGTCGTGTTGGACGAAACCAAACAACTGTAATGCGGATATGTGATCGTTGGATGCAGAATAGTACGACGGACCGGCGTGTTCGATCGCATCCACCTCAACGCAACACTTCACGTGATGACATGCAAATTGTGTGCATGGCAGTGACGGATCGCTCATTCACATCACGAACCATAGCACAGCACATGCAGTCGGTAACGCATCATCCAGTGTCTGCGCGTACCATTCGACGCCGTTTACAGCAGAGTGGTCTGTCCGCAAGACGTCCATTGCTTTGTCTACCCTTGACGCAGAACCACAGACGTCTCCGCCGCCAATGGTGCGATGACAGAAGGATGTGGACGGCAGAATGGAATGAAATTGTCTTTACGGACGAGTCACGCTCCTGTCTGCAACACCACGATGGTCGCATTCTAGTCTGGAGACACCGAGAAGAGAGGATGCTGAACAGCTGCATTATGCACCGCCACACTGGTCCTGCACCGGGTATTATGGTATGGGGCGGTATTGGATATCACTCTCGCACACCTCTAGTACGCATTGGCGGTACTTTAAACAGCCAGCGCTACATCTCCGAGGTGTTGGAGCCAGTTGTCCTTCCTTCCCTTCAGGGCTTGCCCACAGCCATATTTCAACAGGATAATGCGCGACCACACGTGGCACGCATTGTCCAACGGTTCTTCGTCAAACGCCAGATTGAATTGCTTCCCTGGCCGCCTCGCTCTCCGGATCTTTCGCCGATAGAAAACATGTGGTCCATGGTTGCTCTACGATTGACCCAGATTCCATCCCCAGCTGCCACGGCAGATCAACTTTGGCAACGTGTGGAAGCTGCTTGGTCTGCTGTACCTCAAGAACTCATCCAAAGTCTCTTTGAATCAATGCCGAGGCGTGTGGCAGTGGTGATCTCCAACAATGGCGGCTACTCTGGCTACTGATTTTGGCAGGAACCACACTTCACAGAAGTCTATAAATTTAATCATTTGATACTTGGTCAACATGTTATCTACAAAATAAATTTTGTTGTGATATCTCTTGTCTTTCTTGGTGTTGCAATTTGGGTGGCCAGCAGTGTATTCTGTTTCAAGATGTTTTTTGCAGAACTTTGAACCGCATTTATTAAAAACAACTTGATCCCCGTTCATCGAGAAAAGTCCATGATTACTCTTTAATTTATTAGCCTTTTGCAAGTATACAGCTTCAAGAAAGCTTTGATGATGAAGTTTTACAGAGCTGAGTTAAACAGAGCCTGTAGTAATTGAAAGCAAACAAGCTTTGTTTAATGTCAATATCATTTATTCAAGGGAGTCTCCATGTATCTATTTTTTACTAATCCCCATATTGAGAAAGAATTTCAGTGGTATGGTTTTTTCGATATAAAAGAATTTTAGGAATCAGCATGTCTATAGTTTCTAGAAAGAGCTCTGATGGAGTGTCTAACCAAAGATAATTCTGACTCCACTAAGAGTATTTTCAGTAGTGGAGTCCACTGTAAGGACTTCGTACTCTGGACCTCACGGGCTCCAGACATCGAATTAATAGAGCATTGTGACCTCTAGACATTTCCGATGATGCGAGGAATAACCCATATTGTGAATTCCTTTCCTCATAAGTTAAAGCAGAAATTATCTTCCCATTCACTTATGGAATTTTGCAAAAGAAAAATTGAAATATGATAATAATATATATGATAATAATAAAATTTATTAAAAATCAAGTTACGTGAGTTTAATCTCATACAGTAACACGTGATGTAATTCGTGGAATACCACGTGACGTAATTCCGTTCATCACTTGTTGAAACAGGAAGTCTTTCCCCTCAAAGAACAGAATTTTACACCAGAAAAAATAAAATGAATATTTACAAAATGTGTAAGGTTTATATAAGATTCGATTCACAAGAATCGAACTTGCATACGCGGTTGGTATAAATACCAAGAAGCTAGATTAAAGAAACGAAGTGTTAAGGAAGTCTTAAGGAAGTGAAAGGAAGTGTTGAGGGAGGAGCTAGGTTGATGCTAACCTACGCGAGTTCTTGCTAGGCCTAAAGTTTACATAGCAGCAGTGCTGGTTTGACGTTACGTATTGTGAGTATTTCAAACTGAATTTCTTTGCAACGTGTTTATAATGAAAAAATATGCCTTGCATGAATGTGATATATACGAGGGCCATTCTAAAAGTAAAGAACGTTCTGATCTGACGAGCCGCGTAATTCTCCCACCACCCCCGCTGCCGTGAAATTTACTTACCAAATCATTCCCGCCAGTTTGACGCTAACAGCGAGCAGCTGCGGTCATTTACTGTTTATTTTTGCGATTTTAAAATGTGTGACAAAATTTAGGATCCCGCCAAGTGTAAGGTTCGTAGCGTAATCCTGAATGCAAAAACACGTTCGCCCTATTGAAATTTACAGACAGATACCTGAAGTTTATGGAAAATGTTATGAATGAAGCTTCAGTTCGACAATGGTGCGATATTTTTAAAAGCCGCAGCCTACTGCCAGACCCTTCACTGACTACGCCGTACCATTCAAAACAAACGGCGTGGATTGTTGTCCAGCGGCATTGCGCTTCTTCGCTCGTCCGCACGCTGCTGCGTTGACGAAGGAATTTGCTTCAGCAATTTAACTGGGAAGTTTTTGAACATCCCACCCTATAGCAAGGACTTGGACCCCAGTGATTACTTTCTTTTTTGGGCGAAAACCACTATGGAAATTATGACGAACTGAAAGAGGAAGTTAGTGACTGGTTCAAAAACTTGGCGGCAAGTGAGTATGCAGAAGTCATAGGAAAGCTGGTACAGCGCTTTGACAAATGGTTCAATTTGAACGGCGACTACGTAGAAAAATAGGTAAGATATCAAAATGTGTTGTACAATAAGTTTTCTTTCATTATCTTGAATTAAAAGGACTAGAGAAACAAACGTTCTTTACTTTTAGAATGACCCCCGTATCTCGTACTAGTAGTACGTATGCTTACTGTTGAAAAGCAAAATCTATTTGTGCAAGTATTTAAATAAACATGCTTATTAATTTAGAACTGTGTTTGAATCTAATTCATTAGAGTGCTACTTCAAATTATATACACCCAAGTTAGGGTAGAAGTGTTAATTCTCTATAAATGATTGTTAAAATATCAAATTACGCGAGGAAAATGTCACATTGAAATTACGATTCCTCACACGTTAAAAAATGCAAATGTTTTTCCTCTAAACTACGGAGTATTAAAAGAGGAAAAAAGCAGAATGCATGTTTACAATATAATTTAATGAAAACCAAATTAAGATAAAGTTCAGAACTGAAAATGACACGAGTAAAAAAAAAAATTCCAATTATGTGGGTTTAACGCATAGTAAGCTCATGTTGATGAAACCCGGCGGACTGTCGCACAGGATCAAATCGTGAATTTATTCGGCAGATAATGCATCAGGATGACAGATTTTATTCATAAAGACTCATTAGGTTCGCCTGTCCTGCATTAAATTACACGGATCCTGCCACATAAATAGACAATTTCACTGCCCGAGAACGGACGAATGGAAATCCTGAAGCCGGCAGTGTATAAAATTTAATTGATCGGCGCAGCCACTACAACGGCCAATTCAGTGATTAAGTCGACTGCGTACGAATTATTCCGCGCTTATGACATATTTGCCGGCACAAATACCATTAGAGAAATAAATTAGAGCACAAATGTTAAGAAATGTTATTCGCAATGCTTACATTAAAATTTAATGTCGAATACTCGGGAGAGACGGAAGCGCGGTATTTGCTTGTTGCTTTATTGCGACTTTACTAAACGGAAGAAAACGTTTAAAAGTTTTGTATGCTTAACCGTGTCTCATTATAAAAAAAACTAAGAATTTTTTCTGTATTAGGAAAATTAAAATTGTATAATTTCACTTTTATTTTACAGTCTTTTTTTTAAAGAAAATATACTATTAAGTTGAGTTAAAAACTCGATTAAATGCAGTATTTTCTTGTTTCTTAGTCCTCATCTTTTTAACTTATTTTAGCAAATTATGGTCCTTATCTGTGAATTTAAACATATTTTAATAAATTAAATCAAAATATTACATTATATCCAGTTTTTCTCACATCCAACCTTTTGGTTCCTTATTTTTTTTAATGATGGGTCAGAGTGTACTTAGAAGAATTTTGTTCCTCTTTCTGGTTCCTTTTTTTCGCCTTTTTGGCATTTCAAAATGTTAACGAAAAATAGAGAATTTCTATAGCATTAAAACGACCCTGTATAGATGAGTTAAAAGATAAATCAAAAGGTTGGATTAAATCAACTCTGAGTTTTTTGTTTTGCTCTTTGCAGAAGAGAAGACAACTTTCATAATAATAAATGATTTCTCCTTCATTTATAAATATTTTTGTCAGTCGTAGCAAAAGTAAGAAGCACGGAAGGAGTTTAAAAAATACTTCACCTATTCTTTCTTTTGTTTTATATTTTTCCGTTACTCCATACATTTCTACTTTCTGTGTCTGCTTTTGCTCTGGCAAATCCCACCCGTCCCAGTTTTTCTGTTGCATGAGACTGGCAACTTTTTTCTGTGCTCCTTATGTTCGTCATTGTTGCAAGTTTGACGGGATTTTTTGCAGGTCTACCAGACGAAAGATGTTCTATATATTCTATGCCGTCAAAATTTGAACAGAGGGATTTTGTTGGTATTTACAGCAAATTTGTGTATTACTTTTCATTTAAAACATGCAACACGATAAAATGGTTTTACTGGAAAAAGGTTTTTTAAACATGGGCGGGATCTATTTTGTACCATATACCAGTGTGGTCCAACCCGCGGGCCGCGGGGCGCATGCGGCCCACCAATTTATTTTTGTTGGCTCTTGCCCTTCTTAGTGGAAAAATATTTTAATTTAACATTTGGAAAAAAAACGTTTACCCTTCTTACTGTTTTAAGTTTTTAAGACTTAAAAATGTAATTACTTAAGTCTTATGTAAGACTTAAGTTATACATAGTATAACTTAAGTCTTACATAAGACTTAAGTCATACATAGTAAGACTTAAATGTAGTGCCGTTACATAAAATTTAAGTAGCGACCATATAACGGCCATATTCTCTCTGCAAATGTTATCGCTGTTTGGCAGTACATACGTGTGCGAAAGTGCTTTTTCTGCTCTCAAACAAATTAAATCAAAAACGAGAAATCGAATTAAAAGTGCTTCACTGGAATCGAGCCTGAGACTTTGCCTTAC
Organism: Dolomedes plantarius; assembly: GCA_907164885.2. NCBI lineage: Eukaryota > Metazoa > Arthropoda > Arachnida > Araneae > Dolomedidae > Dolomedes > Dolomedes plantarius. The sequence continues at coordinate 196,565,540 of OU015496.1, read as the reverse complement.
TGAACTTACAGTGGACATTGATAAACTTGTATCAGGAAAGCAGTGCCAATCATCATATTGATTTCTCGACTGTAAAAGAAAGTGGTATATAAAACTAATATATTAAACTTCTTTTAGTATATTTAATATACTTCTTTTAATATATTTTTTCCGTTATAAGCACTACAATCGCTTTGACACCAATTTGGCGCATTTTCAAAAATCGCCGCAACGAAAGAAAAGTATCGCGATATAATCACACTAATAATTGGCAAATTACAATATTAAAATATACAAATCGTGAGATTTAAGGATCACGAAACGATATGAGGACGATTATTTCCGTGGTCATGGAGATAAACAAACTTCATGGAATGCCGTATACGCCTACTTAAATACGCCTATTTTAGTTTGTATGGGATTTAGAATCCGTCAGGAAACCAGACCGTATTTTTTCAAAATGGATTTTAAAATATGGAATTTGCCTAAAGATGAGCAGGCAACGTTTGAGTAACATCCGCAGTTATTTTGAGTTATTTCATTCGCCAATACGATGTGTTGTATCTGTGCGTCGCCAAGATTAAAAATGCGCCAAGTGTAGTGATTTTAACGGAAAAGTACCATTAATTTTAATAGAAGTTTTTTAATACAATATGTAATTCCTTTTCTTTCTGGAATAGCTCTGGCCCTCACATTCCTATACTAAAGTTTGATTGGCTCCAGGGTAACTAAAGGTTGAAACACACTGCCATATACTATGATATAAAGCTGTATAAAATGACAAGGGGTTACATACCTTTTAAAGGCCAAGAGACTCGACAAACATACCCCTATTTTCAATCATCAGTAGTTACTAAAATAATTTATTCAGAAATATGGAAATTTTACTGTGAGTTAAACACTCTTTCTTCTTTATAAATAGGTCTCTCAATTTTTTTCTAGCTCAAACATAAATTTTTTAATTGTTTAAAATTTTAACAATTTTTTTCATTGTTATGTCATTGCGCACATGATATCAACTTAACAAATGGCTAGAATACCATGAAATTTCATACACAGGCAATATAAACATGTATCATTAAAATGGCCTACTAATATGTTATCCCAGCCTTAAAAATTGAAATTACACTAAAATTTATCAAATTTTTTTTCGAAATTTAAAAAAAAAATTCAAAACATTTTTTTGCTATGAAGAACTTAGAATGTTGATTTCAAAGTTCATTTTAAAGATAAATTGTATAACTTAATTTTAAAACTAAAAAAACAAGTATATTCATTAATATACGGACGCAAGTCTACACGCAATGCATAGCAATGAATAAAAAAATGGTTAAAATTTTAAACAATTAAAATTTCTCTTCAAGCTAGAAAAAATTAAGAGCCCTATTTATAAAGAAGAAAAGGTGTTTAACTCGCAGTAATATTTTCATCTTTCTAAATAAATTATTTCAGTAACTACTAATGATTGAAAATAGGAATGTTTGTCGAGTCTCTTGGCCTTAAAAAGGTACCTGACCCCTTATACAACGCTACCTAGTCGCTATAAAAAATTCAGCTACTGGTATATAATGCTGTTGTTGTTGATACTTATGCCCCCTGCCGGAAGAATTCCTGACCAGGTCCATGTCTGGTTTGCGGGCTGAGGGATGAGGCTCCGGTTTTTAATGGCACCGATTTGGCTAAGTACCAGCAGAATTTTGACTGAGCTTGAACATTCTCATACCTACAGACCTCATGGAAGTACTTTCCGATCTATGGATTAACAGGCCCATATCCGGCCTAGACACAAAGATATTTAATGACATTAGTCGTGATTCGAACTGAGCTCCACATTCCGAAACCCAACGCACTACCACTAGATTACCTCGGGCCCGATGCATAATGTGATTTGAATGTAAAATATGTATATATATATATATATATATATATATATATATATATATATATATATATATATATATATATATATATATATATATATATATATATATACTTATATATAAAGAGAGAGCGATTTTGTACGTGGAGAGTAATCTCCAGAACCACTGCACCTATTTGAAAAATTCTTTCACTGTTCGAAAGGTACATTATTCCAGATGAACATAGGCTATATATTATGCATATCTGATCATTAAAAATAAAGTTAAGGGTTTAATCCTAACAATCTCCATTGTTACCGCTACTGTCCTCTACCGCTTTTTGTGCCGAAGTCTTCAACGATCCTTAGCGTGCTGCTATCGCGGTGGGCTTCTGTTCTGACGTTAGCGGTTCGAAACTAGCCGTTCTCCGGCACGCTTTTTTATTTTAAAAAATTAACTTTAATTATTAACTAACGTAATATTAGTTTGAATATTATTTTAAGAATATTATTTTTAAAAAAATTTAATATTTAAAAAAAACATTCTTTACTTAAAATCCTTTTTTTATTTTTGTATTTTTATTTCAACTTTTAACCTCTTTCTATTATCTATACATATAAAAAAAACATTCTTTACTTAAAATCCTTTTTTATTTTTGTATTTTTATTTCATCTCTTAACCTCTTTCTATTAATTTGAATACTATTTTAGGTGCTTAAAATAATTAAAAAAACATTCTTTTCTTAAAATCCTTTTTTTTTATTTTTGAATAAAACTACGGTCTCAAGCACACCTCTTTCTTTTAAAAAATTACTTTTTCTATTAATTTGAATACTATTTTAGGTGCTGAAAATAATTAAAAAAACATTCTTTACTTAAAATCCTTTTTTTATTTTTGTGTTTTTATTTCATCTCTTATTCAAATTTTGGGATACCAATGTGTATCTATACTTCTATAATCTATATCTATATCTATATTTCTATATTAATATATAAAGAGAGATCGGATTTTGTATGTGGAGGGTAATCTCCGGAACAACTGCACCTATTTGATAAATTCTTTTACAATTTGAAAGGTACATTATTCCAGATGGACATAGGCTATATATTATGCATATCTGATCAGTAGAAAGAAAGTTAGGGGCCTAAATGTTGAGCTGATGCTTCACCTTTACAACTTTTCCTATGTCACATTTTTAACATTTGAATTTTCTTTGTCAACAATAATCAAGTAACCATAGCAACACATTAAACTACATTTTTATTTATTATCAGTAAAACATTTAATATGTTAAAGATTCAAGTGAAGGAGGTATTGAAAAATACAAAAAGAATTTTTGAAATTGACAACGTTTAAGGGTTTATTGAAGAAAATTACATTTGAAACTACCCTTTTTATGGGACATTTGAGGTAAAAATATTTACAATTTGTTGGCTATCATCTGGAAATTTATTTGTATAATACTTCAGAACTTTATTTATAAACTTTATGTTTTTGAATTTATGTACAATTTTATGCACAATTTGCGTAAATCGAACTCGAATTATTGTACTTTATTCAAAAACCAGTGTGGTTCATTGAAACTGTGAAATTTATTGATTATTTCTAATAGGTCTATGTTTGTTCCTTTATAAGTGAAAACGTATTGCTTCAATTGAGCTGAAATTTTGTAAAGATATAGTTGATAGTTCAGATTAAAACATTGGCATATTATTTTTTGAAAATCGGGCCCCGGAGTTTTTTAATTAATGTTTTAATGACTTTGCCTCTAAAAGTTGCTCATTTCGACAGCTTCCGCTGCTGTCCTTGCTGACAGCGAGACAATGGAGCCGAATCGTACCAGAATCGGCACGCGGGTGGCCCCGGACACGATTCAGTGCCTGACGTAGCCGAATTTTTGAATTTTTAATTTTAAAAAAGTTATTAAATTTTGTGCCATTTTTTGTGTTTTTTTTGTGTGTAGCGGATAGGCTATGGGGCCAAATCGCATCAAAATCGGCATGCGGGTGGCCCCGGACACAATTCAGTGCCTGACGTTACAGTTTCCAAAAAAAATTTCTTTTGCCATCACCATGAATAAATCCCAAGGTCAAACATGCAAATATATTGGACTTGACTTACGGGAAGATTGTTTTACTCATGGACAATTACATGTTGGTCTCTCTAGGTCAGGAAATGCGGAGAATCAATTTGTTTTAATACCTCAGAAAAACAAAAAAATGTGGTATACCATAAAGTTTTAAAACAAATTATACCTTCCTAATTATCTACTTAAGATCGATAATTGTTCAACCCGCAAAAAGTCGGGACGGGCCGCTAGTATATATATATATATCAGGTATTCTTCTCTAAAGAAACTACCGCGGGTAATTAACGTAGGATTGCTTATCGTTGCTTACCTCATTAAAAAAAATTTTTTTGACGCATTTTGGTTCTTTTATGTTTAACTGGTTACTGCTACTGAGTTTGGCGTGCTGCCAAAATTACAACTCGTGACGCAGGACGGACACTTCTTTTTCTTCCCGGAGGACCGTTATTGAGGAACGTAATCCTACGTTAAAATTGCGTTCTAAAATTTCGGTTCTAAAAATTTTCGTTATCCTCTAATAATAGATAATTTTTAAACAGACTTCACTTAAAAATTTTCCTCCTTTTTGCACGCTTTGATTACGCACATTTTCGAAGAAAATACTCTCTCTCTTAATACAATACAGCTTTCATCTTTGTTTTTAATTAATGGTCTTATCTCAATGAAAAGAGGAAAATAGTTTTATCGTTTATAGCCGAAAGTACTAAACAGGCATTCCAAGAACTTAAATAGCGTTATTTGAGATATTTTTTAATTAAGATATCCATAAAATGGTTTTTTATTCCTACAAACAGCCCATTTTTTTCTTTTTATACAGATATATAAAAAAGTATTCATTCTTAATGTTTTAACTACGAACCCGTTTATTCTTCAAATGTTCCGTTCCCGTTAAAAATATTTTCATTCAATATCATTAACAAAAAATTGAAATCTTAAGTAAAGGGAAAAAATATATATTTAAAGATTGAAAAAAATTGAATAATTGTTTTTTAGGGTTAATAATATTTTTCAAACTATTCGACCTGTATTTTAGAAGGTTCATTAACTCATAAATGAAAAAGAAAATCAAGTTAAATGAAATCTTACTTTTTAATTAGCAATTTTTTTTTTCTTTTTTGTGTTCTTATTCGAAAACTGGAGAAAAATACTTCTATTACTGATGATTTTTTTTCTCTATCATCTTTACTGTTTCTTAAATAAAACAAATTAGACGAAATACAACATTTATCAATAAGATGAGTGTTTCCTGTTTCCCAAGTACCCTAAGCTTTAGCTTATATTTACTGCTTTATTGTAAATTGTTTTACCCCTTAACATAAATCGGGCAGCTTTTTCTTAGATGGAGTTTCCTGAAGAATTATGTACATTATTTTTTAAAAAATAAAATATATTAAGGCAGCGCATCCGTCGACTTCATTCCCATGTTAAGCTATGGGAATTTTCCACATAGTATATATCTAATCAGAGATAAGTAAATGAAAATTTTTGAATTCTGATTTTTGCATATGAAAACATGAAAAAGATCCGGAATTTTTTTTTAATTTAAAATTTTTCAGTAGTATGATTTTGCAGGGAATTAAATTACTGATGTCTATCGCAAGAAAATTAAAATTCTTTCTCTTTCAATATTTAAATAAAATAAAGGAAAATGTTGGGAAAATATGGGCATTGAATGAATATCCATGAGTCTGGGAATAAAAATTCCAATTATATATATAAAACAGTTCCGTAACTGACTGACTGACATACAACGCACAGACCAAACCGCTGGACCTAAAGGGCTGAAATTTTGCATGGAGATTCTTCTTATAGTGTAGGGGTGCACTAAGAAAGATTTTTGAAAATTTCTTCTTAGATTTTTCAAAATTAAATGTTTAAGCTGTTTTAGTAACTTTTTTTAAGTTTGCATTTGAAATAATAATTTGAAGGTTATGAAATTTATATCACGAGAAAGATCATAAAAATTGCTTTCAAATGAAATCTTTTTCGAATCTTTACCTCCATTTTCTGATTTTTGGTGAATTTTTAAAGATTTAATTTTAGAATTTAATTTATCAAATGCTGATCAAGTGATTTCTTATTATGGTACTTTAAATAAATTTATCGTCACGTCCATAACAATGAAATAGACAAAAAAATATTGTTTTCCTTGCTAATGCGGCAGACGATTGGGAATTATCCAAAAAAATATTAAAATACAGTAAAAGATATGTTCCTCAAACTGTACTATATTCTTTAGTATGTCCTATTAGATTTAATTTGAATATTTTCTTCTACATTATTTTGTCAATAAAAATATCTCTTATGATTTTTTTGTAAATATATTTATTTGTTTTTTTTACATCAATTGTATACATTCATCATCGTATTTATAATACACACATACACACATACACACACACACACACACACACACATATATATATATATATATATATATATATATATATATATATATATATATATATATATATATATATATATATATATATATATGTATATATATATATATATAGATATATATAGATATATATTTATTTATTTATTATTTTTGGCATTAATTGCATACATTGACGTTGATTTAATTTGAATGTACTCCGTAGCGAAGTGCGGGTTTTCAGCTAGTATAACATAAGAGTTGGGGATTTGCGAGGTTCAAAGTTGAGCGTCTTTATACAAATGTGATCATTTATGAAAAACCCCGGGGGACCTTACGGCGGGGGGGGGGGACTTAATACATCTTATCCACCCTATCCTGTCTTCCTGCATCTTTGACATGCGTTTCCAGCAATTAGTGAAATGAAAATATAAAACTTGCTTGCCTTTTTTATAATCATTTAAAACACAAAAGTTTTTCTTAAAGATAGATATATTGCAAATTACGCAGAACTACGGGGCGATTTTGAAGGTAATCTTCCTATAAAGTAATTAATTGTGCCGGCAGATAATCATGTTAGCAATAAACAGGTCATTGATGGGCTTTTACAAGGCAATTGGCAGTTAAAATTTACAACCGTAAAGTAATAACGTTGAATCTGTATTTCACTTCTATCGTTCCAGTTAAACTCTCCGTCGCAAACAAAGTTCGTCGAAAGGAAACTAATTTAACCTTTAAGAACTACGTGCAGTAAACTGAAAAATGTCGAAGAAAATCAAAGCTGATCTACTATTAATTGTGTGATACAACATCAATACTCTATGTTAATGAAAGAAAAATGTGTTTGTATCTCACGAGATAGAATTTATTACATAACAAATATCTAGCGCAAAACTCGGTTGAAGGCATTTTTGAAAAATAGATGACACAAAAAAAAGTCATGTAAAAGTAGAAACTTGCAAAAATTTCTATTCGTTTTCTGTAAATACAGTCTTGACAGTATATCAAGCACCCGAATTACCGGGAAGAATTCATCTTCTGGCCCCTTTTACTGTCTACGTCACTGGTGTGAAGTAATTAAGATATTATCTACAAAAAATGCCGAAATGTGGTTAATCGGTTTCTTTCAGAAATAGTATTGTAACGTACTACCAGTATGGGGTTATTTTTTTCCATGACCTCACAGATTTCACGAAACACAGCTGTGTGTTTATCGAGTGGTTTCCCTAACCACTCGATAAAGTTCTCCAAACAGTTCCGCAACCCTAAGTGGTGCGGGAACTGTTTGGAGAACCGAAAATGAATTCACCCCCGTGATAAAGCTGTCTATCTCTTAGCGATAACTTCATGCGAGTGACATTCGGCAGGCGATAAAGTTTCGGACTAAGAAGAGCTGTCAGCCGATAATCTGCCGGCCCCTCCACCCCGTCTGAAAATCCGGACATTCAGGAGAGACGTTAGAGAACGCGGCCTGTGCGGATGTGTGTTTTAGGCTCCGTACGTTGTGAATTTGCACGGGATTTTAATTGAATATGTTGCACTGTTTAAATCTTAATTTTTTGTTAATAAATTGTTGACTTTTTGTTTTAAAAAATTGGCATTCGCTTTTAATTAGAACTCTGTCTTTCTTTGTTATGGATCCCATAGTAGTAATTTTTAGCAACGCCTCAGAGAGAATCGCCTTACCTACTTACAGGGACGCCACAGTATAATCATTATTTGTTTCACAAGAGTTGAAAAGACTGGAAGCTACAATTCAAAGTCGATTCTGAATGCCCGCAAGCACCCAGGCGAAAAGCGTAAGTTCGAAATGGAAAAATCGACCACTGCGTGAGCATAGACGACAAAATTTCACCACCGATGACCCATCGCCGCGACAGACATCCTGCTCGACATCGGCTCCGCAGAACCGAACACCAAACACTACTCCCGGAAGAAATGTCCAATAGTACAAAGTCCTCCATCCAGTCGCCGAATAACAGCAACACTCGTCCACTCTAAGTAAGCGACGGGAATCAGTGCATCCAGCACCAGTCAACGTGTCAGCAGCAAAAGCTAATTTCTCAGTCACCACCTACATTTAATTAACTGTGGCAACACCCGCAGGGCCGCCCAGAGACTTTACGGGGCCTGGGGCAAACTTCTGTTGGGGGCTCCAAGACTATTTTTCAGAAGACTATTTTGTAGTAAGAGAAATCTGATTAATCGAATATTTTTTTTTTTTTTTTTTCGGGGGGGGGGGGGCCTTTTTTCAGGAGATTATTTTGAATTTTGAAGTACGGTACAAGTTTCAGAATTTCCTTCCGGAGGAAATCTAATAAATAATTTTTTTTAAATTTTTTGGGTCCCCTCCGGCAGTTGGGGGCCTAGGGCAAAGTGCCCCAGTTTCCCCCCCCCCCCCCTCCGGGCGGCCTTGAACACCCGCGATAGGAGGGCCCGTCCCTCAAGGAAAGCAACCACAAAAAACAGATTACACTATTTAACTGATAACTTCCACAAGATTATAGTATGTAAACGTCACTATAAAACAACACTAGCAGCTCGCCTAAAATAGCAGACCCGTTCCCGTATCCTCTTAAACTCTTTCTTTCTTCTTTTTTTCGACGAAACTCATAACTGTAACCCACAGACATTGGTACCGAAGGCTATATGTCTAACCCTTTGCCATTGCCCAACATAATTTTTTTCATAATTTCTGCTCACAAGCAATTTGCATGTTGAATTTTATAAACCAAGAATACGCAGACAGAGAAAATATCAGTCATCCATGAAGCCAAAAAAACAGCTCTATTTATTCCCGTCGAAGACATAAAACACTTCAGCAATCCAATACTGTATTAAAAAATACATAAACAAGTAACAAGAAATGATAGTAAGTGGCTGTTCAAAAGTTTTGAAATCTTAAGTCACCTGATTTCTATCCATAATTATACCTAAATGTTCTGAATGTTCCCCATAGTTTTGATCTTCTGAGGGTAGGTTAAAAACAAATTCACCCAAATACAGTAACCACCGCTTATAGTGATCAGTGGTTATAAGAATCAACCGTTTATAAGAATAAATATCGCAAAAACAAAAACAAATGTATTATTTCCATGTTAAAATTTTCGCTTTAAAGAATCAATCCACCGGTTTTAAGAATCAGTTTACACTCTTCGCTTTCCTTTCATTTTTCCAAAAAAGCCACTTAAACCCTCCAAAGGTACGAAGTTTTTTCTTTATTCTTTTTAAAAGAAAGAGTGATAAAATGGGATAGAATTCAGTCGTAAAATGCATCCCTTTCATTGTTAGACATAACATAATAGTTTCCCCTTAAACGCTTTAGCTAAACACTGTCCTATTAGCTTGACCGAGGGGCATCCTACCCGTGCGGATCCGATTTCCCTTTTCTCCACTGACAGGGACTCTTTTTTCCCACCTTCCATATCCTGTTGCGGCTTCCAGAACCCTGAACCACATAAATATTCGGGGAAGTGTCTACTATCACTTAGGAAAACGTGACATTATTAGATTCAGCACGTTATCAAACCGTGAAACGTAAGCTAGAAGGTGAATCTTGGCCTGAGACTATTGGTATTGAAAGAGGTATAAACAGCCTCCTGTAAACTTCATTACGTCAAACTACCATAGAAAACTTTTTTTTGCACCCTTCCTGTAGTGGAAATGTTAAACTGTTAAGCAGGTATGTTGTAACAAATATTGGATTTTTTTCTTTTCCTACTATAATCATGTATATCTACTTATAGGCATAGAAATTAAGTTGTATTTTTAAAATTATAAAAATAATTTTAATGAAAGATAATTAACGCAAATTAAAGAGTATTTTATTGTAAATTATCTAATATATGTATATATAGGTGTGTGTGTTCCTGTCCAAAAACCTAACGTTCGGCTATAAGAATCAACTGCTTATAAAAATCAAAAACGGTAATAACAAACGTGATTTTTATAAGCGGAAATCACTGTGGTTTACAATTTGAGAGTATTAAATTATGTTCCACATGACGTCAAAATAAGAGAAAAGGTATTTTTTACACAGAATCATTTTGTAAAAAAAGTTTCTAAATTAGTTGCTGCTATCAATTAGTAATTGTCGATGCACTGTATTTTTTAAATGATTCCTATTTTTTTTTCATTTATAATATAGATTTAAAAAGAGTGTTATTTCAATCTTTTTGCGCTGACTGCGCAAATCTGTTCCGAAAGCCATTTGATGCTGATGGGGTGTCCTCAATACATTTTGAAACCATAATATGAACTTATTTATAAGATGACCCAAAACAGTAAATACGTGCAGTGAAAAACTAAATTTTGAAATTCCAATATACTTTTTAATAAACTCGAAGAATTGTTTTATTCATTCTTACAATTCTTTTTTTTTAATTTCACAAGCACAAGCCTTTAAATGGAGCAGATTTCGAAATTTTTTATTAACTTTTAAATATAGCTTCTATTAAATATTTCCAATCGCAGCATTTGGTTTCATTTTCTGAAAGAAAGAATTTAAATCTGAAACGAATAAATAAAAAAAAATTAAGATGCGGAAGAAAAAAAAATTAAGATTAAAGTATTTCCATGTAAATGCTCGTTATAAAAGTATTACATTTCGTTATGTGAGTTTTTAACTATGCCTCTTAATTTTAAAATAAAAAAGAATTTAATTAAATTCATCCTTTAAGTATCACTTTTTTTATATTCCTGGAGGATAATGCCTGACGTATTGTATATCTAAAATTTTTTGTTTATTTGTTCCGCAAAGAAATTGTGCACATTAGATTTTTAATAAAATTCATTCTGCTTAAAAAAATGCATATTTGCTAAGAATTTTTAATTGATTAATTCATTAAAGTCTATATGTGTATACATTCTCCGCCTTTGCTTAATTTCCATTTGAATTATGAAAAGATTAGTGTGAAATATGTTGTGCTATTTACAAATCTATACAAAGAAAAATTTTCCCGTTTTTTAATCTCAGACGGTCGAACATCAAAGAAGAATGATTTCTAAAAAAATCAAACATTGCTTCTTCAGATTTACATTTAATCCTACGAATTTGACAGATCATTTAAAACTTGGAATAAACTTTTGAAAAATCAAGGTTTCAAGTCACCATGCTCAAATTATACTTAATTTCTTCAGTGATTTAGACTATCAGTCTTTTTATTATTGTATATTGTTTTATTATTGTATTTTATTATTGTATTATTACTTTTTCTAGACTTCTTCTCCTTACAAATCCTGGCAGAATGACGTCATACTCCTTGCAAAATAATAAAAGAGTGTGATAGTGGCGTTAGTGCGAATTAAGAAACGGAGTGAGTAGCTAGGCGTATTTATGCCATGTACGCAGCGTTTTGCTTGCGCGTAAATGAACATAAAAAAAACGCGCATTTAATTGCATAAGGTTGAAGTCTGACCATTCGACCAAAATCGCTATATCGATTTTATAAGGCTTTACCAACTTTCGTTAACAAAAGAGTATCCGAAGAGAGTTATTCGCTTTAACAGAAACAGTAGAAAAAAGATGTTTGTTTGGTTGAGATCGCTACGGTCAACTTTTGCTACACAAGGATTAATTAGACAGGGATTCCTTCTTACACTGTCAGGTAATATCACTGAGTGTTCAATCATTGAATACTCAGTGATATTATGTGACAGTGTATGAAGGAATAACGATTGAATTTATTAACCTTTTTCTAATTCCTCCTTACTTTCTTTTATCCTACTGCAAAATTTTATTTAATTATTAACGCATGGAAAACTATTTCAGCTAGTTTTATTTTAGTTCTTCATCAATCCTCTTTCATATGCCAGAAATCCAAAAAGGTTATTCATCTAGGGCCTTGAAACTTATTTTTAGTATTTTTTTTAATACTTCATCATTATTTTTTCTTTCATTTTCCTTACAACAAAATGTTATTCATTTTGTGCCATTTAACTTTTATTTCATCCCACTTTTTTTCGTTAAGCATCAGACAACAGGACGTTTTTCTTCCCATACAGAGAAAGGTTAGATTAAACTTATTTTTAGATTTCCCTTAATACTTTATCATTATTTTTTCTTTCACTTTCCTTACAACAAAATGTTATTCATTTTGTGCCATTTAGCTTTTATTTCATCTCACTTTTTTTTGTTAAGCATCAGACAACAAGACATTTTTCTTCCCATACAAAGAAAGGTTAGATTAAACTTATTTTTAGATTTTCCTCAATAATTCCTCATTATTTTTTGTTTCAGTTTGAAGCCAATTTCGAACGGCTAAAAGCATCTATGCCAACACTAGAATTCAATAGAAGGTTAAATAAAACCAGTCAAATACTGACATATCCCCTGAAAAAGGATAACTAAAATGTGAAAAACATGCTGATAAATTTTTAAATGGGCAAGTGTAAATTATGAAATGATAATAACCTCAAGAAGGATATTCTTTCTATAGAAATTGTATTAGCTGAGGAAGAGCAGAAGTTGGATAAATGAAGAAAAAATAATGCTGACTTTTTTTTATTTTGCATTATATACCAATGTGACTTTTTTCTTTAAAAAAAGACCTACTTAATATGCTATCAAGGGCATAACGAAGAAAACTATTTATTATATCTTCAGATCTTCCCGGTATGAGAAGAAAAACGTTTGTTGTAGATGCAAAGCGAAAACAAAGCAAAATGAAATAAAAGTTAAATGCCACAAGACGAATAACGGGAGTGTAGGATGTTTCATGAAAGAAAAAATAATGAGGAAATATTGACGAAAATCTAAAAATAAGTTTAAGCTAACCTTTCTCTGTATGGGAAAAAAACGTCCTGTTGTCTGATGCTTAACGAAAAAAAGTGGGATGAAATAAAAGTTAAATGGCACAAAATGAATAACATTTTGTTCTAAGAAAAGTGAAAGAAAAAATAATGATGAAGTATTAAAAAATATACTAAAAATAAGCTTCAAGGCCCTAGATGAATAACCTTTTTGGATTTCTGGCATATTAAAGAGGATTGATGAAGGACTGAAAAAAAACTAGTTGAAATAGTTTTCCATGCGTTAATAGTTAAATAAAATTTTGCAGTAGGATAAAAAAAAGTAAGGAGGAATTGGAAAAAAGCTCTATAAATTCAAACGTTATTCCTTCGTAAACTGTCAGGTAATACCAATATGGTCCTAAATTCCGCTTAACAGGGAGATATATACATAACTTAATTAGAATTAAAAAGATCAAAGACTCCACTTTAATTGCATTACAGAGATGAAGAATCGATATTTTTAACAGGAATGATTTTTCAGACATCCACGGAGGCACTGGAGCAACAATGAATTTCAAGGAGGCGGCACACCGAGAAGACAGATGTTTCAGACATTACATCGCTGCTCATTCCTCTGACAAAAAGGAAATAGCCAATTGTCTTCTTAGAACAACAATTTACTCCTCCAGGAAGTGCTATATATTGAAACCAACATGTCGACATCTCAGAACACCAAGTTCTCAAGGCACGAATAAACCAAATCGTTTGTTTGGATAAGGACAGCAAAATGACATTATTTATGTAGGTAATAAAGGATAATCGAAAAAAAGCTAGAAACAAGAATTTAAGTCACGCCTCCTAAACGTGATCCAGCCATACGAAACTTACGTTAGCGTAGCAGACTCAGGGGCATTTCTCATTATTTGAGACAGCATTAATGTGAAAGGAGTAAAAATTGTTTTGTTCAATCACTTAATACTCAGTGATATTACCCGAAGCAACGAAATTCATGACCTCAATAAATGTATATAACATGCTTCATGTGAATGCACATAAAACAGACTATTTTGGGGGAAGTTGTCATTATAGCACAACTCGGCTAGACTGCATAAGACGGTCAGATAGATTTTTCGCCAATTTGGCGAAATTTTTTTATTGTCAAGCTGAGGCGATTATGGCGCCAACGTTGTTTCTCCTGTAAATTCGTGACGTATTTATCGTGTGATTATTTCGTGACGGATGTATCACGTGATTTTGACAGGTGATTTATTTTGACCAATTAGAAGATTTTTCTTAATTTGAAGAATTTTGAATGCGGTGTGTGAGGTGTAATGGTGGATTATAAAGGTAAGTTTAAATTCTGTGTGTTTTTTTTTATGCTATGTTCGTTTATTGAGTGCAATGGCTTCTAATAATATCAATTTTAAGTGCTTGGTTGAGCTTGAATGATTAGGGGAGATGAAGGCGGTTCACAGAGTGGTGTCGCGATGTAGGCTTAATGGCTTCTTATTGTATTTGTTGTTAGATTTCGTAACATGTTTGTTGTGCTTATGCGTTTCAGTTTTTGATAACCGGGCGGTTGCCTCTAAAATGAGCCGCTTGACGTTAAATGTTGTTTTGTGTATTTTACAAAGTAGTTTGGGGCAAAATGAGTGGTATGATTGAATTGAGGTTGTTGTTTAAGCTGGATTTTATTGGAAACAGGTGTGTAATAGGTTTTGTATGAAGAATCGCCGTTTACGCCTACGAATTCGTACAGCCAGCTTAAGATTTGTTTTACTGACCGCTACAGCCAGCGGAAGCTTTGTGGTACTGTACTACAGCCATCGGTGCGTAGCGAAGCCAGCGGCAGCGGCTTTTCTGTAATGTTTTTGGACGGATGCGTAACGGAGCGTAGCGAGGTGGAGCAAGGGTATCTTAGCGAAGCGAATATGCCGTGCGCGCTTACGAGTTTCATAAATCCAGTGGAAAATTTATTTTCCAACTTATTTGTTCTTCCTTGGTCGCTATTGATGTTTTTATTTACATTTCGTATTAATTTTACTGAGCGCTACAGCCAGCGGAATCTTTGTGGTACAGTACTACAGCCAGCGAATCGTAGAGAAACCAGCGGCAGCGGATTTTCTGTAATTTTTTTGGAGGATGCGTAACGGAGCGTAGCGAAGTGGAGCAAGGGTATCTGAGCGAAGCGAAGTTGTCGAGCGAGCGAAGCGAACTGACAGCAGACACATAAGCTGAGCGACACATAAGCTGAGCACAACACATAAGCTGAGCGAGCGAAGCGAAGTGTGCGCTTACGAGTTTCGTAAAGCCAGCGGGAAGTTTGTTTTCCAACTTATTTGTTCTTTTTTGGTCGCCATTGATGTTTTTGATTACATTTCGCAGCTGGGCACAGCTGTTCCTAGGATTATTTACATAATTGTTTTTGATTTGCAGCAAACCTTAAAACACGCCAAGCTGTTCGCGAGTTTTTCTTTACAGCAAGTACTAAAACGCTCCACGCAGTTGACGAAAATGTAATGGCGCCAAATTTCGCCAAATCTGACCGTCTTATCCAGTTTTACCCAAAACTCCAAGAACTTGATATGATAAGATAATAGTAAAGTAATAAAGTTTTTATTTTTTTCAGGATATCCATTGGGAAGCCATGATAAACCGTTGATATCTAGGTAGTTTTCATTTAGAGCTTTTAATTTCTTTTTTTAAGTAAAGAGGGCAGCAAGGTGATATTCAGATAATTCTCGAAGGCAGGCGAGGAACAGTGAAATAATAATGTTCCACCAATCGTATGACTCAACAGGAAAGTAAATATCCGGCGTAATAAGCCTGACGTCTTTTCAGTGTGCTCCTTTAAAAAAGAACAACTGGTTTTTTCATGCGAATAATTAGATTTATGTTTGTCAAATAATGCTGTCTCTTCGGTGTTTATCATGCCTAAGCGTGCATTCTCAAAATAAGAACTAATTTTTTTGTGCAGTTCTATGAAACATGAAATTCAACATACTCTGCGATTATATCAGGCGATATTCAAACATAAATACAAAAAAGTATCGTGTGTAGTTCAATACACAAAAAAGGGTTTCTAAAATTTATGATCCACACTAAAGCATACTGTTATCATTTGTAAACGCCAGTAATTAAAAATAACGTTGCGTAGGTTTAGTTCTCTTTGTTCAGCCCCGCCGGATATTTTTGCAAGAAAATATGGGTTCTGTTTGTTCAAATTCCCGATGAGATAAAAGAATTTCATATAAAGCACGAGAGAAAAAGAACATTTGTTTTATCTCACATAATAAAAGTTCAGAATTTTTTATTTCTTAATAAAGGGCTATTTTTTTTATATTCCTTTCTGAAAATTATTCTTCCTCTGTAAATATTTTAATGATCAAATCTTCAGGACGAAAAACTTATTCCCTTTTTTACATCCTACATAACTTAGGGCGATGTGCCTTTTTATTAATTCTTCGAACCAAAAAAATTTAAAACCTAGAAAATAGACGAGTTTACGCTTCGTAACTAGAAATAATACGAACATGCGATGTAATATTTAATTATGAAGATCCGAGTTACATTTTAATTAGTTTGTAAATAACATTTTGTTTTCACTCTCAACGCATTTTTTCATTTTTTTTAAGTTCGTGTTACTAGTTGGTTTGTTGTTTTTTCATATTTCGTATGCATGTTCCTTTTATAAATATTCTTATAAAGCTTCTTTCAGGCGAAGCACTTTTAATCCCACTGAACACAAATCCATTTTGAAAAATGAAAATATGCACATGTTAATGCAACTGCATTTTAGTTAATTATATTTCAATAACTTCTAATACAGTAGAGAGATTAATTTTTTATACATCTGCATGAAATTAAAATTTAAATAAAATTACTTGAATCAAATTTACATTTATAGACTTCTTTTGTTTTCATTATGATGTGTATTGAACACATGAAAATATAATTTTGTTAAATAATGTGTCTATCTATATATATAAAACAGTTCCGTAACTGACTCATTCACTGACTGACATACAACGCACAGACCAAACCGCTGGACCTAAAGGGCTGAAATTTTGTATGGCGATACTTCTTATAGTGTAGTGGTGCACTAAGAAAGATTTTTCAAAAATTCTTAGATTTTTTTAATTAAATTTTTAAGCTGTTTTTTTAACTTTTTTTACGTTTACATTTAAAATAATACTTTGAGGGTTATAAAATTTATATCACGAGAAAGATCATAAAAATTCCTTTAAAATGAAATTTTTTTCGAATCTTTACCTCCATTTCCTGATTTTTGGTGAATTTTTAAAGATTAATTTTTAGAATTTAATTTATTAAATGCCGATGACGTGATTTCTTTTTCTGGTACTTTAAATAAATTTATCGTCACGTGCATAACAACTAAATAAACAAAAAATATTTTTTCCCTTGCTAATGCGGCAGACGATTGGACATTATCCAAAAAAATATTAAAATACAGTAAAAGAAATGGTCCATAAACTGTACTATATTAACTGCACTATATTCTTTAGTATTCTTTATACTAGATTTAATTTGAATATTTTCTTCTACATTATTTTGTCTATAAAATTATCCTTTACGATTTTCTTATAAATATAAATATATATATATATATATATATATATATATATATATATATATTACATCCATTGTATACATTGATCGTCGTATTTATCATATAATATATATATATATATATATATTTGGCATGAATTGCATACATTGACCGTTGTATTTAATTTGAATGTACTCCGTAGCGAAGTACGGGTTTTCAGCTAGTGTATATATATATATGTGTGTGTGTGTGTGTGTGATGAGTTAAATTAGAAAAAAAAACATAATTTTTTAAACTATTTTACTTAATTAATAATTGAAGTTTATTACAAATACGTGCATAGCAATATTCTGCACTTTCTAGTGTACGTAGAAGCATATAAAATGTTGAAACAGAAAACTTTAATATATAGGAAAACCAAAACAAGTAAAAAAAATTAATTCTTTAATGCGACATGTCTTTTTCAGCAGTGTCTGCATTGTAAATAGGTCTTATTCCCAATATTAAGCAACTTTTATTCAGATATAATGTAATATAGGCTTACCTTGCATGTAATAGAAATCAGAACAACTTAAACGTATTGGAGGAAATATAAAGTACATATATTTTAAGAAGTAACTCGCATATTTATTAACTGTTAAATGCAGCATTATATACGCATTAGGAGTAAAAATATATTAAATTATAAAGGAAATATAGTTAATTATAATAGTTTATTTTTCTTCCATTATTTTTTGCTTTTCTGTTTTCTAATATACTTAGGGTCAGCATATTTTAAATTATATTTATATTTGAAAAAAAATTGGTGAAAATAATAATGTGAACACTTCTGAAAAAGGCATGTTATCACTAAACAGATAATTGTTTTCTTGTTTTGGTTTTACAACATGTTATTGTTTTCTGCTTTAGCATTTTATATATACATACAATAAACTATTAAGCCACATTTGTTTATATAAATAAGTGTATAGCTGTAACGAAACTGGTAATTTATATTTCGTTTAACTTAAGAAATATCTACTCAATTTATTTCCAGCGTTGAACTTTTTTTTTTTATGTGTTAATGGAATCGTATTCTTCATCAGTAAGAGATGTCGTGTATTTCACTGTGCTTAATGTTTCACTGACCGGATGCAAGTGTAAATAAGATATTGACCAACCAAGAGGGACTCTTTGATTTTTTGCCGCAAAAGTCTTTCAACGCATTAGCTAAAGAAGAAATTTACATATCCTCTTTCAGAGAGACACCTAATATCGATCTTTCTTCTTAGCTTCACCAACATATTTTTTAATAACCGCATTTCTGATTCTCATATTCGATCTAGCTGAGAAATTAGTTTGTAGAGATAATTAATTTTTACCTGCATCATATTTCATTTTATTTCATTTTCTGTAATAACATTTGAGTTACTTTTAAAGTTTGTATTAGCTTACATTTTTTTTATTTTTTATTTATTTTTTTTATTTTTTATTTTTTTTATTTTTTATTTTTTTTATTTTTTTTTTTTTTACTGACTTTTGAAAAATAGCAACGTTCTTTGTACCCGTTGCCCGGATTTTCGCTGCACATTTTGTTACTCAACTACGAGAGGATAGAGTCTGCTCTAAGCTTCTAAAGTTCAAATGAAATAATTTTTTCTTTTAAGGGGGCACACTACCTTTGATTACACTGAAATGACCGTAAGCATAATCAAATTCGAGCTACAGAAACTCAAATAATATTAATATATATATTTATAATTTTTTTGTTTTATATCAAAATTACAATTCTTCAGTTATATTTTATACAAAAATAGAACTTGTAAATCCATAAATAATTTTTAGATTTTATTTTTAAGTATACACATTACTCTAAAGGGAAAAAAATCATTGGATGTTTCGCGCTTCATAAAATTAAGAAATATGCAAACAGAAACTATATTTTGGTCCAATTTAATTAATAATATACTCAAGTATAATGTAAAACCAACAAATATACAAAAAATATAGTTTAAATTGAAAAATTTACATAAAATTTAAAAAAATTAAAATTTAGTAATTTTTCTAAAAACATTTTCAAGTATAAAATTTTTTTTAACAAATTTATTTTTATTTTTTGGGTTTTAGTATGTAAAGAAGCTTGAAATACAAATCTGATAAAAATTTTGTGCATCTAGCACGTATAGTTTGGGAGTAACAGTGCGCGTAATAACAAAATTTACGTATTTGAGAAAACTGAAGTTAAAGTTTGAATATACACTGAAGTGCCACTGAATTAGGGATAGCAAAGCCTATGCAAATTGTGTAGCGCTGCGCATCATGTATGTGCAAGTGAAGGCGCTGTGGTAACTGCATATATAGCGCGTACTGTGGTCGTTCTGAATTAGTTGTTGGAATTGCCAGTATGGGTAATCTGCCTGATTTAGACGCCTTCGATCACGGACAAATCGTAGGTGCGCGACGCATGGGCCATTCAATTTCCGAAATCGTCAGACAGGTAGGATTTTCAAGGTCGACAGTGTCAAGAGTATACCAAGAATATATGGATGGTGGAAAAAAACTAGCGATCGGGCAAACTGCAAAGGACAATTAGCCTTGACAGTGCGTGGTGAGAGACGGCTCAGGCGTATTGTACGTAGCCAGCGAAGCCAAACATTAGCTCAAATTACCACCCAGTTTAATGACGGTGCCAGTCGTACAGTCAGTAAACGGACTGTGCAACGCTCGCTTCACCGTATGGGTTTCGGGAGCCGTCGAACTACGAGAGAACCATTGCTCTATATTCGCCATCGGGCTGCACGTCTTGCCTGGGCAAGTCAGCACAGAGACTGGAGTGTAGAGGCCTGGAAACGAGTAGCATGGAGTGATGAGTCTCGATTCCGACTACTTAACGCCGACGGGAGGCTGAGAATATGGC
The DNA here is from genome assembly GCA_907164885.2 of Dolomedes plantarius. NCBI lineage: Eukaryota > Metazoa > Arthropoda > Arachnida > Araneae > Dolomedidae > Dolomedes > Dolomedes plantarius. The sequence goes on along the minus strand of OU015496.1, from coordinate 196,545,038 downwards.
GTCAGGCTCATGAAGCCATGGATCCTGCATGCCTGGCTGGAACTGTACAAGGGCATGGTGGCTCAATCATGGTCTGGGGTGTTTTTTCGTGGCACAGTTTGGGATCTTTGGTGCGTGTACCAACCTCCCTCAATGCAATTCGGTACGTAGAGTTGCTGGGTGATCACCTCCATCCGTTTATGCTGTTCTGTTAAATTCCATTTAACGGTACAGCACGGTAATGCAGTTTTCCAGCAAGACAACTGTACCTCTCACAAGTCTCGGTTGGCTACTGGCTGGTTGGATGAGCATTCCTGTGACTACTCTGTCATGAATTGGCCACCTAGAAGCCCAGACTTAAATCCTATTGAGCATCTTTGGAATGTTTTGGAACAAGGCGTGAAAGGCCATCACACAGCACCAAAGAACCTTACTGAATTATGGACAGCTTTAGCCAATATTTGTCAAGCCATTCCCGTGGAACGTTTCCAGAAACTTGTTGAATCTATGCCTCGTCGTGTGGCAGCCGTTATCAAGGCCAGGGGAGGCCCAACTCGTAACTAGGTAGGTATCCCTAATTCAGTGGCACTTCAGTGTACATGGCCATCGCAACAGAGTGAGCTTTACATAAACTCTCATACCTCGAGAAATAATGCGAATTTTTTTATGCGGTTTTTTGCATATTGTTCAGAAATGTCCCAAAAATCAGAATATAACAAAAACCAAAACTCGATTTTTTTTTTGAAGTTTTAAAGGTGGTATGCCCCTTAATTATAAATTTTTACATTAAAAAAATCTTTTTCACTACTTTTGGAGCTTTATTTTCCCGTTTCTCAAATTTCAGGTGGGTGGTGGCTGGAAATGTCCTAGAGATATGGCTGAAATTGTTCATATTTTTATAAGTAGTGTTGGAAAAGACGTTGCTACCACGTAGTCTGATGCTGCAGAGGGCACTGCTAGAAAGACAGTTTACATGTTTTCTAGGGTTGCCAGAATCGGAAACCCTGGCTCTGAAGAAAAGGAATATTTTTAATTCGAACAATATTTTTTCATTCATAACCGGACATTGGAATCTATTCGTTAATTCATGTTTATAATTCGATGCTAATATTCGGATCCTGTTTTCAAAGTTAAATATCAATATCCGCATAGCAATTCTGTATGTTGTAAGACTTTGAAACAGGTCCCTGTGATTATAATTTATATTAAAGGGGTCAAGAACATAAAATTGTTCAAATTTTCGAAAAAAATTTATTGCATTAAAAAATTTTGTGTTCTTTTACGCTTAAAATGACGTTAAAATCATGTTTCTATCTTAATTAGAACAGGAGAAATTATTATTATTTTTGCAACATTCTAATAGTAGCCAAGCGTTGTTGAAACCTGTAAGTGCGTTTTCATGCATGATAGGTTTTTTCCCCCATTTCTCGTCTTTAAATTGTTATAAGTCAAGAACCGTTTAAGATAAATGGTTGAAACTTGGAACATGTCTTTTTCAACTATTTTACTTTCATTTTGATTCAGCAAATTTGAAAAAATATTTACTTTTGAAAATATGATTTTTTAAAAATATGTTACATCATTTTTTTTGTAATTTTTAATATAAATATTAAAATTTTTTTTAAATTAATATTTAAAAAAATCCTGAATCGAAATTATAACTTATATATTTCTGTTTAATTAAATGAAAAAGAATTGAAATTCGGCAAATAATATTTCAAGTTATAACAATTTTAAATTACCCCACTTTATTAAAAATTTAAAAATTAAAAAGAATTTAAAAACATTTTGAGAAGTTTTATGGAGTGATTTTGTTTACAAATTATATGGTTAGCCATCACAAAAAGTTCAAAATTTTAACTCAATAAATAATTCTTTTTTTTAAATGTGTCCTGGAACCCCTTAAATCTACTAAAGTAGCAAAGGTTATCTTCATTGTGTTGGCTTTACACCTTATTTAGGATGACTGTCCGAGGGAATCTGGGCGAAGGGTAAGTGATTACCTTTCTATTATTTTGTATTCGTAATTAATAAATTAAATTCTTAATATCAATTCGATTCTAATTCTGATCTAAATCTTACTTAATGAAAAAATATACAAGTGGGAAAAAGGGAAATAATGTTTAAAGTCAAAATAACTTCATTAAGGGAAAAAATGCTCAAATTGAAAAATTTTGCAAGCGTATATAAAGTCACATAACATTCTTTCAAAATTGTTCTTCTATACATATTTTTTAACAAGCAATAATATCTAAAACAAAGTCATCGAACAACCTCATCTATATAAACCAAACAAGTCTATTTAATATTATTTTAAATGAATATTTATATCTAAGAAATTTTTTATCCAAAAAAAATATAGGTTTTCATACGTCCTGCTGAAAGATAACACAGAAAGTAATGAAAAATGTTATACCCACGAAATCGTTTAATTCATAGTTAAGTCAGTATTCTTCATTACACGTTTTTTAATGTTTCACTGCACTTTTAAGAAAAAAAAATTCTCCTTTTTTCTAACCCACACGCATTTTTTACACGTGTTTTGGTCCAAATTAATTTTATTTGATGCAATTAAAATCAGTTTTAAATTGAGCTACCCAAAATTTAAAAAAAACAGAGAAAAAAATGGCTGCATTTTCAGCTCAATTATCTTTTTTTTATTGTAAGGTTACTTTTTTATTTACTTATATTAGATCTCTTCCAGTGCAATGCTTTCAGAAGTTTTAGTGCAGAAAATTAGGTTAAATCATGCTTTTAATTTTTTTTTCATTTTGCTTCAGTTTTTCAGGCCATGATTTATGACCAAATTATATGTTATGTCATTTTTTTAAATTTTGGTATTTAATTTTTTTTAAATGTCTTACATATATTCTACATTTTACAGATACAGTTGTACCTCATCTAAAACAGTTCCTTAACTGACTGACTGACTCACTGACATACAACGCACACATCAAACCGCTGGACATAAAGGGCTGAAATTTTGCATGGCGATTCTTCTTATGGTGTAGGGTTGCACTGAGAAAGATTTTTAAAAAATTCTTCTTAGTTTTTTTAAAATTAAATTTTAAGCTGTTTTTGTAACTTTTTTTAAGTTTGCATTTAAAATAATAATTAATATAAAATTTATATCACGAGATATGGTTATAAAATTTATATCACGAGAAATATCATAAAAATTCTTTTCAAATGAAATCTTTTTCGGAAACTTTGCCCCGATTTTCTGATTTTTGGTGAATTTTTAAAGATTTATTTTTAGAATTTAATTTATTAAATGCTGATCACGTGATTTCTTTTTCTGGTACTTTAAATAAATTTATCGTCACGTGCATAACAACTAAATAGACAAAAAAATATTCTTTTCTTTCTAATGCAGCAGATGATTGGATATTATCCAAACAAAAATATACCTTACGATTTTATATATATATATATATATATATATATATTACATCAATTGTATACATTGATCGTCGCATTTATTATAAATATATATGCTTACTTTTATTGACATTACTTGCATACATTGACCGTTGTATTTGATTTGAATGTACTCCGTAGCGGTTTGCAGCTAGTTTATCTATAAAATAGTAGAGCTCTAAATTTCTTTTATGGTATATTACAGGATAAAGAGATCACTGTAGGACCATATTAATGAGTGCAAAACTAAACGAGTATCTGCTGATCGGGACAGGGGTTGACGATCATACGCATTTTTAAAGTTGATCCAATTTGGCTCTTTTTTAGACGTTTTGTCCATGTTTGGCAACTGTCCGTTTCAAAGGTTCTATCTACTGATCAACCTTAAAAATAATTTTAAAATAACTCTACAGGTTTCCACATTTGGCGACGTCTCTCTAGAGAGTATTAAAGACATGAAAGATGTCTAATTGACACTAGAACCATTTTAGATCACACATATCAGAGCATATATATTAACTGTTAAATTTAATGGAAATATATTTTCACCCTAAATTTCATTTCACGTATCGGCTAAAATAGTATTTATTCCTTTTAAAACATAACTATTTAATTTTCAGAAAAATGACGCAAGTTTTATCCTATGGCTTTAAACTGAAATAAACGAAAGAAAAATGGCGAGTATTTTTAAAAGATTGCATACCTACGAAAAAAAAAAACCCTTAAAAAACATTCAATATAAATCTTGAATTATCAATAATATGAGTAGATTGAAACATCAAATTAAATTACATGATAATAAACTTTTATTTCGGTGTATTATCGAAATCAGCTTTAGTTCTTCCAAATATCAGACACTAGACATTCTAAAGGTTTTTAGCTAGTGTAATATTATAAAGAAATTTGCTGAAAACCATGCTATTATTATTTCGTGTTTTTATAAGAGAACTGGGGTAGAACTGACAGAAAATTTGAGAATGCTAGAAGTTGTAACCAGGTTTAAGTAAACATAATATATCCTCTCGAAAAATCCAGAACATTTAAATATGAATTTTAACATAAATTATTGCTCAAAAACACTAATATTTTCAGCGTGCCTTTTAAACAAGATATATAAATTTAATAAGAAAGAAAATTAACGTATGTAACAGAAGACCACGATGATTACGAAATACGGGGTTTCCACCGGGAGAAAAGAAAGTAGAAGTGTAGTGGAACTAAACATGCGGCTAAACAATGGAAAAGAATGAAAACTTTTGTATATCTCTATGTCCTTACCCACAAAAGGAAACGTAAACAGAATGTAAGGAAGAATTTTTCTTTACGTTTCCCGCACCCTTGGGAATGAGATTAGAAACTTGGTGCGCCCTCGCTAGACTTTTAGTTTCTTCAATTTTTTTTAAATTAAATCAAAGTGGAATATACAACACAAATAACATATTGTATTTAAATTGAAATAAATTCTGACTTTATTGTTGATTTCATTCATTTGTTGAAAGTTATAAGTAACAAACACCAGAGCAGAATATATCAATGCAGTTTAAAAAATAGCCATGGGATTCAGTTTAGTATTACGCAAGAGAACTACAACTCAAATCACTGAAGAGAGTTTTGTTTTATTAATGGGAGACTTGCGATTGGTGCTTAGTTATGTTTGATATCGAGCCTAACAGTCGTGGGCGTGAGGGTAGCCAGTTCATCCTCAGGAACGGGTCAATCGATCTATGTCGCGATCTGTCAGGCGTGAGACTAATTAATTCAGCTTAATGTTGTTGGTGTTGCTTATGCCCCCTGGCGGAAGTATTCCAGACTAGGTTCATATAGTATTGTGGGCTGAGGGATGAGTTTCCGGTTTATAATGACACCACAAGGGTTGGAGTCCGACTTAGCACAGGTAAAACCTCGGTTTTGACCTAGCAGCCCCACGGGTGACATTTAGGGAGATCGTACCTTCTCCTACCCTCTCTGACCCTACAGAAAGACTTTCCGGTCTACGGGTCCGGCCTAGACACGAAGGCATTTAATGGTGTTTGTCAGGATCCGATCCAAACACCCTCAATACTGAAAGATGACTCACTACCACTAGGCTACCTCTGGCCCATTAATTCAACTTAATTTTTATTTTAAACTGACCATACTCATATTTTGTGTTCCCCAAAAATTTTCGTGGCATCACTGGCCGATCTCAAGGCACCCTAAAGTTCCGCGGCACACAGGAGGGGAATCATTTATGTAAGGTTGATTTGGTTTGGAGCGCTACGGTCAATTTTTGCTACACGAGGGCTAATTAGACCGGGGCCTACTATTTAAAGCCGATTCCGAACGGCTACAAACGTCCATGCCAAGAGTTGGATTCGAACCCACAGACTCTGGTACCTAATACAACGCTCTAGCCATTCGGCCATCTTCGGGCTTGTTGATGTAAGGTATTACGTTATAATTTTCTTAATGCTGACAAGTTTTTGGAATGGGCGTGTTTTTTAAAGGCGGCGAAAGAGTGAAATTGATTTAAGGAATATGCATTTGTTAATATGTCATCAGAAAATACTGACAGGAATATTCTTCAGAGATTAACATGGGGATTGAAGATCTATGACCAAAAGTAAAAATATGTGTAGTCTATTATTTTTAAGAAATAGCTCTCATTATTCTATGCTGATTTACCACTGATTATTCACACATGTGTAAGAGTATATAAAACAGGTATTCGCATTCTCGGTGATTTTCTGTGGGAAGACAATAAATTGTCACTCGACAAGACACTAAAACTTTTCCCCGTTCGACATGAAACGAGCTCTTCTGAACATCCGTTTTTACCCTACATTGAGCGCCACTACTTTCGAAGGAAACCGTAACTTTCGATGTTCGCCACTAGAACTCCGGAGTCTATATTTAGATCTTTATTTCATTTTTAATATACTCCCCCGAACAAAACCAAATATTTCTGAAAGTGGAGCGCCCAGAATAGAACAGTTCTGACTTGTCTGTTGGGTGGGTTATTGATTTCTCTTTCGAGCACCTTTGCTTTTTTTTCTTTATATTTTTTTTTCAGCGTGAAGAAGCGACCCGTTGCCATCTCGTTCGAAGCCCTGTTAATAACCTCGAGAACCCTGAGTCACGTGGTATACTGATAAATTTTAAATGTGACAGAGAATGGATTTACAATTATCGACGTGCCCACGTTCAGTGCGGTGAGTTGACCCGCTTCTAAAATCGGTGGTTTATCGTTTGTTGCTCCCTGATCCTGCTGTGGACTAGAGCACTGGTGCGCAAACTGTGGATCATGACCCACAGGGGGGGGGGGGGGGTCACTAAAAAAATGGAGACGTAATGGATAGTCTGAACTAAATTCATTTTAGATCGAATTATTTAATTAAAATGCGCTTTAAATTTTCTATAATCACATATTTTCAATACTTTAATTATATTTTCCATGTGTTAAAAAATATGTGTTATGATATTCTTAAATAAGGTGTCAAACAGTCTTGCAATAAAAATTCCTTCGGCAAAAGATTGTACTTACATTGCTTTCATTCTTTTCCATTTATCTGTGGGAAACTGGAATTTTAAATCTGGACTTTTTAAAATAGTTTGCAAAAATTTCCTTAGATATTTTTCTCTTTTTCTTAACGATAACCTAATTCTTTAAATTTTCCAGAATTGTTTTGTTGGGGGGGGGGGGGGGGATCAACTCATTTTTTATTTTAAGGGGGTCCGAACACATTTTTAAATTTTTTTTATTTAAGGAGTTAAAATTTTAATTTTTTTTCTGATGGATACCATATTTCTGATGCCTAACCATATAATTTGTAAACAAAATCACATCATAAAATTTATCATAAAGTAATAAAAAAAATAAAAATTTAAAATTTTTAAAAAGTGGGGTAATTTAAAATCGTTATAACTCGAAATATTTTTTGTGGAATTTCAAAATTTTTTCATTTAATTAAACAGAAAATATAAGTTTTAATTTTAATTCAGCTTTTTATAAATATTAATTTTTTAAAAAATCAAAATTATTTAGAGTAGATATTTCAAAAAAATTTTGTAACTTATTTTTAAAAAATCATATTTCTAAAAGTAAATGTTTTTTTTCAAATTTGCAGAATCAAAATTAAAGTAAAATAATTGAAATAGGCATGTTCAAAGTTTGAATCATTTATTTTTAACGGTTCTTGACTTATAGTAATTTAAAGACGAGATATGATGAAAAAGCTTGTTTACAGGTTCAGAAAAACGAATTTACAGGTTTTTAAAAAGATTGGCTACTAATAGAATGTTGCCAAAAAACACAATAATATCTCCCGTTCTAATTAAGATAGAAATATGACTTAAGGTGACTGCCTATGTTCGGAGCCAATTTTTTAAAAAAATTGTTTTTTAAGGATTTGTTGGTCTTTTATGGTAAAACAGCATTTAAAAATAAAAATTTTAAAAAAAGCTTGCCTGTAAATACCATAATATTTTATAAATTGGTCAATTTGTAGTAATTTTTAATGAAATTTAGCTAAAACGCCTATCACTCTGCACAAAATTCTAATGCTACTACATTAATTTCCTTCTCCCACATAATACATATGACAGTTATCTTCAAAATGACCTACAATCTAAGAGAAGTTTTAAAATGCAAAAATAATTCAGACAATTTTTATGTTCCAATATGAAAATTTTCCCTGATTCGTCATTCATTTCCTTATAAAAACACTCCCAAATAAAAAACTATTTATTATACATCAATTATTGTGCGTCATTTCATTAACAATAGCATCTAAAACATTTCCTGAAAGTTTTATCGAATTATATGCATTGTTATGTGAAATATCATGATAACGGTAGAGATTTGTGCTAAAAAACATAATTTTGAGAAAAACGCATTTAAAGTTCTTTGTCGCTTCAATTTTGTAGCAGACGATGTTTCTTTTAAAATAGCTATAACTCTGCTTCTAATTGATGTAGAATAAAAACCAAAACGGTTTTGAAAAGAGAAAAGAATGAATTACACGATTCTTGCAAAAAATATAAATGTCCAAAATAGTCCAAAAATGACATTATCAATGTAGGTAGTCACATTAAACGTCATTTTAATCGAAAAAGAACCCAAAATTTTTTAATGCAATTAAGGTTTTTTTCAAAAATTTGAAGAATTTTGTTTCCTGGATCCTCTGAAGGAACTGGATCGAGATCGAAAAAATTTTTCGCACCACTCTAATTGAGCAGGGTTTCTCAACATTTTTCGAGTCACACCCCTCCCCTCCTCCCCTTCAATGGTTTCCACGCATCCTGTGGAACCCTTTTCCCTTTCTCACTTTGCATAATTTCACTAAAAAGTCTTTTTAAGACACGAAGAAAATAAACCAAAATGCATTTTCCGTGAATTTAATTCCAACTAAATGTTTCGTTTAACATAAATGAAACTTTTTTGAAATGGAGTACATTAAGAAACATGCATAACGCAGTCATATGTGGGTAAAAGCAAGAACAGAACAGAACCGAAAAAATAATGCATCTACCGTATTTATTCAGAATTATATAACAATTAAAATATAGACACTCTTACCTAAATGAAAATGCTTTATTCTGTTGAAGAAACTACAATAGTAATGCTAAAAGTGACAGCTGAGACTGATGAGACAAACTGACGTTTAAAATTGGAATACTATACGTAGTAAGCAACCGCGATTTTCGATTATTACCCAATAAAGACGGTATATTTCTAACGAAATGTGTTTGCGCTTTGAATGGACTTTTCCTTCAAAAGGCACTGCCCTACAGTTTTATGGTAAATGAATACTAACATTTTTATTTATTTATTTATTTTTTTACGAAATATGCTAGGCAAAGTCTTAGATAAAATTATAACTAATAGACTTATAGAGTTCATGGAAACGAGGGGCTTACTAGCAAATGAACAATACGGTTTCAGGCGGAATAGAAGCACAATAGACGCTTTAACAGAAATACTGAGTACAATAAGGGAGAATAAAGCAAATAAGAATGACACTTTCTTGGTCACTTTAGATATTAAGAGTGCTTTTAACACTGTCAGGTTGAATAGTATAGAAGAAGAATGTGTAGATATGATTTGGATGAATATCTCAGGGATATAATAATGAGTTATCTGACGGACAGAACCATTTTGTTGAAGAATGAGGGAGAATGGAGTTATAATATTGGGGTCCCCCAGGGCTCGTCGATCGGCCCCATTCTTTGGTTAATTATTATGAACGAGCTACTCAAGATGAACGATGAGTTAGAGGATGGAATAAAAATACAGACGTATGCAGATAACATTATCATCATGATGAGAAGCCCGGTCATCTATAAATTTACAGAGTTGATGGAAGTCCCGCTCAGAAAATGTATAAATTGGGCCACAAGAATTCACTACAGTTTAGCTTGGATAAGTCCGAGTATATGATAATACTGTACAGGGAGGGAAGTTAGCAGAAGGCCGACTATTAAATTGATGGGAGAGAGTATAAGATAAAATAAGGAGATCAAGTATCTAGGTGTATACTTTAAATTTTAATTGTCATATTTAGAAAGTAAGAGATAAAACATTTAAGATCATGAATAAAATAAATAGGCTGTACAAGAAAACTTGGGGTTTGAAAGCAGAGAATGTTAAACAGATATACAATAGTGTAATTGAAAAGATACTACTTTATGGTATCCAAGCCTGGTACAAAGATAGAAATTCTATAAATATGAAATTGCGGCAGCTTCGAAGACCCTTCCTCCTGACTTTGACAAAATTCTATAGGACAGTGTCGACTGAGGCACTGGCGGTCTTGGCTGGGTGCATGCCACTCGACATTAAAGCAAAGCTCGAGAAATATATATGTATGCTATTGGTTGAGAGAAAAGCTGTAATTTTTGGTAACGAGGTTTATAGCGCCCACAACTGTGAGGTAAGGAATAAAGAGATAATAAAGATCGAGGATATGTTAAGCTATGATTGGATGTACAGGGAGACCCCCAAAACAAGGACGATTCACTACACAGATGGATCTAAGATGAAAGGAAAAGTGGGTGCGGCCTGCATTTGCTATGTGGATGGTGAAAATAAAGAAGTTTTGAAGGTGAGAATTCCAGACGGTGCGTCTTCGTATAATGCTGAAGTAATGGCTATTGAGCTGGCAATAAAGAATGCAGTAGAGAGAAATTGCAACGAAATAGATATATTTAGCGATTCGGTACAGGCTCTGAGTGCCCTAGATTATAAAAGTGAGAGAATAGAAGAGATGAAAAGATATACGCGGAATAATAATCTGGAATTAAGTTTACACTGGGTCAGAGCACATGTCGGAATCTTACAAAATGAAGAGGTGGACCAAGCCGCTAAAGATGCAACTGCTTTAGAGCATATAACGGGCAACTTTAAATATACCAAGGAGCAGTTTAAAAAGAAAGCAAAAAAGTATTATATGAGAATTTGGCAGGATAGGTGGAGCACAAGCGATTTGGCTGGTATATTCCATCCTACCGGTGGTCTCAACTAGGAGGATTTATGGGGACTTTTATCTGAACCAGTGCATTACACATTGTGGCGTCACGGAAAATGATTAAGGCGATTCTCTGAGGCGTTGCTAAAATTTACTACTGTGGGATCCATAACAAAAAAAAGATAGAGTCCTAAATAAAATGCGAAGCCAATTTTTAAAACAGAAACTTAACGAGAAAATTTATTTACAAAAAGAATTAACATTTAACCAGTGCAACATATTCAATTAAATCCCGTGTAGATTTACAACGTACGCTCCAGGACTCAGCCTGGCCCAAAACACCGGAGCCTAAAAAATACACGTCCACACAGGGCTCATTCTAATCAGCATCTCTCTCCCAGAGAGGGGGTCGGCAATCGTTGGTGACAGTTTCTTCGTAACGCCGAAATTTATTAAATTCCAGAATCGTTAGGACGACAGATTTACTGGCTGCATCTGTGGGAAAACGTTTTATAATCCCCCACGTGTTCAAAACCGATGGAAACTGGTAAATCTTTCTCTGAAAAGCACGCAGCTGTGTTTCAAGCACTCTGTGGGGTCTTGGGGAAAAAAGAACCATACATCCAGTACGTTACAACATCATTTAAGCTTCGGTGTGTACCAGAACCGTTTCTTCAGCAACTCATCGGAGTGTGAGTGTGGTAGTATTCAATCAGTAGATCATTGTCTCCTAGAATGTGTGCAGTGGAAAGAGGCTGGAAGTAAACTCCCACGTGAATAAATACCAAAGCTCTATATTTGGTTTTCATCGCAGTCATTGCAGAAAATAATTTTTCACATAAATATGTGGTCGCAAATGGCATTAAAAATTTTACTGCTTGGGAAGAAACTTCTCAGACACAGTTATAATTCGCAAACACAGTTATAGACACAGTTATAATTCGCAGGCGAGTACCAAATTTTTATGGGGCGGTCATAGATAACACATTCAGGTGTAGACGGCAACTTTTGAGATTAGGTAAATCCCAATAAAGTATTACAACACAAACAATGGATAAGAAATTCCAAACTAAAATATTAAAACGTAAGGATTATTAGTAATTATAGTCATTTCTTTTCTTTTTTTTTGTAATACAGATTTTTAATAGTTTTTTGTTTTAAATTGTAAAATCTCTCGCGTACCGGTAGCTGCTTGTCCGCGTACCGGTACTGGTACGCGTACCCAAGGTTTGGAACCACTATCTTAAAGAATTACCACATCTTTTAAAAAATATCCCAAGTTTCTAACAGCCCTCATTCCTGAAAAAGAAAACAGGAGACCTTAGAATTTTAATGTACCTCATAAAAGGTATTTTGCTTGGGCCGTGGCCGAACTTCGACTGCTAGCTGTAAATCATTGCGGAATGCGCAAAGTTTTAAGGAGAATTGGTGCCTGGAAAAATTTGAGGAACAACAACATGAAAAATCTATAGCTTTATGTCTTATAAACTTTCTAACCGTAAAAGAGAATTATTTTCCTACCCTGAGGTCAAAAGCACTAGAATAAGTACCGCAAAACAGTTGCCAAGAGCCAACAAAAATTTTCGACATAGTGACAGTCTTATCACTAAATTTTGACAAGTATTAAAAATCTTTACGGAGGACAAAATCATCTGATGCCAATGGAGTCGTAAAACAGCGCAGATAGGTGCATCACATATCTTTCAAAAAAGTGCAGAAAACGACTTCATTAAACGAGACATTTAACACAAAATATCCGCACTATGTACGCGACGTGGATGGCTTAAAGACATTTTATGGGATTTTTGATAATGTAAACTATATATCCGTTTTGATTTTCCATTCTAGGGAATTTACTTCTACTAACCACGCGGGATTTCCCTATTTTGCCACTTCACTAACATAGGTCAATTCCTGCCGTCAAAATTTTTTATGCCAGAGCAATATAACACATTGCAAGTTTTTTTTTTTATTTTTTATTTAATTTGTCTGCCTTTTCTTCGTGAAAATAGATTTCCATGTTTAATATTCTTAAGAAAAACTTTCAAATATTTGGTAAAATCTTTTCACAGTTAAAGACGGATAAAATCCATATAAAATATTTACTTGTTGACAAAGAAAAAATCTAATTTACAAGCAATGTTGACAAGACAGGTTGACAGATTAATAATATTGACTTGAAAAGAAAATACGATGATGTTACAACCCACGCTTTGTTCAATTAACTCGTATAGCTTTGTTTAAAGATACGGAACAAGCCCATGGGATTGTTACAGAATTATTTACTTAAATCTGCCTGTATTTCCATTTTCAAAGATAATATATTTACTTTAAACTTCTTCTTTTTTTTTAAATAAAAACAACTTAGGAAAAGTAACTAAAAGGAGAAAAAAAGATACAACATTCTAATTGGAAAGGAATTTTTATGTTAAGATTAACTTTGCAAACAAATTAGTAGCTACGTTCGTTTTTTGTCTGATTCATATTAGCACAAGAAACGAAAGAGTTATATTATTCTCTCGGGTAAATATTATGCTGATTAATTTTTATAATGATAAAAATTTATAAGGTATTCTGAGTTAATTTACTAATGGAACTTCTGCATTACAATAAATTTCACGGAAGAGTTCATTCATCATACATTTTAAGGAAGCATTACTAACATATTTGCTTAATGCGTTATGAAAAATATTAGAAACAGAAAAATTAATTAAATTACAAAAAAGGACATAATTAGGTAATGTTTCAATTGAATTGCTTTTACCGAATTATCTGGATAGGAACAGTTAGTACTTTAGATTAAATATATAAAACTTTTTTAAATAGAAAGAAACATATTAAATGCATCCAAATGATAAAGCCAACATGGAGGGTAAAAGATAAAAGAAAGATGACCTCTAGGAGAGACTTTTTTATAATTTTACGAGGAATGAAACTTTAATAGTGGCAACACTGTTGTATAGCGCAACGCAGCAGAACCCATGAAGGCAGCTTACACCACACGTACGTCACATACCTGCCTTACCTCAGAGCGAATGCGCTCCCCCCCCCCCCCCCAAACATCACACGTCTGCACAGTGACACGATGAACACAGCCATGTTTTACCTACCGGACTATCGTACGAAACGATTTGTTGCATCGTATTGATGGAAAGAAAATGCTTGGGAGCATACAGCGCAAACTGTGGCTGATGTGTTTCCTCGCTAGGGTTGGGAAGTGCTGTACCATCCCCTACATTCCCCGGACTTAAGTTCCTGTGATTTTGATCTCATCCCCCAGATGAAGGAACCTCCCCGTGGCATTCGCGTGACATTCGCTTCTATACAGTTCCATAGACTCTGCAATTTGTAGACTGCTCCATTCGAAGGATCAACAAATCAGGTGTTGACAACGGCATCCTGCAGCTCCCAGGATGTTAGCAACGGGTCCGTAGCTCGTTACTACTTTGAAGGGTTATAAGGGGGTGTTCATTAATTACGTGAGACTTTTAAGGGGGGGAGGGAGTCGAGTCGAATCTCACCCAGTCTCACGTGGGGGAGAGGGGGGGTCTCGGCAAATATCACGTAATATTTTTTCCGCAAGAAACAGTGTAAAATTGCGAAAAAACTGGGTTATATTAAGTAAAACATGTTTCTACACTAAAATAAGGCTAAATCCTACACAATAGTTCCAGTAGTCATTCTTGAGACCACACACGAGTCCCCAAGGACTGAATTAGAATGAACATTCATTTGCGAATTTTAGTAGTTTCTATTTAAGTATTTTATTGCTCGATTTTTTCACTGTGATTCTAGACTAAGTTCTTAGTAGTCTTAAATACTAGTCTTAACTAGTCTTAAATAAAAATAATTAAGCAAATTATGTTATTTTAATAAATCCAACGCAATCAAGCACAGATTAACGTATTTACACTAAAAATACGCATTTTGAAAAATCTCACGTGAGATTAGGGGGGGGGGAGGAGGTCGAGCCAAATCTCACGGCATCTCACCAGGGGGGGGGGAGGGGTCGAAAAATCTCCACAACAGCCTCACTTAATTAATGGACGCCCCCTAGCAGTTTCACCCCTGTATCTCTTCTGTATACTTTATACTACCTAGTTGCTACTATTAAAGTTCCATCGTATGTATAATGCACTGAAGAACTGCACTGTTCAATAACTGTCATTTCAGATACTTCTTCATAAACTATTTGCAGTTAGCGCGCTGAAATTCGAACGAATAAGAGCCACTTAATGCTTTAGTGTCTAGGATGGATATGGGCACGCCAAATCCGTAGACAGGAAAGTCCATCCAGTGGGTGGAGGAAGCTTCGAGACTTCTAGATATCGTCCTTGAGAGTGCTAGATCAAAACTGAAGTGGCAACAAGGGGGCAATGTTGACCCCCTACAGGGTGTTCCCATATAAAAAAGTAGCCCGATTCTATGTGAATGCCTCATTACAGGTGTCTCCGTATTAGCGGCAAAACATCAGTCTTTTCATATTTTACAATAATTTATCATTTGTATTTGCAAAAAGCAGTTTAAAATAAGGACAATAAATGAAATGAGACGTGAAACATGTCTAAAAATGTTAAAACGCAAATCACCCCATGGAAATATTGTGATGGCAATTATTACCACGTGTTCAGACCCGTTCGAAAATTATGACAAGTTCTGATTCATTTTTAGGATAGATTAAGGCGGATAAAATTGATTTGAAAAAGAAAAGTATTTTTATAAACGGACAGTATTCATGAATTTAAAATTTATACCAAAAAAGTATTGTTGTTGGAACTTATATTTCGATTTACAGATTTAAGGTCTCCCTATCTCGCCTAGACGCGAAGGTATGGAATAACGGTCTCCAGGATTCGAACCGAGCACCCCCCAGTCCGAAGCTCAGCGTGCCACCACTAGGCTAGCTCAGTCCCCCCCCCCCCTAAAAAAATTATTTCTATGACAGACTACTTTGATCATAAATGTTGTTAATTTTAAATTTTGGTCCTTATTGTGGAAGCATAAAGTTCAAAAGTAAGACGCTTACACTTGTTTTTTCAACGACGAATATAAATTAGTTTTTTTTTCGAAAACATCGTTTTTTAAATAGTAGAATTAGAGCGTAAAGTTTAAAACCATTTAAACCAGGAAACATTTAAAGAAAATGCTCATCATACCTTATTTTCAAAGACATCCATTTTTAAAAATTGGCAAACAAATCTGAATTTTTCAACATTCTGAACAAAATTCTTCTATTTAAACGGCAATTATTAATTCCTCCGAATATCTCTTTTAAAAAAAGTTTCTTTCCTCTAATACATTCGGTGAAAACCTTTTTATTGGAAAATCAATTTCAAGTCCTTAGCGCCATTTATGGCACGAGTAGAAAAAAAAATGTAGAAAAAAAAATCGAAGTCCGACATAAAATAGAATTTAAATAAAAACTCTTTAATGATTTAATACCGTTCAAAGAAAAACGACTTTTGTGAGAGGTGAAAAAGCTGAAAATCTTAAGCACTCTGAAAAAAAAATTTAAGACTAATAGCCTCTAAGTTAAATTGTTAGGATTAAAGTTTGGTTTGCCCAGATAAGGATAATTTAAAAAATTGAATATATTTGAAATTTGTATCGCCAATGGGTTTTTTTTCGAGTTCTTTATTTCTTTCTACGTGCCATATTAGATAGTGATGGGGCAATATTTCAGTCTCGACCAAATTTTAAACTGTGTTCCTTTCCGAAGCAGGTGTTCTGGTTTCCTTTGATGAGAAAATTAACTGACTCCAAAATCCATCTTTTAGACAGTAACCACTTTCTCTCACGAAGTAATTAATAGAAATTGTCACAATAAGATGTAAATTCAATTGCACTGATTAAACTGAGGTAAACCCTTTTGGCCTCGGTATAGAGATAAGTGATGGGACATTGGAAGCTGACTGTCTCAGAACGTCTGTCAGTTCAGTTTGATTACGGTTTAAAATTATATCTTTGAGGAACATAGAAAACGAAATAAAATTATGCTTTCGTAGTGAAAGTTTGAAGAAATCTGTGATTCAAGAGAAATTTTAATGGAGTTTACTAGCAAATTTTTGAAATACGTTTTCCCTCAAATCGTTTCTTTTAAATAAAAAAGGTTCTACATGACCACTCGTGATCCATTTGGCAACCTGCTATTCAAGGTTAAGAATTTTTTTCGGTGACATAACATTAATTTTTATATCTTATAGTGGCCGTAATGAAGGTTTATTTTGCGCTAATTAAATTCAATGGTTCAATTTATTTGTATTACTAAAAATTCAGGAATTTAAATAATGTATTCCTCACTATTGTGAAAAGTAACTTGTCTAACCACAACAAAGAATACTTTTGATGATAATTTCTTACATTCTCTATCTTTCAAAAACACTGGAACAATTTTCTTCCCTTACAAGGCATGTGTGCGATTTTTCTGAAAATGAAATTGTCTTGCAGTTTACAAGATTCTTCTTTCGGTCGACTGGTGGCAACTCTGAAATTTCCGATCAAGTCACATTTCATGACTACGGTAAGATAAGACGAGAAAATACGATTAAAGTTTAGCTTACGGGGTGCTTACGGGGCCCATTTTTCTGATTCTCTCTGTAGAACGGGAAATTTCATACCCCCTTTGTAAGAACGGCCATTAAGGGGGTTATATATATATATATATATATATATATATATATATATATATGTATATATATATATATATATATATATATATATATATATATATGTATATGTAAGAATAGTTGGATGTCTAGGGGTTTTAGGGGTTGTCATCAACTTCTAAAGGATTTCACGACTCAAAAATTACGATTAACATTAGACCAGCGGTTTCCAACCTTTATGCTACTACGCCTCCCTAAAAAAAATTTTTTTCCCACGCCTCCCTTAAAAAAAAGAAAATTTTTTCGCGCCTCCCTATCTTTTAATAGATATAATAATATAGACACTTTAAATAATAACTTTATTAGAAAAAATAATGAAAACTACAATTAATAGAATAATAACAAGATTTTGCTATAACAATACGAACATGCGTATTTATTTTTATATTAAATTGCTAATTAAACTTCCTCTAACGCATCAAAATTCAATGCGAGGTTTGTTGTTTATTGGCACAAAGTTTATTAAATCTCGGGGGCAATGTTGAGAGTGCCGCTCGTAACTCTTTTTCGACTATTAACCTGGTTCGATATTTGGTTTTCATTGCAACCTGTGCCGAAAAGTCCATTTTCCATAAATAAGTCGTTACAAGCGGTAGAAGCACTTGCATTGCTTTGCAATACTAAGATTCATACTCTCCACTAAGATTCATCCAAAATTGAATTATGATTTCATTTTGAAGCTTTTGTTTTAGTGAGCTATCTCATGACAATTCTATCAATTTTTCTTTTACGATGGTTGTCGACTCAAATTCGTCTATATATAGATATTATGGTTTATTCGTTTATTTATATATATTATAGTATAAACATTGATTTTTTATTAAAAATTTTTGGCGCCTCCCCTGGGAGTCGCGACTCTCAGGTTGGAAACCTCGGCATTAGACGAACACTTGTATTGGATAATACGGTATATTAAACATAAAACAATTAGAACTACAGTTATATCTTCATAACAGAAATTACTTCGTACTACGTCGTTATCTGAAAACAAAAGTCACCAACACAGCCGTCAGCTGGGACGACACGTCTGAATAGTATCAAAGTCAATTCTCTTCTGAGTGGTTCACGGAGAGTGTACAGATGTCGCTGGCTGAATGGCAGAAGCGTCAGCGGTAGGTGTCAGAAGCGGGTGCCAGAAGTGGGTGCCAGAGGGCGTTCCCACACACACAAATATATATATACAGTGGTACCTCGACTTACGAGTTTAATTCGTTCCATGACTTAGCTCGTAACTCGAAATACTCGTATCTCGAATCAATTTTCCCCATTGAAATGAATGGAAATGCCATAAATTCGTTCCGGCTCCCCCAAAACACCGCAATTCTTTTGTTACGTGTTTTTAAATAAGAAAAACGTGCGTATAAACGATGAACATTGTATAAAAACGCAATACAATAGAATGTACTGCAATAAATTTGTTTTATTAAGTGTAATGTACAACATTTTCCTTGGAGATCAGACTTGAAGATGCTGATGAAGAGGAGGAGAAAGGTTGAACTGAAAAATTAAATCTTATTCATTTTTTTTTTATCTTTTCGCCCCGCTTTAATGACTTTCGCTTTTATTACCAGCTACTCTCTTAAAGTGAACGAGTGAGTCACGGAAGCTGAGCGATTGTTGCATCGTTCACTGTGGCTGTAATGTCCAGATTCTTCTTTCTGAGAATCCGAAGAACGTTTTCTCAGAATCCAATCTCTCGGTTTAAGACTGGATAGTAGTTTCAGAATAATATGTATACAATTGTATAATAATTGTATATAAAGGTTGTGAATATTATATGCTACTTGTGTTCTCATTTGATGAGCACGTAACCTGGCATTCGCTGTTCAAACTAGCGGTGTGATATCTGAAGCTTGCTCGTAACCCGAATTTTAGCTCGTAACTCGAAGCAAAAAATCTACCGAGAGAATGCTCGTATCTCGAAAAACTCGTAAGTCGAGACACTCGTAAGTCGAGGTACCACTGTATATTAATTGATTGGCACATTCAACCTGTAGGCAGGAAAGTTCGTCTAAGAGATTTGTAGTGGTACGGGGGAGGGTACGAGACCCTCTGATGTCAACCCTGAGGATACTTCGCCTACATTGTGGCGGAAGCATAGTCACAACCAGGGATTCAATCATGGATGGTTTTGTTGCTATTTGAGGCCATGTTTGGTACATTTCATTGAAAATATTTTAATTTCATTTGGGAGCTATCTTTCGCCAAATCTGGCAGGCATTCAATTTTGGTTTGTTTAAAGGATGCTACGCAGAAGCGATTTTTTTTTTATTCGGGAAGTCGCTGATATTTACTGCAAACTTTAAACGTCTCCAAATGGCAGAGAACTTGACCATACGGCTGCCGATTGAGTTTTATTTCTGCTTCCAGGACTACATGTAAAACAAAGAAACCCCGTTTAACTGACCTTACTAAATTAAAGAATTTGATTACATAGCCTAACATATATACTATGCATTTTTTGTTGATAAAGGAAATTTTCCAATTAATTTCTGATTACATATTAGCAGAAGGATTTTTTCAGTTCGTTTCTTAAACACTTGTATATCTGTTGTACCTGAATTTCAAGAATCTGTTTTATTTAAACAATTTTTAGCATAATAGTAATAGATATCAAAAATTCAGTGCCCTGCAAAAAATCAACAATAGAAAATTTTAAATATTATACAATTTGGTTTTTTTCTATTTTAAGATTCTATTTCCTGTACAAAGAATAAAAAATTCAAAATATGCTGTTGTTGATCTGTGGTTAGTAAAAATTGAACAGAAAATTCCCTACAGCTTAACTCAAGATGTGCAGAGTGAACTGAGAAACCTCCTTAAGCCTTAAATCTACATAAATTTCTGCAAACGACAGAGAGATTGGCGAAACTTGTTTTATTCTGTTTCGACACATTTCAGGAGACCTGTAACCGTGCGAATTTCGCAGAACTATGCTCATTTTTGGCTGCATCGAAATACATTTAAAAATATCAGTCTTAGTATAATGTAAATCGATTTCCTTTCAGCTTAAAAGGAAAACAAGAAGACCCTACTACTTTATGATTTATATATATATATATATATATATATATATATATATATATATATATATATACATATAAATATATATATATGTGTGTGTGTGTGTGTGTGTGTGTAGCATCGATGGATCAAATCGTAAGCAGTGTCAACAAACACGTGGTAAAGAAATACAAAGGTATCGGAGATGCTTCCGCCAGTGTAAACATGTCCAACCACTCGAGTGACAACGAAATATTACGTACGACTGCGTGACCATTTGTTCATTTCGTCAGATAAGAGAGAGAAGAAAAGCGAGGCAGGTATACACGTCGTGACAAATTGCATCCCTCCGCACACCGAATGCATCAACAACTTGTCTCCCCACCTGTCAATGCGGCAGCTAATCGCCCGGAAACGTGGACGACAGCAAACCGCTGGATCCGTTTCCCCTTCCATCACTCATTCCTCGCCAATGGCACTCAGAAGAAAAAAGTTATATGTATATCTTCCTGGACATGGTTCCGATGCGAGCGAGACATATGTATATATACATAAGTGTGTGTGTGTGTGCGTGTGCGGGTATATATGTACATGGATATATATATATATATATATATATATGTATACGTATATATATATGTATACATGCATATATATATATATATATACATACATACATATATATACATACATATATATACAAACATATATACATACATATATACATACATACATATATATATACATACATATATACATACATACATATATACATATATATACATAC
This sequence comes from Dolomedes plantarius, assembly GCA_907164885.2. Classification (NCBI taxonomy): domain Eukaryota; kingdom Metazoa; phylum Arthropoda; class Arachnida; order Araneae; family Dolomedidae; genus Dolomedes; species Dolomedes plantarius. Next base: position 196,523,739 of record OU015496.1, on the reverse strand, counting down.
ATACATACATACATACATATATATACATACATACATACATACATACATATACATACATACATACATACATACATACATACATATATACATACATATATATACATATATATATATATATATATATATATATATATATATATATATATATATATATATATATATATATATATATATATATATATATATATATATATATATATATATGTGTGTGTGTGTGTGTGTGTGTGTATGTAGCTTGATAACTAGACAAACCGATACATAAGCATAAAAAAAAAGAAAAAAGAAATTGAACATTGTTTGTAGGAAATGCACCAGTTCAAAGTTCATTGTGAAAGGTACTATTGACCATTAGTCCAAACTCGATAATAAGCACAAAAGAGAGAACAGAAACACTTAATGGGTTGTAAAATTGTCAACAATAGCTGCGGCTACTGATGACGATCATAAAATTTTTGAACAGATATTAAACGATGGATCTTAGTATTTCATAGCGGAATTCAAGTATCATGTTTTGTCTTGTGTAAGTTATTGAGTATAGATGCAAAGCTAAGTGAGTAAAAGAGTTTCATACCAATTAAAAATGTTCCAATTCCTCGATTCGTACTATTCTTTAGTAGCTTCAAGAAAGAATACTTATTACACTATTCTAATAACTCACGAGGTGTTACGGTACTATTCTTTAGTATCTTCAGGAAAGAATGCTAATTTCACTATTCTCATACCTCATGAGGTGTTACGGTACTATTCTTTAGTAGCTTTAGGAAAGAATACTAATTACACTATTCTAATACCTCATGAGGTGTTACGGTACTATTCTTTAGTAGCTTCAAGAAAGAATGCTAATTACACTATTCTAATAACTCGTGAGGTGTTACGGTACTATTCTTTAGTAGCTTCAGGAAAGAATGCTAATTACACTATTCTAATAACTCATGAGGTGTTACGGCCAATGAGAATTCGCCGAGAGAGGGTAAGGTGGTAAAGAATTGTCCAGTTGATGAGAGTGAAAGATTTTACAATAATGATGAAGGAAGATTAAATATAAAATGTCTTAAATGTTTGTAATTGTCGTGTCATAATAAAAGTTTTGGATTTCAACAACTCACGTCAAATAACCTTTTCAATGACGTCAACTTTGGTGGGTCTCATGAGACATGGTATTTGGAAAATACGGAACCGGAATAGTTCAGCTGAGTCTTAGTTGAAAATTTTTAGATTGGGAACTAACCGTTCGAAAGGATGATAAATGATTACTGGAAACGTACATTGCATATAATGATAAGAAGAAAATTTAGTATTGCCGATAAAAATTTTAAAATAAATGCAAATGAGATGAAATAATGAAATGAATTAGATTAAACACTAATTACGTAATAAATAATAAAAATTTATACACTGCTGGCCACTGTAAATGCAATACCCTGAAGGAAACATGCAAATAACATGAAATTTACAACATGCATTATCGGAGGTGAGATATGCAAATGATTATAATTTCAGCGCAGACGCACATCACGCGCGCCTGTGGCGCCACTTCAAAGCGCTATTTAAGGCTTGGAGATTTCGACGATTTCAAGTTCGGCAATTGTGTTTTTCTTGTGGGTTTTTCAAAAAAACGATCAATTATGCCTCGTCGAAAACAGCGATCATCTTTTGATCAAGTATCCGAGTTCGACAGAGGAAGGATAGCGGCCTACCGTGATTGTGGATTATCTTTCAGGGAAATCGGTAGTCGTGTTGGACGAAACCAAACAACTGTAATGCGGATATGTGATCGTTGGATGCAGGAGGGTACGACGGACCGGTGTGTTCGATCGCATCCACTCGCACCACTTCACGTCGCGCCTCAGCGCACCTCAGCGCACCACTTCACGTGATGACAGGCAAATTGTGCGCATAGCAGTGACGGATCGCTCAGTCACATCACGAACCATAGCACAGCACATGCAGTCGGTAACGCATCATCCAGTGTCTGCGCGTACCATTCGACGCCGTTTACAGCAGAGTGGTCTGTCCGCAAGACGTCCATTGCTTTGTCTACCCTTGACGCAGAACCACAGACGTCTCCGCCGCCAATGGTGCGATGACAGAAGGATGTGGACGGCAGAATGGAATGAAATTGTCTTTACTAACGAGTCACGCTTCTGTCTGCAACACCACGATGGTCGCATTCGAGTCTGGAGACACCGTGAAGAGAGGATGCTGAACAGCTGCGTTATACACCGCCACACTGATCCTGCACCGGGTATTATGGTATAGGGCGGTATTGGATATCACTCTCGCACACCTCTAGTACGCATTGCCGGTACTTTAAACGGCCAGCGCTACATCTCCGAGGTGTTGGAGCCAGTTGTCCTTCCTTACCTCCAGGGCTTGCCCACAGCCATATTTCAACAGGATAATGCGCGACCACACGTGGCACGCATTGTCCAACGGTTCTTCGTCAATCGCCAGATTGAATTGCTTCCCTGGCCGCCTAGCTCTCCGGATCTTTTGCCGATAGAAAACATGTGGTCCATGGTTGCTCTACGATTGACCCAGATTCCATCCCCAGCTGCCACAGCAGATCAACTTTGGCAACGTGTGGAAGCTTTTTGGTCTGCTGTACCCCAAGAACTCATCCAAAGTCTCTTTGAATCAATGGCGAGGCTTGTGGCAGCGGTGATCTCCAACAATGGCGGCTACTCTGGCTACTGATTTTGGCAGGAACCACAGTTCACAAAAGTCTATAAATTTAATCATTTGATACTTGGTCAACATGTTATCTACAAAATAAATTTTGTTGTGATATCTCTTGTCTTTCTTGGTGTTGCAATTTGGGGGCCAGCAGTCTACATAAGATTTGAATTCAAATTTAAAATAAAAAATATCAATTTATCAAAAGTAATTAAATCAAATGCAAAAAAAGTATTAATTAATTTATTAATGATAAAATAAGTTTTAATTAAAGCATATTAAATTTAAATTTAACTTATTAAAATTTCATAATATCAACTTAATATAATAATGCAATAAAAGTAATTAAAATTATCTTTGAATGTAATCACTAATAATTACATATATATATATATATATATATATATATATATATAAGAGCTTGTCTGTTTGTTAGTCCGCTATAGAATCATAGACTGTTTCACCCACCGGAACCAAATTCGGCACTAATGTTTTGGACCCGAGAAACTTAAATCAGGAAAAACGAAATTTGGGGCTCAATTAGTTTTTTTTAAATTAATTTTTAATGCTTTTTGTGCCCGATAGAGGTGCGTCTACCCCCTGTGGTTTTCCCTCAACCAGCTGCGTTAAGAGGGGTGGTTTGAGAATGACGGGGGGGGGGGGGGAATTCCAATGTGCGGGAGAAAGAGGGTTGGGAATGACCTTAAAATCAGACGAAGGTCCGCAGGCTCAAAGTTTCTTTTTTTCTTATTGTTTGTATATCATTTCAGTAGAAACGTGCTAAGCGCATTCTGTCTGGCCATATGAACATGAAGAGCGGGAGTGCAGCCCAGTATTTTTTTTATGGAATGCATGAAATATTTAATATCTATATATATACCCGGGCAACGCCGGGCAATAATGCTAGTATACATATATATATATATATATATATATATATATATATATCCCTCAAATCCAACCCAATAATCTATTAGTTTTTCCCCTAAGGCACGCGCTGCCCCGTTATATAACAGTTATATAAGATTGGAGAACTTTCCACCGATCACCCCATATGACACGACTTAATCACGTGTCCGTTTCTCGCCAATTAGAAGTTTAATAGACCCGTACGCGGACGAGAAATTTCGCGCCTCCGTAGCTTTTGTTTTTCTGCTCTCGACGAGAAAAGATGTAAGATTTTCGAGCTGTCAAAAGGTGCGGGCGGGGGCCCCCGTTTCCCGTCCACCGTTCAATGCGTCCGTCAAACTCAAATGGATGTTCCCAGGAAACTACATTAAATGAAGATTCATCGAATTGAAAGCACCTCTTCCTTGATCCGGTCTATTTAGTTTTCGTCTCCATTTGCCTTCCTACCTTGTGCCATGACTACCGAACTGTGTGGAAAATCACGAGTACCTAAACTGATGTTTCATCGCAACCGATTCATTTTATTATTATAATATATATATATATATATATATTTATATATATATATATATATATATATATATATATATATATATATATATATATATATATATATATATATATATATATATATATATACAGTCGAACCCCATTATAATGAACTTCAAGGGATCAAAGGTTTTCTTCGCTTTATCCGGTGGTTCGCTGTATCCGAATCGTTAAGAAAAATGCTAGAGTTCACAAAATGTATAACTCATTAGTTGCAATGTGTATTCAATAATGATGTATTAAAAATGATAAAATCTATTAAAAATTATCAATTAAAAATTAATGAATTAAATCGATTACAATAAACTGACACAATACTAATTAAATTACGTACGCGGATCCGTTATTAAGTTCGACTTTTACCCGGAATACTTAAAGTTGACAGAGACATAAAAAAATACGGATGAGAGTATAGGTTACTTAGACATAAATCTAAAGCGTGGAAGCAATGGCATGAAAGAATATGGTATATACGACAAACGTACAAAATATAACATCAAAATTAACAAACTGACAGATAGCGGTCTGCAATACACAAATCGATATTTCGAAATGTCATTTTCAACCACATAATACGATGTGAAAATTTATACAGTGATTACGGGATAAAAAATATAATATCTTTGAGTATATAAAGTCATCATTAGATTATCAATATCCGTACTTTTTCGTAATGAAAAACGTGTGTAAATTTTTAAATATAACTAGGGACGAGTTCCTTAAAAACATCGAGTTAACTGCGTGAGTGACTGTATGCGGATTTATGGGCGTAATAGAATTGGCGGATTTGTGTACATACAGAGTGGCTCGGTTGTTCTTGTTGTATTGTTAATTGGTCTTGTATTTTTAAATATATTTTTTTGTTTTATTTAGGCATAAAATATTTACTCTTATATACAGCTCTTTTTCTACAGATGATTTAGATAAACTCTTTTATCGAGTCTTCGGTCTCGCGATACCCTGGTCCACTGGGAGTATTCGCCTTGCCAAGAAAACATGTTCAACCAGGGAAGAGGGGTCACAACCCCCCCCCTCCCTCTGGCCATTTGTGTGCATCGCTCCATTAGTCTAATTCTTCTTATTTAGTTTAATTAAATGTTTCCTTATATATATATATATATATATATATATATATATATATATATATATATATATATATATATATATAAATTATAAATTATAAAATAATTATTTCATATTTTTATGAATTATAGCACGTTAAAAATTATTACCACTAATTATAAAAATAATTTAAGCAGTACCGTCATTAAATTTTAAACACATATGCTATTTTAACAGAAAAAAATATGTTAATATAAAAATAAAAATCAATTTATATTAAATTAAAAAATTTTATAATTATTTATTTACGATAGATATAATAAATGAATAATAAAAAAATGCTAGGTAAATATGTTAGAGTTAAAATATACATAAGTGAGAAAAAATGTGCAAGTTCGTCATCATTTATCATTGACCTCCAATAGAAAGGAGATGAATGCTTTGGACATTCATGACACTTTATTTGTCTACCCTTAACAAAGAAAGCTCAGCAGCTTCGGTAAAGATCCGTAAAATTAATTCGAAGCTGACCGCCATTATAATCGCCTGTCGTAGATTATAAGTATTTTGCTAGGGATTGTATTTTTGCTAAGAAACTAGTTTGATTTTGTTCACCGTCTGTTTACAAATACGTCCTTAATTTTTAATCATGTTTCACATCCTTATTGAATTACAGAGATTTTTCTTTTTGAAAATTACATTTTCTACGCTCGCGTAATATACTCTTAAGAGATACATACGTATCACTGAACACTTTGAAAAAATATTTCGTCACACATGGGAATAAACATATCCGATGTGTTTTTTTTCCATTGCCTTTGCAGATGAAACTAAAATCTCAACACAAGCAAAAACAAATTTTTTCGCTTCTCACAGAGAAATAAAGAAATCTGCAGAGACTTTATATTTTTTTCTCTCCGTTTCGGAGATAAATTTAAATTCCCTTTAAGTTTCCATGAAAAGAAAGTTTTTTTTTATTCCCTTTAAGCCAGTGAAACCAATAAATAGATGTTGCCACTCGATCGTCGCTTATTTGAGCAGGATTCAAAGGATTCACTCATCTCTCTTTTCAAAAGGAGGATGAAACTCTAAAGAAGAAAATATTTGTGCGGAAAAAATATTTACTTTGATGTCATAGTGTATAAATTCACTTTGGAATAATATCTCTCAATGCTGGAAGTAAACAATATCAATAATTTACTGCCTGCGCGGATATCAGTCAGAGGAAAAGATGTAAATAACAGATACATGAGGCAGATTTATAGAAGACTTCAGAGGCTACATTTTTTTTCCATTTCTATGAGTATAAATAAAAAATTACTGAGTTGAAGAGTGGCACGAAATGATCTAGGATGTTCATATCTACCTACGCTAGCCGACGCTATCAATTCATATTTTCCGAAAATTGTTAGGCTGTTCATTAATCTATATATATAAAACAGTTCCTTAACTGACTCATTCATTCATTGACTGACTGACTGACTGACATACAACGCACAGACCAAACCGCTGGACCTAAAGGGCTGAAATTTTGCATGGCGATTCTTCTAATAGTGTAGGGGTGCACTAAGAAAGATTTCTCAAAAATTCTTCTTAGATTTTTTTAAATTAAATTTTAAGCTGTTTTTTAAACTTTTTTTACGTTTGCATTTAAAATAATACATTGAGGGTTATAAAATTTATATCACGAGAAAGATCATAAAAATTCCTTCAAAATGAAATTTTTTTCGAATTTTTACCTCCATTTCCTGATTTTTGGTGGATTTTTAAAGATTAATTTTTAGAATTTAATTTATTAAATGCTGATCACGTGATTTCTTTTTCTGGCACTTTCAATAAATTTATCGTCACGTGCGTAACAACTAAATAGACAAGAAAAATATTTTTTTCTCTTTCTAATGCAGCAGACGATTGGATATAATCCAAAAAAAAAAATGCATATCCCTTACGATTTTTTTATAAATATATATATATAGATAGATATATATTTTCCATCAATTGTATACATTGATCATCGCATTTATTATAAATATATATATTTATTTTTTGGCATAAATTGCATACGTTGACCGTTGTATTTAATTTGAATGTACTCCGTAGCGAAGCGCGGGTTTTCAGCTAGTAAATAAATAATGCTTCAGTGAATTTTATTAATTAATACCATGAAAAGGCTCAGTATTTTGAGAGTTTTAAGCTTTTAATTGTTAGGTTTGTTTTTTGTCATACACTAGCTGAAAACCCGCAATTCGCTACGGAGTACATTCAAATTTAATACAATGGTCAATGTATGCAACTAATGCCAAAAAAAATAAATAAATATATAAATATATATATATATATATATATATATATATATATATATATATATATATATATATTTATAATAAATACGACGATCAATGTATACAATTGATGTAAAAAAATATATATATTTTTAAAAAAATCGGAACGGATATTTTCATAGACAAAATAATGTAGAAGAAAATATTCAAATTAAATCTAATAGAATACTAAAGAATATAGTACAGTTAATATAGTAAAATTTGAGGAATATATCTTTTACTGTATTTTAATATTTTAATATTTTTTTGAATAATGTCCAATCGTCTGCCGCATTAGTAAGAAAAAAAAGTTTTTTTTGTCTATTTAGTTGTTATGCACGTGACGATAAATTTATTTAAAGTACCAGAAAAAGAAATCCCGTGATCGTCATTTAATAAATTAAATTCTAAAAATTAATCTTTAAAAATTCACCAAAAATCAGAAAATTGAGGTAAAGATTCGAAAAAAATCTCATTTTAAAGGAATTTTTATGATCTTTTTCATGGTATAAATTTTATAAACCTCAAATTATTATTTTAAATGCAAACTTAAAAAAAGTTACTAAAACAGCTTAAAAATTTAATTTTAAAAAAATCTAAGAAGAATTTTTCAAAAATCTTTCTTAGTGCACCCCTACACTATAAGTAGAATCGCCATGCAAAATTTCAGCCCTTTAGGTCCAGCGGTTTGGTCTGTGCGTTGTATGTCAGTCAGTCAGTCAGTCAGTCAGTTACGGAACTGTTTTATATATAGAGATTATTTTTGAAACAGCAGTAAATATAAAAAGCAAGACAACTTTATTGGGCTATGCGTTTATTAGCATGTAGATCAACCACCCCGAAAATCGGCTTGCTGAAACAATATGTTTGTTAAGATATTGTTCTCCTGTTTTGAGTGGAAACAAAACAAAACAAATTTGATTTTAATCGGATCATTGATTGGTGAATCACTGGTATTTTTAACATTAGCACTACCAAGCCAGTCAAACTGACTCATTCTGACGTTTATAAACACAGGTTTATCTAAAAAATTGGTATCTCTATTGTTAATTAATTGTTTCATTATTAAGTTTAGAAGAAATCCAATTTGAAATTTGAATGCTGCCATCTATCGGCTAAAAAGGGAATCTTTTTCTACTGCTAAACTTTTGAGAAAAAATGTGAAAATTTCCTGAATTTTTAACAGAATAAATACATATAATACTTGGATTTAATATTATAATGCAAAATTAATTATCCTTGTTAAATTACTAGAATAAATAACATGAATTGATTAAAATTTAAATATTTAGTTACTTTAAACTTTTACTCACACTCTCTTACTTAAAAATGATAATTTAACAAAGTTATGAGCAAATAAAATCTTTAAACGCGTTTATCCCAGTTTGGGTTTTTTCAGATTTTTCATCTCTTCAAAATGCTAAGGCATTTTAAAATATACATGAAAGTCTTTGAAATTTTTTTTGTTTGCACATCATACTATATGGAAGAGATTTAATTAGCGGAATATTTAATATTTTGATATTTTGATAACCTTTCAAATTTTTTTATTTTAATATTTTGATAACCTTTTTTAAAAAAATCATATGTACAAAAACTAGTCATTTTTTCTGCTTTTTTCCATTTGTATATAGTTATTATTTTTTTTTCTCTAAAACTATTGCTATTAAAAAAAATCCGCTATTTAAATCTGTTTAAACTATTATTACTGACCTGAAATAAAAAAATCACATGAAAAATTTTAAAAATAAAATACAAGTGGTGTTTTGACATCGGTGGAAAACGGAAGTTTTGTTGAAATCGGAAATTTTTTTTAATTTTGTAAAAAAAAAAATTTAACTTTTGAAACTTTTTCGGATTAAATTATTCGTATTTAACATTGACATAATATATCCAAAAATATTTTTTTTAAAGTTGATAATATTTTTTTTTTATTATGGGTGCTGAGTGCCCTGAAACAACTCCTTTTTTGTGTCTCGTGTCCAGAGAGCTTTTGTAAAAGTGACTATTGAAATGGAGTCATAGTCGTATATACTTTACAAACAAATTTTTATAGCATTTCCTTTTATTTCAGGTCTGCATACATGTTAAGTTAGCCCATGGATAATTTATATTATTCTTAAGCTTTGTAGTGCTAATATTATTTGTTTTTCCCTCCACGGTGGAAATGCATAAATATTTTAGCAAACCACTCTCAAGAATATATCAAGTAGTTGACTTACCCAGCCACCTAGTGGTCAGTGACAGAAATTGGTAGCTAAGTGAATGTATGGTGAAGCTTAATAAATCCACTAAAAAAAAAATGGGGATTTGATATTGCAACCACAAGATGTCAAGGGTATATCAAGGGGAAAAGCCCCATTTTCACCGCTCAATTAGTTCCATATGGGATAATGGGGTTTTGATTATATACGCAACATACAGACTGAGTCAATTTCAGTTGTATTTTTAGACATTACACTATGTTTTGTATATGCACATGAATTTCAGGGATAAAATCAGTGTTAATATGCTCTACTTTGTATTTATTTTACCCTGTATAGATTTTACAGTTAAAACAAATATTATTTTAACATTTAAATTTTAATAAAATACTGCGTATTGAGAATATCTTTTTATTTTACGCCAAAATTAAACCTAAGAAAAGTATTTCATTACCTTACTCGCTGAAAGTCTACTACTACTAAATACTCGCTAAAAAACCTTTTCTAATATTTACCTCAACTTTCAACTTACAAAGTAGGTGTATATTTTCCATTTTTTGAAAGTTTAAAAAGTTTACAAGAAATATATATATCTAAAGCAAAAAAAAATCATAGTAGTGACACGTAGCAATATAAAAAGTATTATGACTACTTTGCTATCATATCTTTACTGCATTTAAAGAAATTCTTATATAATCTATATTTTGAACCAAGCCCATTCTACTGACTCTATTAGCATCCTAACGATTTGGCGGTTCGGATTTGGGCGTCATAGCAAAAGTTATCGGTAATTTCTATGTGTTTGTCTAGAAAAATCCCTTTCGTAAGAAGAGAGATTTCCTTTATAACATTTTCTGCTAAGTTTATAAATATATCATAGTGATAGTCAGAAAATAGATCTGCTGTTCTCTGAACACCTAGCTTGGAAACATCAGGTAAAAAAGCTGATTGAATCTGAAAAAAGCTGAAGTCTCTTAAAATCATATGCTTTTAAAATTTACTTAAGAAATATATATTTATTCAGAAATGTGTCTTTGAAATCAAACTCATATGCACAAAATAAAAAATATATATAAAAGAAAGATCTGAGATATTCAGTTAGGGCTTTAATTTAAAACAATCGCTTGGAATTTTATTAAAACTAGTTGATACCCGTCAAAACATGACGGCTAGATAGTAAATAAATGTGCTAATATACAAATTATACTCAACACGTCATAGCCATATGTTGAAAACTATAATGATGCGCAGAAACAAATTAATGTGTTTAAGCGGCCTCGTGCTTAGTGAGTATCTGAAGCCAGATTTAAAAATGTTACTGAGCATGCGCAGAAAGCAATTTTTTTTTCATTGAAAATTATCGCTAATTAAACGGCGCGAAATAATAATGTTCATGAGGTTTAATCTTTTATTTCACAAACATAATTATCATAAAAATAAAAATGGCAGAGAGATATCTAGAGAGACTCCTCGGTATAAACATGTTTATGATTAAAACATGTCACTGAGAATGCGCAGAAATAGTGAGTTCCTAAAGACAGATTTAAATACACCACTGAGCATGTGCAGAAATCAATTTTAAATTGTAAATTATCGCTAATTAATAGAAATTGAGGTTACAAAAACCAAATTTGACAAATCTACAGATTACAGTCTTTCTTTTAAGACCAAAATGAAGTAAATTGATGCAGTAGTTTTCTCTCACGGACTGCCCAAAAAGTCGGCTTAGCAGCTTAAATATATAGATGTCTACTGAATGGGAAGACCAGAGTATATTTTAAACTAACCACTTAATATTATTAGATGAACATTTGCAGAACTTTTGAAATATGTAGGGGAATGAAATAAACAATAATGAGGTTTCCTCACACTAGTCTAATGGTGCAGTTGGGAGGATACTAGCTTGAAAGACTAGAGACGAAAATTTGAATACCGATACCTGCCGATGATCATTAGAAATGTACCCTGTGTTTATTCATATTGTTTATTATCTATATATATAAAACAGTTCCGTAATTGACTGACACACTGACTGACATACGACGCACAGACCAAACCGCTGGACCAAAAGGGCTGAAATTTTGCATGGCGATTTTCTTATAGTGTAGGGGTGCACTAAGAAAGACTTTTAAAAAATTCTTAGATTTTTTAAAATTAAATTTTTAAGCTGTTTTATTGACTTTTTTTAAGTTTGTATTTAAGTTAATAATTTGAGGGTTATAAAATTTACATCACGAGAAAGAGCATAAAAATTCCTTTAAAATGAGATCTTTTTCGAATCTTTACCTCTATTTTCTGATGTTTGGTGAATTTTTAAAGCTTCATTTTTAGAATATAATTTATTGAATGCTGATCACGTGATTTCTTTTTCTGGTACTTTAAATAAATTTATCGTCACTTGCATAACAACTAAATAGACAAAAAAATATTTTTTTTCTTGCTAATGCGGCAGACGATTGGACATTATCCAAAAAAATATTAAAATACAATAAAAGATATTATGTTTTTCAAATTGTACTATATTAACTGTACTATATTCTTTAGTGTGTCCTATTACATTTAATTTGAATATTTTCTTCTACATTATTTTGTCTATAAAAATATCCCTTGCGATTTTTTTATAAATATATATATTTTTTTACATCAATTGTATACATTGATCGTCGTATTTATTATAAATATATATATATATATTTATTTTTTGGCATTAATTGCATACATTGACCGTTGTATTTAATTTGAATGTACTCTGTAGCAAAGTGCGGGTTTTCAGCTACTAGTTTATTAATATGTTTATTCATTTAGTCTTCACTATTTACTGCCTTTGCCTATTTTGTATTTTCACTAAATTTTAAAATTAAGTTTATTATCATTAGAAGAAGAAAAATAATTAAAAAGTAATTACGAATAAAGTTTGTTAATTTCTGTGACTGATCATGAAATATAAGATAAAGTTAAATGCTGAGAAAAAATAATTTTCTGCAAAGTAAAAACCATTTGCATCTATTCAAAGAATCAAGCACAGTTTTTAAAAATTAGAAAACATGTTTGCACATACTCTCTATTTAGATATCTTAAAATTTCTGGAATATTTCTTTTTTTTCCGAGTCCACAGTACCAAATACCCTCCAGCCTCGTTATATCATCCATCCTTTGCTGACAAACAGTTACTTTTAAGCAGGAAAAAATTTTCAAAAGCTTTTTCTAAACATCATAAAAATATTTACCAAATATTTCCTTTAATAATTCATGCGCTTAATTTTTTTTCAATTTAGAGCAGAATAAGACGAACATCCGCTGTATTCCAAGTTTTTCTCAAACATTCACGCTAACTTTTTTTAAAAAGTTGATGTGTTATTTAAGCAAATAAAAGCAGATTTTTAAGAGGTGTTCAGTTGTCGAAGATCTGTAGATTTAAAAATTATTTCTGCAGAATTTTTCTCGATTTTTATTTTAACATTCTGCATTACATTTTTTCAATCAAAGTAGTAAATAAATGTACCTCGAAAATAACTTTCGATATTTAGGGACTTTTGAAAATTTCTACGATTTGCGTGGTTTTACGCAATTTTTTTCAGTAAAAATGACGTTTGAATAGTTTAGTTATTTGCAATACACTAAACTCCCAATTTTTCTTGCTAATAACTGCACGGATGTCCCAAGAAAAGCAAGAAAACATCAATAATCCAAAGTTTAGCCAGCACACCTTAAGAAATCAACTGTTCAAGTGTTCTAAATGAACGACATCTAGTGATAAGGTTTATATTGAAACTAGATGAATACCAGTGTTGCGCTACGGAGTACATTCAAATTAAATACAAAGGTCAATGTATGCAATTAATGCCAAAATATATATATATATATAAAAAATCGTAACGGATATTTTTATCGACAAAATTATGTAAAAGAAAATATTCAAATTAAATCTAATAGAACATACTAAAGAATATAGTATAGTTAATATAGTACAGTTCGAGGAACATTTCTTTTACTGTATTTTAATATTTTTTTGTATAACGTCCAATCGTCTGTGGCATTAGCAAGAAAATTTTCTTTTATCTATTTCGTTGTTATGCACGTGAGGCAAAATTCGTTTAAGTAACACAAAAAGAAATGAAACCACATGATCAGTATTTAATAAATTAAATTCTAAAAATTAATCTTTAAAAATTACCAAACATCAGGAAATAGAGATAAAGATTCGAAAAAGATCTCATTTTAAAGAAATTTTTATGATCTTTCTTGTGATAAAAATTTTATAACCCCCAGATTATTATTTTAAATGCAAATTTAAAAAAAGGTTAGAAAAACAGTTTAAAAATTTAATTTAAAAAAATCTAAGAAGAATTTTTCAAAAACATTTCTTAGTGCACCCCTACACTATAAGAAGAATCGCCATACAAAATTTCAGCCCTTTAGTTCCAGCGGTTGGGTCTGTGCGTTATCTGTCAGTCAGTCAGTTACGGAACTGTTTTATATATATAGATAGGGTTTGATTAAGGTGATAATAAAACTAGTTAAAGCTTTTCAATTTTGACAAAAAACATATCTACAATATTTTTGGTTTACGAGAGCCTTGTTGATACGGTATCGAAAAATCTGTAATTTCCCCCGTATTTCTTTTGCTTGGAAAATACACAAAACAGATAATTCATCTTCAGATAGCTGGTCGATTGTAATGGTAATATTAGCCCGTCTGCACACGGAGCTACTCAAAATAAACTGATAACTGACTCCAGTCACAAACCAGTCCGTGATGAGTCGTAACCTATGTAATTGAATGGAGCCACGCACACGGCGCAACTGGTTACAAACTCGTCGTGCAGACGGCCTTACTTGCAAGTTATGTGTGCTCTTAGACATTAAGTCTGAATTCGTACATCGATTAATTCTCTGATGACCGCAATAGCTCCTGCTAAAGACGAGGCACGAGAAGCAAGAAAACATTCCATCCGTCATTTTACGTGAACTCTTCTGATCAAAAGTTGCGTGCAAGCACAACCGACTAGTGATTTGTTTTTATTTTAATGCCTCCTCCCCTATATCTGCAATCAATGCTACCCATTAATGATCTTGAACTTTTGATGCAACAGACAGTAGAAAACACGTAAGGTTCAACGGAGAATCGATCGCACACACGCGACGACTGAACATCAAAAGTCTAACAAAATTACAAAATCATTATAAAGCGAGGCGAAATAAAATTTCCTAAAATTTCGGCCGAGGAAGAAGTTTAGCTTATGTTCTGAAATCGAAACCCAGTGGATAGAATGTTAGAATATTAAGCTCAAAACATATTTTCTGTAACATTTATACATGGCATACTAAAAGAAATCGAAGCTATATATAAATATAAACGGAAGAGTTGGTAAATAGAAGTTATATTCTTACGCAACAAAATGGAGCCCAATAATTTACCTTCCTTTCTGACGATGTTATTTCTTCAAAGTTCATAAAGACGAAAGTCACTTACCTGGAAAGGAAAAAAAATATTCAGTATTAATTTTTTAATATTACGAAGAATTAAAATAAAGTTTGTATCAATATAAAATATAAAACTTAAATATTTATGCATATTACAATTAAACTACAACATGAAGTATACTAGGCTGAATTAAAAAGTCATTATAAAGCGAGGTCATTTTTAAACTACAACATGCAATGTCATAATGACCTTCATGTCATAATGACCTTCTTTATGACTGTAAAAGAGGAACCTTATATTGTATTTATTAAATTAGATTTCATATTATACACTCACTTTCATTACACTATCTTTTAATGTTTTAAAGCGATAGCTTACAAACAGTTTAGCTTATCCTTTTAAAATGGAAGGTTTCAAAGAATCTTTTACTTGAACACTGAGCTACCATATTGATTACCTGAATACGTTTTCAGATATCTGTTACAATCATGAATACATATACTTAATACATGAGTCTAAAAAAGGTATTAATTGATTGCGGAGAAAGGTGTCATAAGCAAATAATTATCGTTATAAGATGGAAAAAGTGTATAGAGATGAATTTTCAGACTTTAAATGGTTGTAAACTGATTCAACAATATTTATTCATAAATTTACAGTATTATGATAAAGGATAGTAAAGTATGAAGTGATGTCAAACAGGAATTTGTTTTTGTAGTATTAAAACTTAATCACTGCATTCCACTTTCAACCCAAAAGTCCAATCTTTATTTATAGTATAAAAGCCTAGAGTAGAAAAATGTAGGTAACCATTCCGCAAGTCGGGAACATCTTAACATTGCGACGCCATTTTCTGAAATTTTTCTTGAAAAATAATACCACAAAAGTTACATATTTTGAAAGCCCTTTAAAAAATATGAAAATTTTAAGTGAACACCCTAGCTCAAAACCGTTTAGTTTTTGAAATATCTTCAAATTAAAATATCCATTGTAAAGAATCATTTATTCAATTGAGTCATTCACTTGAATTTCGAATTCATTCTAATCCATGGTTTTTCATATTCCCTTTAAATAACTACATTTTTAATGTTTAATTTTAATGTTAATTAAATTGGGTTTCACTTTGCTAATTATTAAGTAATTATTATAAATTAATGCCTGCTGTGTGGTGAGTCATTTACTTTTGAAACTATTTAGTTTTGTTTTATTTTATTGTTGTTTACTGCTGTTTAAGTATCAGCAATGCCTGCTGTGTGGTGAGTCATTCACTTTTGAAACAGTTTTGGTTTAGTTTTGATTTAATTTAGTTTTGTTTTGTTGTTTACTGCTGTTTAAGTACAGTTTATGTTATTAAATTGGCTAACTTTTTGTATTTTTATTTATTTAATATTGATGCAGAATTTTACACTGAAAGAAAAGTTATATTTTTCTGGAACCTATATAGCATTATGTACCTGTATTCATCTTAGTATATGTTTAAAATCTTTCTTCATTACATTCAAAAATAGAATCTTCATGCTTTTTGTTTGTTTGTTTGTTCGTATGAACTCTTATGAGAAGGAAACTCTGATCAACATTCCGTCATTTTTGACGGGCATTATATACTAGTCTTTCAATAATAAGAAACACATTTTTGCAACATTTATCGAGTATTGACACTATCTTTTCTTTTCGAGAAAATTTTCCAGTAGAGAGTAAAAAATGTACTCGATTTGAATTCCAACGAATCAAACCGAAATCAAACTGCGTTATTCCCCGACAGTTACCGTCGTGAGAAATATTATTAAACTTTCTATTTCATAGTGAAAATTATTGTTCAAATTCAGTTTGGTATCATTTTTTTCCCGTTAACTCAATCGGAACCACGGACGTGAGATCAATAATTTCCCTCCATGGTTCAACGACACGTATGAATATACATGTGTAAGCGCATTCTCTCATAAATCAACCCGTTACATTTTTGATACGTTTATAGTTACATTTTTTACCTTTCAATTTTTTGTGGGAGATTAGACTTTTCGTTTGATACATTTTACGCTTAAATATTACACATTTTTTGGTTTGTTTTTCCACTCTAGATTTTTACATTTAAGTTTTTGATTTCTGTATTTTTTAATATCTTAAAGTTTATGCATCGTTATATTTTAATATTGTAAAATTAATCCATCATTTTTTTTTAGTTTCGTTAATTTTTATGTATTTTTTCAATTAAAAAATTAAGCCTTTTATGTTTACAGTTTTACTTTTGAAACATTAATTTAACTATATATTCATTGGAAAATATCTTTTCCTCGAATTGCTTTTTTATTGTAAATATTTCAGTCACGTACTATCTTTCAGTTTTATATAATTATTTATTCTAAGTCTATTTTTCAGCGTTAAATATATATGTAAGTTTTAAGTTTTTTATACCTCATATTTCTTATACCCTATATTTATATTTTGTATAATTCAGATTTATATGTACCTTTGCAAATTAATTTTATATAATTTACTCGTTAATGCTTACATACACACACGCGCGCGCGCGCACACACTCACACACACACATGCGCGCGCACACACACTCACACACACATACACGCACCTATATATATATATATGGTACTCGGTATAAAGAGCTTAAGTAAAAAAAAGTGATTTTTAGATAGTTGTTAGTATTGTTAAGAAAATATTTTGACTTGTATAAAGCCTTAAGTCTATGAATTTTGTATACAAAAGTACATTTCTTTGTACAAACGATTCAAGTCGAAATTATATTTCTGTGATTGGTATAAAAGCCAATGACTTGATATATTTAAATCACTGTTTTTGACTTAATCCCTTTATACCGGACACCATAGATATATAAAGATGCTTTTATAGCTTAGTTTTAAATAATTCCTAGGATTCTGTTTACATCTTCTCCAGGTCTCTGAACTTTATTTTATACACCCCTATAATTAACTTTTTCGTCAGTGTTTCAATTTTTACTCACTCACCTCCAGAATCACTTGTGTTCCTTTCTAGATTTACAGAGAAAAAATAAAGACGCGAAAAAGATATATTTTCTTTCTCTTAAGGAATTTTTTATGTTCTTTCTCTCTGCTGCAACAAAACTTTCCATTCGCATTTCTTTTACTCAAACCTAAATTAGTTTTTCACCCCAGAAACATCAACAAAGTCGCACCTTAAAAGCAAAAATTCCTTATCGCAAAAATATGACAAGTTGCTTTGACATTTCTCCGCTGAAACCTGGCAACAACCACTCCAATACTTAATTGCTCAATTTTTCGCGGCAGACATTTCTTTCTTTTTTTTTTTTTTTTTTTTTTTTTTTTGCCACCCTCCACCTCGCAGTACTCCTGATATACACTTTAACTCACACCCAGCTGTTTTGCCCTTTTTATATGTCAAACCTTTTTTTGTTCACACCTTTCGAGAAACAGCCGCAACGCTTTGTTTGCTGGAGGATGAAATATTTCATGGAGATTTTTTCCCCTCTCTGATGTTTCCCTGGGGACAATTATTCCGTTAGACCGTTCATGAAGTGGAAATAAAGAATGCCAGCTAAACAGCTCCCGGAATTGCGCACCGAAGGATTGAATAAAGCAGACTGTTGGAAAATCGGCAGAGCGTAAGAAGAGTGGGTAAGTTTACACTCTAAATGCTCGATTGGTTATTATAAAGCTCTCGAGTAAATAAAAACAATCATCTAATAGATATGAATAAAATTTCCTGTTTAAAATAACTATGCATATAAGGGTGGCCCAAATGAAAGTGAGAATTTTGGTTATTTCCTGAGTTGGTTTATTGTTTGGAATATGTGAACATGTAGAAAGTAACAGGAATACATGAGCTACATATCCGCTACACAAAGTCGCCTCGTCGGTTCAAGCTAGTGTACCAGCTCTTACTAGATTTTTTACACCCTGAGGGAAGAACGTTCATGTTTCTCTACGGAACCAGCCTTGAGCGACGTCCTGGACCATTGCAACGTTAGCGAACCCGCTGGATTTTGTAAGTCTTTTTCAGTGGGCAAAATATGTAGTAGTCGCAAGGCGAGAGGTCAGGGCTATTTGGGGGGGGGGGGCAAGAACCTCCCAGCATATGCTCAGCTGCAAATCTTGTCCCCAACAGTTGATTCCATTTTAATGGCCAAGTGGGCTTGACCAGGTTTCAGCCTTTCCAGTGCTCACGTCCATTAGGAAATTCCCTAAACCACCTGCATCCTGTTCACTATGAAAGACATTCATCCCTCTTACGACGAATAATTTCGGTTTCACTGCCGTCAAAAATTGAATAACCGCTTTCTGGGCCTGTTTGGACGAATCCATGTCATGATCGTACGTAGTCACCTGGCTTAAACATGATAAAACACCACACTAACACTTCCTGATGATCGCACATTTGTTTTGTAAAATACAATGTCATGTACTATCGCAAATACAAAACTATGGGTATTTCACCACTGTCGCTAAAACAAAAATATCTCTCTCCTTTGGCCACACCTTATTATAAAGCACCATTTTCTTTAATTGATTTTAAAGTATAGCACACTGAAAATGATTGGTAAAGACGCCATTCTGTAACATGAGCACGTACAGTCTCTTTCTTAAAGAGATAGTATTATTTCCTAAAGAGATAGATTTGTTGGGTTAAAATATGAAAATATGCTTGGCTAGTCTTCATGTGCTTTAATAAACAAGTAACCAGAGGGTTATCTGATGCTGTTTTCCAGTGCGAGGCACTTGCCAATGAAGGCACATGAATCACGGATATTTGTTGGCATGTTTGTAGCTGGGAACATCATTCAGGTTAGCCAGCACAACCCCTTTGTTGCCACCACAATTTAGGCAGAGCGACTCAGGGGTTACATCCCTACAAACTCCATAGAGGGACTTTCAGGCCTATGGGTTTAATGTGCTCATACCCGGCGTAGATGCGGCGGCATTGAGTGGCGCTTGTCAGGATTCGATCTGAGATTTCTTAGTACCAAATCCCGATGCGCAAACCACAAGGCTGACCCAATCCCGAGGATTATCTGATTGTCAGTCGCCACATAAAGCCTGTCTTAGAAGGGGGCATCTCTTTAAAATTGTTTAGACCATTGATTCCCAAACTTTTTATGTCTACTTCCCGGGCTTAAAATTCGTAACTAACGGTAATTAACGATGTTAAAATGCGTTCTACGGTTATTTTTTTCTAACCATCCATGCCCCTCCCAGGTTGAGAACTACTGGTTTAGACCTTTCGCCAAGCTGTAAATACTTTAGCTCTTCGACGTCGGAACTTCTAAATTAAATGATTCTTTCGTCCTCGCAGACAAGTCATTTTTAATGGCTCTTTACACTGTGGAATGAAAGCAAAAGATTCGCTGACATGGTTTTTTTAAAACTAGTCAAATAGAAGTATTATGATATAACCCCAGTACTAGGTAGGATATACCAAAAAATATCATATTTTGAAGAAAAGGACAGGGAAAAAAATTTCCTCATAAGAAACAATTTAACAGCTGTTTTGGACACAATTTCGATAATACTGAAAATCGCCTTCTTTCCAAGGACACGGTGTACTTAAGAGAGGTAGGATATCAGCAGTCTAACATTTTCAGCCTCAGGAAAACTTACTTATGAATTGGACATCTGATTATCCGAAAGCAGATTAACCGTGAATAACAAGAGAAAAAAATTTGAAGGAAATCACTATTATTCAAAAACACGACTTGCAAATAAAGGAATCTAATAGACTTTCTCCAAAAAGAACAGAATATCTTTGGAAGTTTTCCTAATAATATAAATAAAAGTACAATCCCGTTTAATGTATTTCTACGTAGTTTATTTTAAGGATTTGAAAGGTTCATCCTCATGGTGAACATACCCTCAAAAATATGAACGATCAAAACTTTACCGGAATCGGGGGAGAATGTATCTAAAGATGAATGATTTGGAATAAATGAATGGCTCAGATGATAAAAAAAAACTGTACCGGAAAGAAATATTTTCTGAAAAATACATGGGATAATGAATAATTTGTGAGAATATTTCAAAAAAGAATGTCGGATTTGACAGCGCACATAAACATACTTTTTTTTAGAAAATACTTTAGAAATAGCAAAGCGGGAATGAGAAAAGCCCGGAAAGGGAAATATACTAATATTGTGTCTTGCTAAAACTCGTATGAGAAAATTTTGAAAAATGTTACGTCAAAGACGAAAAGCTAGAACAGAATATGACAAAAGAATGTATTCAGATATAATGATTAGACATTGCAAAAAAAAATATTAAGATTTGAATATAAAAAGCTGAATTTAGCATAAAAGACGGTTTGTGTGTATTTTAAGGGGACAGTGGACCTTCAAACCTAACTATTTTTGTTTGGAATGGAATTGCTGGAAATTAGAATATGTGATTAGTACCATAGATATGTAAAGGTGGTTAAAAATTAAGAATGAAATATTAATAATTTATAAATTATTAATTATTAATTTCATCAAAAATTGGCCTCATTAAAAATGTTCCATGCGCATTTCTTTTGCATATAATATGGTAATTTTTATTTACAGGATACCTTATAGAACTAACAATGAAACTTATTGCTTATTTTAAGCATTCATTGAAAGTATTAAGAGAAAAAAATAATAATCGTGAAAACACCCTTTTATTACGCAAAATACCTATAAATCATCTTTTCAAGTACAAAATTTAGAAATTCTGAGCTACGAAGCATAATTATTTTCAATAAGATTTATTTTATATACAGTTAAGTATATAAAACTAAAATTTCAAAGCAATACGATAATTAGAAATGCGCCTGGAGCAGTTTGAATATTCGTATGACACGAAAATTTTTATTTTGAGAAAAATACATTTAAAGTTATTGCTATTCGTAACCACATAATATCTAAATTAAATACAAATGCCCATAACTAGGAAAGTAATCACGGAAATTAAAATTTCTTTTTGCAACACATTCTTACTCGTCCGTAGTTTCAAAATTTAATAAAATAAAAAAATCGAATTTTTGGACGAATTTCACAATTTTGAAAGTCCACTGTCCCCTTAAGGCAATTTATGGATGTTTCTTAGCTATCCGTGCACAACCGAACAACGATTACAACGGGTAATTGGCACTTGATCATTACACAATATAATTTTACACGTCATTCTGTATGAAACTGAGAGAAGGCCAAGGCCGACCCCAGCCCGTTGAGCCACTGTAGAGGAAAAAGAAGAATTGATATTTCATATTCGATCCTCAGTAGTGAAAGATTCATAGTCCTTTCATTGAATCTGCGTAAAGATTTGTTTATCCCACACCGAGAAAATGATATGCGGCAAATGAAAAGGCTATTTGTTTCAGGCTGCAATGTTTCTGAAAAGAGGGTTTGCCCACTTTGCGTATCAGTTTTTTTTCTGATACATATTTTTTTACCATTCTAGATAAGGAGATGGCGAACTTTCAAATTACCAAAATGTCGGACGAAAATTGGACTTTTTTGGGGGGTGTATTAATATTTTAAAAATATGCAAATGTTGGAATAAAATGCATTGAAATTTGGTGAACATTGAAAACAAGTGAATACTTGATGTGGGTTGGCTTTAGAAAACGATAAGCTACACGCCTCCCAACCAGAAGATTATAAGGCCAACCGCAGGACAACCTACTCAGAGACCACCGACCCGCCCGATCATCAACAGGCACGCCAGGTCACCCACCAAAATCAAATAACACAAAAGCAAGTTAGCATGGTACAACTAACTGTAACGTCGCCAAGCCCACCCCAAACAACACCACAAAACCAGCCGCAACCCAATGCCAGCTAGGAAGGCAAGCAAGAACACGAAAGAACAGAAATAAACAAAATAAGCAAAAGGTCAAGCGAAAAAAAGAAACAAACACCAAGGAATTTTTTTTTATTTTTTTTTATTAAGCCCAAAACCAAACAAGCGCAAACAAAGCAACAAAACTGGCAAGAACCAGCGAAAAAATGAGCCAAGCAAAAAGCCACCCCTAAAGCGCAAGAACTTTATCTTGGAGGACTCTCACCACCTTACGAACAAACATTTTGCAATAAAAATCGTTGAAGAATTTGTATTTAGACCACTCCACAATGTCCCTGGGCAGGTTATGACGTAAGTTGTCAAAGCGAGGACAGGCAAACAAGCAATGCTCAACTGTTTGAACCGCGCCACAGGAGCAGATATCAGTCTAATTATGAAAGCGCCTCTGATACGTCCCAAAGAACCCATGGCCCGTCATAGCCTGATTAATCCAAAAATCAGCGCATAACCTGGAGGTACTCAGAGTTTTAAAAATTTCGAAAACCCTTCTTCCTTTATCGCTATCTTCTCAGTCCCTCTGTCGTTTCTTAATTTCCTCCTTTTCTAAAATGTTCTTAATCCTCCTGCTAGACTACCTAAAGCTGCTGCCCACTTCGCTAAGATTAGTAGCCTCCCTTGCCGCTCTATCGACCTCCTCTTTACCAAAAATACCCACATGAGGTTTCACCCAAGGTAGCTTTAGAAAAGTGAGTATTAAAAGTAAGTGAAAAAACATCTTTTAAATGGCTTTTTCACAAAATGAGTAATTAGCAAGTCTTTAAAAAGCTCCTTGCGTCATAATTTTTGACGAAATTTTATAAAATGTATAATAAAGACTCCTACAATACATTAAACTAAAGTTATGTATACATTTCAGGTTTGAACACCATCATTCAATTTATCAAAGTTTAATCTAAGTGTAGAAAAGTACAGAACATTCACGAAAATTCAGAGTACAAGCATAAAAATATTTCCTAAAAATATTCCTTTACAAGCAATACAGATGCAAAATTAAGGGGGAGTTAAAAATTGAATCGCAAGGAACATTTAAAAAATAAAAATTTCAATTTTTTAAATATTTTTTAAAAATTAAAGTATTTATAAAATTTTATAAGGAGTTTTATATAGTTATACTTTAATGAATATGTATACAAAATTCATATCTCTGAGGTAAAAATTTCAAAAATTGCTTTGTAATGTCCACCAAACTCTTAAACTTTCATATTTGTGATATACTCAAAGTGCACTTCATTATTTTTACATGTTTTTATTAACTCGCTTTCTTGTTTGTGTGTTTGTGTTTGCCCAATCCAAATCTTGCAATCGATATTTAACTAACTTCCCGACTAGCTAGACATTTGAAACTTTTAGAATTGCTCAGAACACGATGACAATGCATTATTTTAATACTTTTAGCCATCTTTAAACAGAATTAAATTAATTTTCAGTTATTTTCAGTTAATTTTGTTTTGTAGACTGGTGCAGCCCTCTATTAGCCGTGACGGGAACGAAAAGTTAAACGCAAGTTAACTTCCAATTAACTTCATTTTCTTTCAACTTGATGGGATAATTCATCAAAAAAAATTTTAAAAAGTGTTTATTAATACATAGAATTGTCAAGTTTATATGATTCAACAGAAAATTTAAAAACATGGTATATAATACGTTCTTTTTTTTTTTTTTTGTAATTATATAGTGCAGACTACGCCTGCACAACTCAAAATGGGAGGAGGATCGTATTACTCTATGAAAAGCTACTGCGGGCAGTAAGAAAATAGAATAAATGTGAAGTTTATAGTATTTTATTTGAAAAAAAATAAATTATTGATTGTTTCAAAAATCAAATAAATATTTATATTCATTGCTTATATATTCCTTTCGAAATATTATAAATCTAAAAATAGTATACCACATTTTTTTATTAATAATATTATATGCATTCGCAAAAGCCTACGCGGGCCACAGAGTGAATGCTGGCGGGCCGTATATCGTGCAGGCCTGGTGTGGACCATCCGTAATTATTTGCGTTAACCTCGATTAGAAAGTTATGAAGAATTCAGGTTTTTTTCAATATTACACCTAAATAGGGATTTATTTTGGATTAACTTAAAAATTTGTGTCATCCATCATTCAAAAACTGGAATTAATTACTCATTATAAATTTCAGAAGCAACTTTTCTGTGCTAAACTAGATTCGTTCTGGAGCAAAGCATTTTTAGTTGATTTGCCAACATTCAAAATGCTCGGAAATTCTTATTTACTTCTTCTCTCTTTCCCGGTTTAAAGCCACATTCTCGAGTTATTATTTTTATAAATATAGTACTTTTGGCGTTAGAAAATAGTTTATTAAGTTTGTATTTAAAGCCGCTGGCTTAAAAATAGTATTTTTAAATCAGCAGAGAGCGGAGCTGAAATTTGAAATTAGCATATGAATATCTAAACTTGATAAAAATAGATAAGACTAGGAAATACAAATATCTATAAATCGGCAGACGGTAGTTTCGATTTTAACATAAGTAATTTTATTTTTTAGCTTATTTTGCCCTCATTCCTATGGTAACGTATTCTTTTGCACAGACAAACTCTGAACTTTCGTAAAATCAGACCTTTTCATGATAAATAGAAAATAGCTGCAATCTAATCAATATAGTTCATCGTCTGATCGGGAAGCACTAGGAATTTGTACGCAAATTTTTATTTTCTGACGCTAAAACTATTTACCATGCTAATTTTATCTAAATCAAGATTTTCTAGAAAATTTCGTAACTCGCATTATTTTTTCGGATGTCAATGACTTGTCTAACAGCTAACTAAAAAATATTTGCACGCAAATGTGCCTCTTAATATCCTACTTTCCTGCTCTCTGCTAATCATTTAACTAATTCCTTTATTTCTTAGCTCCACTTCATTATCCTGTGTTCTGTGTTCAATTTTCCCGCCTTTTCACCCCATCTAGCTTTATATATTTCTTTCATTTTCGGGTGTGTCCCTATGCGTGCACGTAAATTTTTCTTCATTTCCCATTTTTTTTTTTTTTTTGACAGACAAACACGTATCATGTCTCCGTTTCTGCCCACGAAGTTCTGGAAAATTCTTTTGTTTCCCCTATTTATATCAAAGAGTTTAATGATCTACGCCTTTGTGAATTGTCCATTGAGGCAATTATACCTTAGCTCCCCGGTCTGACGGAGATCTGTAATAATTAGATTAATTGTTGCCATTATTTTTTGTTATTGTTTATAAAAGCTATGTCTTCTTGTTTTGCGAATTCCTCAAGTTTATGTATTAACGTAAGAAATGTCTGAGTTTAAGTGTTATATAGATGGAATTTCGCGGCTCTTGATAGTTTCTCTGAAAATGATGCACCAAGCCATATAATTCTGGAATGAACCGGTCTTAATCCTTTCAGGGGAAACAAACTCCCCTGTTTACCCGGATGAGATTTTTTTCCTAATTTTTTTAACTTAAAAAATCTTGAAAATTTTTCCAAATAAAGGTTGCAAAATGTTTTTCCTTCTTTAAACTGATAACAGATGGCAGTACTAACAATGTTTCTGCTCATTTAACTGGAATACATTGAATGAAAGTAAAAAAAAAGACTAGATTTAGGCGTTTGAACTGTGCAAACGGCGCCCCTCAAAAGGTTTTAAAGCCACATAAATCATTTCGCTTCTTCGAGCTCTTAGGAATGTGATCAGAAGTTTTTGAGAACGATTTGAAAAAGTTGCGATAGAAAAGTAAATTTATACAAAAACTGGTCAGAAAATACCATAGAAGGCAACATTTCTTCGGAAGCCCATTTAAAAAAATTCATAAAGATAACAAAGGTCGAAATCAACGGTTTGGATAGTTGGCATTTAGAGTGCTATAGTCGTCTATCGCGGTACCAGAGGTCAAAAGATCAGAATCTTTAAGCAAGCTTAAAGTAAGTTATTCTTAATTATAAATACCCATGTGAACAGGGGGTCTAAGTGTTGGATATCGTTAACCGATGACGTCAATTCACCATCGGTTTTTATAATTTAAGTTTCTTTCTTTTAGTTTTGCTAAAGTGGCAATACTTATTTTCCCCCATCCGTTGACCAATTAGAGTTAATCATGTCATGTATAAATACTGGATTGTCTTATTTGTTTTTCCCCTCTCCAGTTTCTGTTCCTGTATTTCATCAAAATGTTTTTACCTGTGTGCTTACCGAATAAAAGGTAATGTTTTTTATTTTAACTGCTGTCTGATTTAGAAGTTTTTATATTCATAACAAGGCAGTTTTTCCATTACTATAATTCACAGACTTTTGTTCAGAAGGCTAGTTCCAATCAATTCGCCCCTCTTTCCGTCTGTGTCAGTTGGATTTTACCGATTTGTACTCCAATAATGCTGCTCCAGTGATGCCTGGAACGCTTATTTTGAAGGACATTTCTCCTGTCAGCGCTGAGTTATACGAAAATTCAGTAAAATTTCATTAAACCGCCTCAATTCCAACGTGCGGGCAGAATTGCGAAACTGACGCATTGTTACAGTTTGGCCGTAATAAACGACTCCATAGCCCCGAGATAAATCCGCCGACAAACATATCGATAAGAAATTTGGGAACCCTAAAATAATTTGGATCACGTATTTGTGTCCGAAGTCATTAAAATGCAAATAGTGTATCAGACCGAATTTCGGATACTCCAACCGTTCACGCTGCAGTTGCTTTTCCATTAAATATCGGAGTTGCTCGATGGGGGAATTCCTGGCCCTCTCATACATATTTCAGGAGGCGCTCTCCCACACATGCCGGTTGTATGCAGTAAATACGTCATGCGTGGTCATGGATCGGCACTTAATTGCAGAAACGGACTTTCGAGGAGGATGTTTCTTCAATTAAGGAGAAAACGGGGTTAATGGGAGTTCAGAAGCAGTATTTTCAGCCATCTTGTATTTGAGAAGTTTGTAGCGTGGCAACCAGAAAATGAAGTTCCCTTACATGCGTAGGTGGTCGAGCGATTAGGAATTTGGCTTCGGAATCTGGAGGTCGTAGGTTCATATCCTGCACTAGGCAAAAGGGTCGTTACATTGGCGGTCAACCCGGAAATAAACAAACAAATCTATATACACTCATGGACAAAAAAATTAGCGCACCAAGAAGGAGTCGTCAAAATGAAACGAAATTTTACATACGTAATGACTACTTTGATATAAGTAAATGATAAGAAAATCAAAGAAAAAGGATAATTTATTTCAGAGAAAAAGGCAAAAGAACGGAGGAGTTAATACTCCGTTGGACCCCCTCTAGCGCGAATGCACGATGCGATACGATCGTGCATTGAGTCATACAAGTTCTGTATGATGTCTTGAGACATTTCGTTCCATATTTGCTGTAACCTTGCCTCTAGTTCGTTCAAACTCGTGGGATGCCCAACTCGTCGTCCCAAATGATCCCAGATATGCTCGATTGGAGACAAATCTGGGGATCGGGCAGGCCAAGGAAGGGTAGTAACAGTGCGGAGACAGTCTTGTGACACCCTTGCCGTATGAGGCCGAGCATTGTCTTGTTGAAAAATGGCTCCTGGGAGCCGTTGCATGAGTGGCAACACATGTGGTTGCAGGATTTCATGAACATACCGCTGGGCTGTCATGGTGCCACGGAACAATACTAGGGGTGACCGTGTATTGTAGGCAATGGCACCCCATACCATCACACCAGCTGTGGGAGCGATGTGTCGCTGTATAGCAAAGGCAGGATTGAAGCGTTCACCACGGGCTCTCCACACACGAACACGATTGTCATCACTGCCGAGATTGAATCTGGATTCGTCGCTAAAGACGACCTGGTTCCATTCCGCTGCAGTCCAGTTTCCTCGTGCGCGGCAAAACTCCAAACGGAGGCGTCGATGGGTGGGCGTCAAGGGCAGCACACGTAATGGGCGCCGCGATACCAACTGTCCTTCAGCCAGGCGCCTTCGTATGGTTCGAGAAGACACAGAGGCCCCTAGTGAAGGTGCTATTTGTGCCTGGATGGCGGCCGATGAAGCAGTTGGCTGTACGCGTGCATTTCTTACGATGTGGCGGTCTTCTCGACGACTGGTTTGTCGAGGGCGTCCTGAGCCTGGTCTTCGTGTGCATGACATCTCTCGGGTCCACTGGTCCCAACACCTCCTCACAACACAATCAGAGCGGCCTAATTGACGAGCTACTCGCCTAGCTGACCACCCAGCTTCCATCATCCCGACGATTCTCCCCCTCTCAAACTGCGACAACTGCTTATATTGTCTTCGAACACGGCGTAATGGCATGTCTATCTCAGCTCTTCCTTTGTAAATGATTCAGCACACTCAAACAAGCTTTGGTTGCCTGTTTTATACTCCACAGAGTACGATGTTCAACGCCCTCTACCGGCTATACGTAATGCGCAATCACGCTGCATTTCTAATCATTTGCATATCTCCCCGACATGTACCTTCATTGCAAGTTTCGTTACGATCCCACAATTATTTCTTGGTGCGCTAATTTTTTTGTCCATGAGTGTAAATAAAGTAACAGACGTATTTGTCGAGTCACGTGAACGTCACGTCTCCGGGTCTCACTCATCCTGAGAATGCGATTTTGGCGGCCATTTTGTTTTGATCGAAAATCGGTGTATTATTTTTCTCATGAAAGTACATAAATCTTACATATTTGGAAAGAGTTTTGAAAACTGATAACTTTTTCTGCTTACAGTTATTCTGTTACTTAAATAGTTTTAAAGATATTATAATTCTAAAAAAACACTCCACCGGAGAAGCAGGCCACTCCAAGCAGTATGGTGCAGCCATCTGTCGGAAGCGACGGGAATGAAAATTGACGGGAATTTAATGCCTTTTTTTTCTTTTGTGGGGCCCGAGCATAGCATGGCGAATCCCAGCTTGTAAAATCAATAAGGAAAAAGAATACCGTCGAAAAGTGCGAAATGGAAGATGGGCAGCCAACGCAATTCGTTCTTAAAGAAAAGAAAATATCTGCGACAGTCGAAACAAAGGGTAGAATGTAAACGATCGTATTCAGAAAATGAGAAGTCCTTACTTGCCGAAATGGCTTAGTGATCAGAACGATGGTTTCACGGTCAACATTTCGTATGTTCGACTGCCACTTTGGCAGTCGAACCTGCCCACCTGCCACACTGGCAGGTGGTCGCAACAATGGCAATTGAGGGGATGTAAGATTAGTGGTGGACTATTAGGATTTAAATAATACACAAAAATAACTGAGGAGAAAAATATTACAGTCTCAAAATTTGAATAAAGGGGGTCCAGGAAACATTTAAAATTTTTTTTTATTTATTTAGTTAAAATTTCGAATTTTTTTGTGATGGTTAACCATATAATTTGCAAACAAAATCGTATCATAAAACTTCTCATAAACTTTTTAAAAAATTTTGAAATTTAAAATTCTTTGAGAAAATAGGGGTAAATTAAAATCGTCATAACTCGAAATATTATTTGTTGAATTTCAAAATTTTTGATTTAATTAAACAGAAATATATAAGTTTTAATTCTGATTTAGCGTTTTTAAAATATTCTTTTTTAAAAAAATTAAAAATATTTAGAGTAAAAATTTCAAAAAAATTTATGTAACCTATTTTTAAAAAATCATATTTTCAAAAGTAAAAATTTTTTTCAAATTTTCTGAAATCAAAATAGAAGTAAAATAATTGAAAAAGACATGTTCCAAGATTAAACTATTTATCTTTAATAGTTCTTGACTTATAACAATTTAAAGACGAGAAATGGTGAAAAAACCCATCATGCGGACAAACGCATTTACTGGTTTAAACACAGATTGGTTACTGTTGGAATGTTGCAAAACAAAAATTAATTTCTCCTGTTGTAATTAAGATAAAAACATGATTTAAACGTCATTTTAAGCAGAATAGAACACAAAATTTTTGAATGCAATAAATTTTTTTTCCGAAAATTTGAAGAAGTTTGTGTCCTTGAGCCCCTAAAGAAAACTGCCGTATACATCCTGCAACGTTCGCGTCAAAACTACACAACTTATGCAAAGACTAATTCTTAATGAACCTTCTTCTAATACCAAAGATTACTACACGCTCATATTTCAAGTAATATGGGATTCTGAGTTATGTAACATACCGATTCTTCCATTTCTTTCACGTAATGAAGAATTTCGACCGGGGGGGGGGGGGAATTGCCAGTTGAATTTTTCTGGGTGGCTGACAAAAGTAAATAGAATCCTCCGAAACGATAGGAAATAGATCGCTTAGGGCATGGAAAATATAAAAAAAATCCTTGGGTGTACGGAGGAAAAGAAGATTAAAATGCCCCACAAACCCGTTTTGTGTACGAAAGGGGAAGGATCCTCTCTTCAGATGTGGAATCGAAAAAAGGCGATATTCTGGCTAGAAACTGATTTTTTTACTACTCGCTATCAAAGTGGAGCTCAGTTACGGAGGGAAAAGTTTCGTAAAATAGTAAACCAAAAACAATGTGTAGTTTACATTCTCAGGAATTTCATAAAATGCCATTATGCTATCAACTATACATACATTGTGTGGATATTTATAGTGATAAAATGCCTCTTTTTTTAAGTTGTTTTCTGCATTTATTTCAAAGGTATATGCATCTATCTGAGCTGTATCACAACCAGACTGGCATCAGAAGATCACCCTCAGTAAAGTTTTTTAATACTTATCAAAATTTAGTGATAAAACTGTCTTTTTGTCGACTCTTGGTAACTTTCTGCTGTACTTTTAGGGCATTTAGCCTTAGGATATGACGCCCGGTGGCGTAGTGATTAAAAACGTCAAGCTGCTACCTCACAGGTCCAGGGTTCGACTTTGCGACTGGGCAAGGTCGACTCAGCCTTTCATACCTTGAGTGGGTCGATAAAATGAGGACCAAACATGCTTGGGAACTAAACGCTGGGGGTCCCATGTCATGTTAACCACCTGACTGAGACATATGCTGTATGGTACCCCAAGCCCACTGTCTAGAAAGCTGAGATGGGTACCGCCGTCCTTGGTTCACAGCGGACTGTTGCGCCATGAGTTTAGTTTAGTTTTAGCCTTAGGATATGAGTCTAACTCTCTTTTGTGGTTTATAAAGCATACCATTATTTATTTTTTCATGTTGTTCTTCTTCACTTTTTCTTTACCTTTTTTCTTTTCAGTTGCTATTTTCTAGGCACCAATTCTCCGGAAAACTTTTCGCATCCCTCACTAATTTACACTAATTACTTAAGCTAGACCACGATCCAGGCAAACTGCCTAGTAGGAGACGCATTCAAGTAATAAGTACATTTTTTATCTCAAGTCTGGGAGCAGTTTGAAACTTTTTAAAAGATGCTGCCGTTATTTACGGTTAAGAAGGATAAATCGCAGCACCATCCTGTTCATAGAATGCTCTTAGCGCACCTGCCGGTAGGAGCATATTAGACTCTAATAAAGCAGTCGTTTATTTTACAAGAGCAGCGCGTCATTATCCGTTTTTAACCATTTTCGTTGGTAAACACCCATCGATATCCATCGTTAGTTGAGTGAAGTATTCGTAGGAGGCGACATGGAAGTGAAATACGTACGTTTGATGGGTGCGAAAGTTCAAAAACATGGTCTAAAAATGAACATGACCATGGATCAGCCGATCGGCCCTTCCATGAGGGATTTTCTAGTGGTCTCAACAGACTCCCAAAGAAACGACCAAAGCGGCCATGGCGTCGAAGTCGTGAGAAATGTGTGCGGTTAGCCAGAGACTATGTTGAGATGCGACAGTCGTTTCAGCTGCCTAGTGTAAGTGCTTTTGGTTAGGGGGGGGAATATGAGATCTTAGAACCTGAATAAACTTCGTTATAAGAATAGAAGATGAGGGTAATAAAAGGAGAGATCTCCTGCACAGTGAACAGAAAGATTCAGTTTGAAAACACAATCCAAAGCCAGACGGTATCAAATTTTTTACGGGATGGGAACCAAAGATGAAGATATAAATTGGCCGGTTTACTTCATTTTATTCGAAAATTGTACGAAAAAGAAAGGAATTTTGGAAGCAAAGCGAGATAACATTGCGAGTGTGTACTTGTGCGTGTTTGTGGCAATGTTCTCTTTAGGGCTGTTGCCTAATTACAGTGTCAGTTGGTATTTCGTTCATTCTACCTTTATTTTTACTTTATAGTAGAGAGGTAATAAACCCTCTGTTTCTCTTTTGAGTCGTATTTTAATACCTTACTAAACGGCGCGTTCGTTTCAAATGTCGCTGCTGCCATCTGTAGGTTAAAAATAGAATTATTCTAATTTGCGCTAAACTCGTTTAATTTTTTCAAAATAAATGACGCTAGCATAGCAACGAGGTTTTGTGGCTTTATGAAACGAAGCGAGTAGTTTTAAAAAGTGACAAATTAACCAAAAATGTCACCAAAAATCCTCATTGTCGAGCACTGAGAAATTTATTCTCAAAAACATGAGTTAATTCATTCAAAGTCTTAAATGATTGATAAGACATATCGAATCTCGAAAAATGGTGGTTGACCACGCAACAGATATACTACTCGAAATTATGAAAAACTGTTAATTCTAACACTAACCAGGAAGCTTTAAAAAAATGCTTTACTGTTTTATCAAGCCAAATGTAGGCCTCCCTTTTGGATATTTTTCGGAAGTTCACTCAAGACAACGAAATTTAAACGTGGGATAAAAAACAAGCAAGTAATACAAAGCACGCTTTTCACTCAAATTCTGACAGCATGGTTCAAAAATCTCTTCATTCAAACTTTAATGAAAAAATATTGACGCCTTTTGTATCCCGCGAAGGAAAGTTTGAAATAATGCGAATACACACAAAAAAGGGGCAGCGGATAAAACGGCTGCAGTTACTATGGTGATAGGTCAAAAGATAAGGCGGTTTCATCTGGCGTGAGAAGAAGGGGAAGAAAAATACAACACATATCTGAATACCCTGGGAATGAAAAATGATAGCGGAGATTAAAGTTTAAGGCGGAATATAACTTCCAGAGAGGGGTCTTTTAGAAGGAGGTACTCCATTGATAGGAGATCAACTGTTAGTGATTGCTCAATCTTAACATGATGATAAATTCAAATACAACTCATATCAGCTGTATCAATGGTTGATTTGGAAAGGACTTTTCCTATTAAACAACAGTTTTATTAAAACTTTTTTTATGGGATTCCTCAACTATGAAGGTTTTTGAATTGATCTTCATGTGAATATTATATATATATATATATATATATATATATATATATATATATGAAATGTCCGGATGGACATCTCATGAAATTGTATCTTGCATCGTGGCCGGAAAATAATAGAATCAGCTCAGGAACAAACAAATTTATTAAACAGTACAGCAACACATCTTACTCGCTTCGAGTCAGGCCAGCCTCTCTCCCAAAAAAGCGCCAAAATAGAATTAGGTCAGAGAGGTTGCCAGAATTGGCGGAGGAAGTTAGTATGTGGGAAGGCGAAGCGTTTACGTCAAGACAAGAAGGACGGGTTACCATGGCAGAGATGAAGTACAGAATGGGCGATTATAGATAGTTAGTAATATTATCACACACACACATATATATATATATATATATATATATATATATATATATATATATATATATAAATATATATATATATATATATATATATATATATATATATATATGTATGTATATATGTGTGTATATATATATATATATATATATGCATATGTGTGTGTGTGAGAGAGAAAGAAAGAAAAAAAGTTGCGATAAATAAGCTCCCTTTCTTGCTAACAAAGAAATTTTTTGTTACAAAAAATTGGATGAATCGTCAATGAAAACCCTAATTTATCTCCTGCTTGACTGATAAAATCAGAGTTGTCTCACGGGGGACTCAAAAGGCTGTTAGAACGGGACTCATCCCTCTGGCCCCCCCTTCCTCTAGCTACGGACCTCAATTAATCGTTCTTCGAAAAGTAAACATAACCTCGTAAGGTATGTTACATCACGTGCAACCACACTTCATAGAGCACCAAGATATTTATTTTTCATTCTCTCACACTCCAACTTTCTCATCATTAATCCCCCCCCCCAAAATGCACACACACACACGCACACATATGGAGACTTTGATCGTTACATGATATTGAAAATAGCAAGAAATGAATTCTTTCATCAAACAGAATGGAGCATCAAAATTTTTTCAGAATGTAATACGTTAAACTTAGCATACCCGAAGATTCCTGCTCGGAGCCAACCGAGAATTAAAACTCCTATAGACGCCTTGGAACAACAAGTTTTCGAAAAATAAAAAATAAAAATAAAAAACAGCAATCATTCGCTTCTCGGATTACCGCAAGACATGCTCTTTACAAACGAATAAGCCAAAAATTTCCTCTTTCCGGAATCATTACAGATTCAAATTATGCCTTCTTTCGGCAAAGACACCCTTCGGGTAAGACGTAATTGATTACCCCCCCCCCCCAAGGAAAAAAATCGTTTAATCAGTCGGTGGCATCGATTTATAGATAATCGATCGCCGCTAAGACGTTCTTCCCAGCCGTTGCCATCGGGATGGAAAAAAAAAGAGTCGTCTGCAGCCGGGGTTTGTGTCAAGAGAATCTGCATTTACCGATTCCAGGAGATCGAAGGAGCAAATAAGAAATCGACAGAATTTTTAACGCGGGGGCACAAACAAATGTCGCTCCGGACTTCTACCGGGGGGAATCACGCGGATGACTGGTCGCATTTCGCTTGCACCCGTCCAAATAAAATATGTGCATTAGTGAAGATATGAACCCTGCATTGGTCAAAATTAAATTCAAAATTGGCGTTTCAAAAGAACTGATTGTACACAAACAATTTTTAAAAAAAAATTTATTCCAATTCTGTATTTGAATTTACATTTTAAGACGACATGCGATGCAAAACGTACGAAAACATACCCAAACTTAAGAAGATTCAAAGCAAATACACTCTGTCACAAAAAAATATCTGCACCCAGGTGAAACTACTATCACGAAACTTGGCAGGAAAGTAGTCTGGTAAGAGATACGCAAATGGTTAAAATTTCGACGCCAATGAGGCAATGGTAAGAGCGCTATGCGCATATGAGATGCGCAGCTGGGTGAGTTTAAAAATATGATTGCTCGTGCCATAGGGTTATTCAAACAAATCTGTCGACTTGGAGGGACGATATTGTGACTAGAGATGCCTCTGAGACGTAACCGGAGATAGTACGAACAATTTTCGGACTTTGAGAGAGGGCGTATAGTAGACCTCAGAGAAGCACGTTGGTCGAACAGGCGTATCGGCCGCTACCTCAGTCAGAGCGATATGGTAGCTGCTCGATGTTAGCAACAATGAATCACAAGGGATAGTCTACCGTCGGGGAGAGTCAGGGCTTACCAGGAACACAGATGCGCGAGAGGATCGCACAATCATAAGAACGGCCACGTCCGCACCAACAACGTCGCTAGAATCGGTTCGACGCCATTTACCACCTTCCAGACATCCGGTGGTATCAAGGGAAACCATTCGGACGCGACTGGCCGACGCAGGTATAAGGAGCCGACTTCCATTAAGACGCCTACCTCTGACCCCACATCATAGGCAGTGTCGATTGGATTTTTGACGACCTCGGGCAAGCTGGAGTGTGACCGACTGGAGGCGTGTGATCTTCAGCGATGAATTCCGATTCAGTCTCAATGCTGTTGACCAGAACATACGCATGTGGAGGTGGCCAGGCCACCGGTCCGATCCGGCATTTGTTGTCGAGAGGCATACGGTGATTACACAAGGTGTGACAGTGTTGGGAGCGATTTTTTGGGACACACGATCACCTCTAGTCGTCCTTCAATGCACTTTAACGACACGCAGTTGCGTCAAAGAGATTTTTAACTCCAGTTGTACTCCCTATGCTATCAAGTCGCCCAGGTGCCATTTATCAGCAAGACAACGCTCGTCCACATACTGCGCGACTCTCCCAACAATGTCTTCAATGATATGACGTACTCCCATGGCCTGCGAGATCCCCAGACCTCTCGCCAATAGAGCACGTCTGGGACGTGCTTGGAAGGCAACTGCAGCCGTCTCGTAATACTGGGGAATTAACTGCACAGTTCGAAAGATTATGGCATGATCTTCTGCAGGAGGTCATAGGTGACCTCATCGATTCGATGCCACGCCGTGTTTCGGCATGTATAGCTGCCAGAGGTGGTGTGGCATAATGCCACTATGTAAAATTTATTACTCAAGAATTTAAAGACTTAATGATAACCGCTATTAACTTAACTTAATTAATTTCATCTTTAAACGATTAATTGCTAGCTGTATTAATATGAATTTAAAATAACTATTTTCCAGATACATATTGTATGCTTAAAGCGATTATACTGTTAATATCTACAATAGCTAAATATATTTACATTTTCCAATAATAGAATCGATTACCTCATTCGAATTTCGCATCGCGATTCGATTTCTCAACTTAACTGCAAAAATAACTACTTCCCACGTGTGCAATAGCTTACATGTATTCATACGCCGATGTTTCCTAAAGATAATAACAATATAATCGCAGTTTAATTTCTCTGTCAATTTAGTCCTTTGATACAGCTATTATTTAATATTTATCCCCTTCTACAGACATTATTTTGTTGTTTATTCTAAAAGGAGGTGGGATCTCTTTATCAGAGTAAGCACTTTAACCTAGGCTTGTGTGAACAGGTTTTGGGTACAAAAGGTTTGCTTCCCCTCCATAAAAGAGGGAGTTCGATTGTTAGCGCCATGAATGCGTATTGGAATTTTGGAGCGTATCTCCCCGAATTTTTATATTCGGATTTTTTTTGTGATACTGGCTGGCTTTAGCCCATATATTTCTGTATCCATATCCTCGTCAACATGTTTTCGAAGAATAAACCATAATTTTCTTTTAAACGTCGCCATTCTTATTCTGAGTCAATACTTCATTAACCACATCATACAGCAATATTCCTGAGTTAGCCAGGCCCTTGGAACCATCATCTTCATCACCGAGCTGCTTTTAGGTGTGTGTCACTTTCAGAGGTCCAGCTTTTATCCTCATCATCCATGTCTATGCATCAACTCGTGGACCAGTTTCAACGTGTTGGTCCTTGCTTCATCCTTCCCGAGTAGCCGCTGCCTCGTGGTTATAGCTGATGTGTATCGTCCACTCCACATGCTACCAAGATCACGGTAAAGAGACTGTGTCTACATTTGTTATACTTCTCAATAGTAGTTAAGTACTCATGAATGTTTGACTATATCTTACGAATTTAAAATACACAACGCAATGAAGATTTTAACCTCTATACTTTGCTGGTGTGAAAATCTAATTTGATTATCTCCAGTGATCACGTTCCTTCCCCATATTCATCTAATATCTTATCATTTATTTCTTATCTTTTTTATTATCATTATCTATATCACTTCATTCACCATATCACTTCAGGTGGATTCACTACTTACTGATTTTTAACCTTTTTCATGCCATATCATCTTAATAAAACGGTCTGTTCTGAATTTGTAATCATTTGCTTATCTCCTCATACACTACATACATGTTAAATTTCGTGATAGTAGCTCGTTCCCTTCTGGGTGCATATATTCTTTGTGACAGAGTGTATTTTTTTGAAAGAAAAATTGAAACAGCCATTAAAAATTTTCACGCTCCAAATTACGATAATTAAAACATATGTGTCTAAAATATTCTAAGTTATTTGAAATCTACTCTGTATTTCAAAAATATTCTAGTTATATTCAGAAACGTTAATCTTCATCTCTAAATGCAACGGGTCACTTCACACTTCACTAGACTGATGACCCTGTTTGGCTCCACATCTAATATATTAAACTCCCATATTCGTTACATAGAATAATGCAGTGAATAAGCTGTCAAGGTCATGGAATTCCCATAACTTTTTTTGTACGATGCGGCAGGTTATTGGACATTATCCTAACGCCATATATTCCCACAACTAAAATTACACGCTTAGTAATATCTTTTTGTGCTGCATTAGATATGCAGTACTTATGTCGGGGAGTGGCAGACGTACGAGCAGAAAATTAAGTGCATTCAAAGTGGACAATAGTTGGCGCCATTAAAGATGATGTTTCTTTTTTTCCATCCGTTCCTCGATATTGCTGTCTCTTATTTCTGAATCTTTAACAGGCTAAGAATCTTGTATTTATTGTACTTATTGTAAATTTTTTTACTTATTGTAAATTTAAATCAACCAATTTTTATCAAATTTCAATCATTTGTTTTTCTGTACATGTAAATCACATATACCGATTTTCGTCCCATTCAGATAACTCCTTGGTGCGTCTTTTTTTTTTTTTTTTGGGGGGGGGATCTAAGAGTGTAGATGATGACAACAGATGTTGCTCCTTGGCAAAATATTTGGTCGTCGAATATCGCTCCTGTGATTCATTTTTCTGTACGTCTACATCCCTGCCAAAAATACATTGTTTCTAGTGATGCCAAATAGGTAAAAATATGTCTTTTCAATATCACAATATTTTTTAATTAATAAAATAAAAATAGAAAGGGGTGGGTAATACACAAAAATAGGCTTTTATTTTGGCTGGGCAAAGGATATGAAACATTTCATATTAAAGTTTCCTGTAACAGGAAATTTTCAAAGCAACCTGAGTAGATATACTAGCTCAAAGGTACACAAACTGTGGCCCACGAAGCTTTTATTTGCGTCCCGAGACACTCGATCTCATTATCAGGCAGGTGCTTTTGTAAACATAATTTTGGAAATGGGTGCCTGGAACAGACAAATCTGTACAAAAATGTGCCACCTGCTGTTCACTTTGTTGTCGCATCAACATACCTATGTGAATCGTCAGTTTTTAAATTAAAAAAGTAT
This sequence comes from Dolomedes plantarius, assembly GCA_907164885.2. Taxonomy (NCBI): domain Eukaryota; kingdom Metazoa; phylum Arthropoda; class Arachnida; order Araneae; family Dolomedidae; genus Dolomedes; species Dolomedes plantarius. The sequence continues at coordinate 196,483,933 of OU015496.1, read as the reverse complement.
AAAAAAGAAACATAAAATATCAAATGTCTTTTTGATAAAAGTAATAATTTTAAGCAAAACATAAAAGAAATATGATAATAAAATAATATTATATGAGAACCATTTTAAGAAATCATATATATACATATATATATATATATATATATATATATATATATATATATATATATATATATATATATATATATATATAAATAAGGGGATTTTTTACCATGTTTTTATTAACCCATTTAAGACAGGCCTTGCGAAAACGCAACATTAATTTCTGTATTTTTTAAAGGCATGTTCTAAGTTTTGTACGTCTGAAGTAACATTTTTATTTTAATCTCTATACTTTAAGAGATCATAATAATTTTCTTGTTTCCACATTTGCCCGCTTTTAGCACTGGCAAATTTTTTTTTCTGGTGTTTTGAAAGGGAAAAAAAATGACTAATTTCAAATAATAACCTTTGATAACAGCAGATGTTAAATTTCCGATTTCATGCTTGTTCCGAGTTTACTAGAGCCTAAAGAACGAATGGCTTCAAGAGGTTAGGCATAATTTTTGTTTTTATGTTTCTCAATTCATATTTTTAGAAATGTTGCGAAAACGCAACATCAGTCCAATGTGTATTATTTAAGATTTTGATATGCGGCCTAGTTTTTATGCAGTAGATTGGTATTTTTTTTCATTTCAGATAAGTTTTTCTCTAGAAAAAAGCGATTTTTGACATTGGAAGAGACATTGGAGTATTTTCATGGGCTAGATAATGATGATATTTCAGAATCGTCCTCAACAGAAGGTGACGAGGAACCATAATTCGTCATTATCCCTCCGGATCCGGATGATTTGACGGAAGAAGAAGCTATTGATGATAATATTTTATGTGAAAATGCTAATCACCTAAAGACATTGCAGGTGAAATCGACATTTTTTTCCTAATAAATGTAAAAGTAAGCAATATAGTAAGAAAAAGGAGCCTATTGTATGGAAAAATGGAGACTCTACATGGATGTAATGAATTCTAAAATAAGTTTATTAGAGTTTCAGAGATCTATATCTTTGATAAAAAGGCTTGAAGAAATGCCAATGATTTCTGTTTTACCTGAAACTTCACATATTGGAAGACCATCTTCAATTCAAAAACTAATTCTCAACGAAACTCGGAAAGACCGTATGGGCCATATTATTACTAAAAATAGTGAAAATAAACAAAAAAATTTAAACACTGCAAAAGTCAAACAATTACGGTATGTAATAAGTGTAATGTACCTCTTCATGCTAAATGTTTCAAAGATTATAAAACTTTTTTTAAACTTTTACAATTTTAAATTTTTATATTTTTAAATTTTTATACCGCTTTGGACTGATGTTGCAAAAACGCAACATTTTGTAACTCTCGTAAAAATAAATTTAATTTTATGGAAACAACTTATTTGTGTAATTAATGTTCTAAGAAGTGTTAAAAAACTGTTTGGTGCATTTCCAATAAAGGAAACACGGTGCGGTCCTAAACGGGTTAACTCGCTTTCTTGCTTGTGTGTGTGTGTTTGTCCGGTAAAAATCTTGCAATCGATTTTTAACTAACTTCCCGACCAGCTAGACATTTGAAAATTTTAGAATAGCTCAGAACACAATGACAATGCATTTTTTTAATACTTTTAGCCATATTTAAGCAGAATTGAATTCTTCTTCAGTAAATTTTGTTTTGTAGACTGGTGCAGCCATCTATCGCCCGGGACGGGAATGCAAACTTAAGCGCAATTTAACTTCCAATTAACTTCCTTTTCTTACAAGTTGATGGGATAATTTATCAAAAAATTTTAAAAAGTATTTATTACTACATAGAATTGTCAAATTTATATGATTCAACAGAGAATTTAAAAACATGGTATATAAAAAGTTCTTTTTATCTTGTAATTACATTAAACTGACACAACTCAGAGCCAACTGTGACACGATCTATCAACCAGAATTCCACTAAAATTGATAGAGGCACTAAAGACGACATGGGAAAGAGTTTTCGTTAAAAAGAAAATTATGCAAATTATCTTGTGCAACGACAACAACAGCGCCATATCTTCCCATATTGGCTACGTTTTGAACTATTATTTTTCACGGAAACTCTTTCCCATGTCGTCCTTAGTCCCTCAATCAATTTTGGTGGAATTTCGGCTGATAGATCGCTCTACAGGTGGCTCTGAGTAGTGTCAGTTTAATAAAAATCACCCTGTATATATATATATATATATATATATATATATAACGGTTCCGTAACTGACTGACTCACTGACTGACTGACATACAACGCACAGACCAAACCGCTGGACCTAAAGGGCTGAAATTTTGCATCGCGATTATTCTTATAGTGTAGGGGTGCACGAAGAAAGATTTTTGAAAAATTCTTCTTACATTTTTTAAAATTAAATTTTTAAGCTGTTTTTGTAGCTTCTTTTAAGTTTGCATTTAAAATAATAATCTGAGGGTTATAAAATTCATATCCGAGAAAGATCATAAAAATTCCTTTAAGATGAAATATTTTTCGAATCTTTACCTCGATTTTCTGATTTTTGGTGAATTTTTAAAAATTAATTTTTAGAATTTAATTTATTAAATGCTGATCACGTGATTTCTTTTTCTTGTACTTTAAATAAATTTATCGTCACGTGCATAACAACGTAATAGACAAAAAAAAATATTTTTTTTCTTGTTATTGCGGCAGACGATTGGACATTATCCAAAAAAAATATTAAAATTCAGTAAAAGATATGTTCTTCGAACTGTACTATATTAACTGTACTCTATTATCTGTACTATATTCTTAAGTATGTCCTATTAGATTTAATTTGAATATTTTCTTCTACATTATTTTGTCTATAAAAACATCCCTCACGATTTTTTTATAAATATATATTTTTTTTTACATCAATTGTATACATTATTCGTCGTATTTAGTATTTATATATATATATATATATATATATATATATATACACTGCTGGCCACTGTAAATGCAACACCCTGAAGGAAACATGCAAATAACATGAAATTTACAACATGCATTAGAGGAGGTGAGATATGCAAATGATTATAATTTCAGCGCAGACGCACATCACGCGCGCCTGTGGCACCACTTCAAAGCGCTCTTTAAGGCTTGGAGATTTCGACTATTTCAAGTTCGGCAATTGTGTTTTTCTTGTGGTTTAAAAGAAACAATCAATTATGCCTCGTCGAAAACAGCGATCATCTTTTGATCAAGTATCTGAGTTCGACAGAGGAAGGATAGTGGCCTACCGAGATTGTGAATTATCTTTCAGGGAAATCGGTAGTCGTGTTGGACGAAACCAAACAACTGTAATGCGGATATGTGATCGTTGGATGCAGGATGGTACGACGGACCGGCGTGTTCGATCGCATCCACCTCAGCTCACCACTTCACGTGATAACAGGCAAATTGTGCGCATGGCAGTGACGGATCGCTCAGTCACATCACGAACCATAGCACAGCACATGCAGTCTGTAACGCATCATCCAGTGTCTGCGCGTACCATTCGACGCCGTTTCTAGCAGAGTGGTCTGTCCACAAGACGTCCATTGCTTTGTCTACCCTTGACGCAGAACCACAGACGTCTCCGCCGCCAATGGTGCGATGACAGAAGGATGTGGACGGCAGAATGGAATGAAATTGTCTTTACTGACGAGTCATGCTTCTGTCTGCAACACCACGATGGTCGCATTCGAGTCTGGAGACACCGTGAAGAGAGGTAACTGAACAGCTGCGTTATGCACCGCCACACTGGTCCTGCACCGGGTATTATGGTATGGGGCGGTAATGGATATCACTCTCGCACACCTTTAGTACGCATTGCCGGTACTTTAAACAGCCAGAGCTACATCTCCGAGGTGTTGGAGCCAGTTGTCCTTCCTTACCTTCAGGGCTTGCCCACAGCCATATTTCAACAGGATAATGCGCGACCACACGTGGCACGCATTGTCCAACGGTTCTTCGTCAATCGCCAGATTGAATTGCTTCCCTGGCCGCCTCGCTCTCCGGATCTTTCGCCGATAGAAAACATGTGGTCCATGGTTGCTCTACGATTGACCCAGATTCCATCCGCAGCTGCCACAGCAGATCAACTTTGGCAACGTGTGGAAGCTGCTTGGTCTGCTGTACCCCAAGAACTCATCCAAAGTCTCTTTGAATCAATGCCGATGTGTGTGGCAGCGGTGATCTTCAACAATGGCGGCTACTCTAGCTACTGATTTTGGCAGGAACCACACTTCACAGAAGTCTATAAATTTAATCATTTGATACTTGGTCAACATGTTATCTACAAAATAAATTCTGTTGTGATATCTCTTGTCTTTCTTGGTGTTGCAATTTGGGTGGCCAGCAATGTAGAAATCGTCCTACTGTTCCTTATTGATGACGTATTGATAGTACCGTGTAGCGTGTGCAAACCTGATTTTCTTAAAATAATCAAAAGTTTGTCCAAACGTCAAAAGTCACACTTATTTTTAAATAAACGTTTGACTACACTTAGCTTTTGAGTTATATTTTTTTACAATATTATATTACGAAGTCTATAGTGTACTATGTTGCGGCCCGTTTTACGTAGCAAACACGTGTATGTGGCCCGAGAGAAAAAAATCTTGATTATGGCTGGTCGAACTTGACACAGGGAAATCGATGAACTAAAGGGAAATCGATGTGTTAATGTAACGACAATGTTTTAATACTATCCATTATACAAAGTGCTTTATAAAATGGATATACGAAATATTTGCTCTTAATAGTTAAAGCCTTACTATATATATTATTACACATTATCTAAGACATTTTTATTATATATTATGGGCATAATGGATATAATAAACAAATATTTTATGTAATGGATATATAAAATGCTTAGGCATCATTAATATAAATTTCGCAGACCATTATTATTATAAATTATGGGCAACAATGTTCCGAATGGCTCTCTTCTAAAATATATTAGACGAAGGGCTCAGTTTGAATTTATGGCAACATAATGCCAGACCTCGACTATTAAAATCTGCTACTCACCGTTTGAAAAATCGTTGTACGGCAAGAAATAACTTGGTCACGCTAGTGTCCACGGCTAACACTACTTAACCGAATTCTAGCCATTCCCCTGGAATAACCACCGGTTACCATGACGACGGAGCCATAGAATAAAAGTTGCCTAAGCAAAAGAATTCGGTCGGGGCAGAGTGAAATAGCCTGAGACGTTCCATACATCTTTTTCGGGAAAAAGTCAACGGCTTGGGGACACATTTTAAAAAACTTTTCTTTTATGCTACATAATTTGGCGACCAATAAATACGAGTTGCCCGAGTACGATAGCTTTATGCGAGCGGGAATAAAGGCCGGGTTTCGGAGCAGATAGATTTCCAATTCAAAAAAGGGTTGAGAAATAGGAACGAATGAAAAATGCCTCTCGTCCTTTCAAACGGACTCTATTGTATCTAATACACTTTTTGTAGAATTTTCCTCGGCAGATAAATCATATTTTGCCGATTTGTTTGTATATATTTATATACGTAAGTAAATGAATAAATATTTTATCCAGTACAAATGCATATAAATATTCTAGATTTGTGAAATTTTTACCTTGAATTGTTGCTGTCGATCATTTGAAAAGGTTATATAATATGACACATAAATTCATCTTCTTTAATCAAATTTCATCAGTTTTTAAATTAAAGAGGTATAGAAAAGAAACATAAAATAATAATTTTTTTAATAAAAGTAATATTTTTAAGCAAAAAATAAGTAAAATATGATAATAAAAATAATATTCAATGAAAACCATTTAAAAAAATCATTCCATTCATATATATATATATATATATATATATATATATATATATCGCGGGCACGATGGTCCGGTTGGCAAAGGCGTCGGGCCAGTGATCTCAGGGTTGAGGGTTCGATGCCGGTCACTGACAAATCCACCGCCGTATACACTAATGACGACTGGTGCATTTATTTTTGTTAGTGAGCAAGCACGGGGACGGATTAATCTCGCGAATCGAGCCTAGAAGGATAACGCGACTGTACCAATGGACGCTGACGGATGAAACGCTTGCACTGATAACATCCTTAACTTACAAAACTTTAAACTTTTTTAATTATTAAATTAAAACCTCCGAACTCAAAAGAAGCGGACAACAGAAACAGCTGACATTCCGGGTGGGCTAGCTCCTTTCCGTTTCGCAAATTTCCACTATTTTCATGCATGCAAAATTCAACTTTTCCGTCCACCAATTGACAAATTTTTTATTTCCATGTGTTCTACAACTCTCCCTCTTTAATGATATGCACATTTTTAAAAAATCAAAAATGTTTTTCACTGTAAACGAAGGTTTTTCCCCAACGCAGTTTTCCGAATTTCACGAAATCGACAATTTTGATGAACAAATATTTCTGTTTTCTGCACCTATTAATGTAATTTTTACGATTTATCGGCATTTGCTAGATGTTCAGCTTCCAAAATATAGCAAATGCATTTAATAAAAAAAAATTTATCATTCTAAAAATGCGTACTTACAAAACTCACTTTTGAAATTTCCCGCGCTGATCGCCCTTATATCTTAATGTAACTGAATGCCGAGTTCGTAATTTTTCGACTTATTATTTTACTCACTAATAATTCCAGAAAGTTCGTGAAATTTGTTTCTAATTAATGAGCAAGTGATGAGGATTCTTTCGCCACCAATTTTGAATACATCAGAAATGTCTATTTTTTTTACCAATTTTTCTCCGATGAGATTTAATATTTACATTCGGCCATGTTGCCAAAAGGAAAACTAATTAGTTGAGAACGAGTCATTTAAGAATTGAAATCCAGAGATAATTTTAAAGTACCAGAAATAATTTTAATTTTAGGAAATGAGAAGTTAAAACCTTTACAATTTTTAATGATTGAATGAACTTTTTTGTTTAAAAAGCAAAATATGAAAACGGAAATTTGAAAGAATTATTTCACAAGCCAAAAACCGAAATTTGAAAAAGAGAATTTTAAATAATTATTTCGTTTTTTGAAAATTCTAATATATTTTTAAAAGTGAATAAACAGTTTTTAATCTTTAAGAAATGAAACAATTTCATTTTAAATCGAAAAAGCAGCACATCGGGTTGCCACTCAGCTAGTATATATATATATATATATATATATATATATATTTGTTTATTTATTTATTTATATATATATATACTGTAGAAATATAACACGATAGGAAGATTTAAAAATCTGTAATGAATTCAATCACTTAGGGTCATAAAATGAAGTATAAGAATCAAATGCAGCTAAGTCATTATAATTAATAAATAACCATTATATTCCATTCATACCGTCAGCGAAAGACCAAAAAAAAGTTTGATACTAGAACAAAAGGATTAATGCAGTTAATCACGGACACTTCACGTCGCACCTTATTAAAACGTCAATCTCGTATGCTAATATTAGGGAAAATAACAAAGATTAAATTAGTTCACTCGACAATAGATAAGCTTGAAAAAATATATCTACTAACTACGCCAAAAATTTAAGATAAATTCAAAATTTAAAAAAATGGGCTAGATGTTCATCCTAAGAAGTTATGTTAATAGGGATTGAAAAGCTCAAGAATAAATTTTTAATTTGGCAAATCGTTTTTCTATACCTGTCTAAAACTTCTCGAAGAAATCTGTGGCTTCCATAGCTTTCCGTTATGGCAGTTAGATAGGGAAATTGAATATATATCATTTGATATCATTAGCTGGGTGCGTCACAAACGCCAATTTTCAACATGCTGGAACAAAATGTTACAAGAAAAGAAGAAATTTCATATATAGTCACAAATCAGCAGAGGGGATGTGATGAAATTGCAAAAATTGTGAGGTTTGAAAACGAAACATGAGGAATGAGGTTTAAAACTTAATATTTATAGTTTGACTGTAGACTAATAATTTGTTAGAAATTCATTTTAAAACTACACGTTATAAATCGAAGGTTAAGGCACGAACTTTGAGGGTAAATTCTGGCCCGTAACATCTTTAAAGCTTCATTAGCCGTTTAGAAAATATGCCTATCAGATAATTGTAAATCTGAGTATATTGGATATAGATCTAATAAATCCACAAACGTTTAAAACAGGGGGCCGATGTAGCCTAATGGTAGCCCGATATATATATATATATATATACATATATATATGCACACACACACACACATATATATATATATATAGGGGAAAGTAGGGTAAGATGACGAATTCGGTATTTCTCCGACGCAATCATAGATAGCAGCACCTATCCAGGCAATTCTTAAGACTCTAGTATTGGGTTATGACGTCCACTACACGTAATATAAGTTGAGATCGTTTTGTGATTAGTGGCGACTCAAATATATTTCTTTAATATGTGTTTGTAAATTTTGGACTTCACAGCGCAAGGAATTACCCGACTACGGTAAGTGATTTTTTCTCCTCCCTTTTTCTCTCTCAAAATACAACTCGTAACGTAAAAAATCATGTATGTTATAGTTTATTTACGATAAGCTTGGATACTTAAGTTGAAATCGAAAATGCCGTTGTGGGGTAAGATGACGAGGAGCCTACCTTAGAATTAGTACTGTCCAGATTGCTGTGAACGGATTCAGAGCTACTGGCATTGAGCCTCTAGACAGCAATATTTTCACAGACGAAGATATTCACGCTTCATACACCACTGATGTTGTTGAAACAACCAATTAGTTTATCCTACCGTTTGTCAGCAGCACATTTCATCTGCCTTTCCTGCTGAACCTACCATTTCATCAACCCTATCTCCACAGCCATCAACTTCCTCAGCTCTTCCTCCACTTCCGATGGCCAGCAAGAAAACAACCAGGAAACCAAGAAAGAAACTGACTTCTTATCACCTTTCTGGATCTCCTGTAAAACAAGCTCTTGAAAAAAAGAAGAAAGAAAACCTATTGATGGAACTGAAACGACAAGGAAAGATTGAAAAGGAAAGCTGAAACATTAGCGTCAAAGAAAACTAAATGTTTACCGAAAACACCTAGAAAAAGTAGCAAAACTAGAATGCATCAACGGGATTACTGGTCATCACAAGAAGAAGTTCCATGTGTGGAGGACGACGACTATGATACTGAAACATTATTGGAAAAAGACTGCATTATTTGCGGGGAGGAGGGAAAGGTCGAATTATGGTATCAGTGCTTCAGGTGCAAATCTTGGGCCCATGCTCAATGTTCCGGCTGGGATGATAATGAAGCGAAAGACAGACCCTGGAAATTCGATTTTTGCATATGAACTTTATTACCTATGTTTTTTCTTAATTTTTGAATTTTATTCTTTACGTTTTTGTTTCATTATGGGTAATCTGTCATTGTATTTTTAGCGTTATCTGTGCCGATTTTCACAAAGTACCTAAGTGAAATTTTTTCTCTGCATTTTTGAAAATAAACCTTTATATCTTGATTTATATTGTTATCGATTCGTCATCTTACCCACCGCCCTTAGTCATCTTACCCCACCTAATGGGTAAGATGGCGAAAATTACTTTCTTGGGGGGGAAGGGAATATTTTGCCATCTTCCAAGAGGAGATGAAGCGTTTCAATTTTTTTTATAAAACATAAAGGTTGAAAGAAGTCTTTCTGTAAATTTCAGGTTTTTAAACCACCTATTGAATTCATGAAAAATATTTGAAGCTTAAGTTCGTAATCTTACCCCACCTTCCCCTATATATATATATATATATATATATATATATATATATATATATATATATATATATATATATATATATATAATTTTAAATTCTAAAAGTAATCTAGTAAAATGAAAACAACTTATAAAACTCAACAACGCGACATCTATTCGTAGGTTTAAGAAGCATCAATCGTTCGAAGAAATTTATTTTGCCCTTGCGAAAAGTGAGTTCGCAACTAAAAGAAAATAAAATAAACAATTTCTCTGAAAACTCCGTCTAATAAAAATGTTTACGTATGTAGATTCCTGAAATATGCATGGAGGAAAAGAAAAAAAAAACAGATTAAAGATAAATTACAGAAAAGGAATTCGAAACTTTTGAATAATGAAGATGATTCTTGGAAAGTTCAAGGGCGAGAGAAAATGTTAATTAGATTCATACATTTTCACATTCCAGATGCATTTCCTAATCTGCGAAGAATCCGGAATTCTCGTTTGTACAGGAACTGTTGTTTAAAAAATTCTTTGTGTCACAAAATTATGAAGAGTTTCACGAACAGAGTTTATGGATTTTCACTCGTAATACGCACAAAAAACTGTCGTGCTAAAAAACTGTAAAGCGAAACGCTATGACAATGGATACAATCAGAATTTTAATTCACGGGAAAAATTCATTGTTATAAAGTAACATATATTTTTCTCTGCATGAGGATTAAAAATATCCGTTCAAATAAAGTCAGGATTCAGTAAAAATTATCCTTGTATGGTAGCTTATATATATATATATATATATATATATATATATATATATATATATATATATATATATATGTATGTATGTAATAATAACGCCCCACCATTATTAACTGCTTCGCTCCACCTTTTTTCACCTCAGGCGCCTATGACTTACGATGATTCAGAAACCATGCGCCTTGCATAGCATGTTCGGAATCTTGAGTTATGGCTTGGTCAAGTCGGATGATCGGCTCTGGCCAATTAAAGAAATGTTAACACCTAGAACCCACATGGTTTTAAAGATGAGACAGGGGATTTTTGCACGCTCTGCTTCATTTCTTTCTTGCCTAGCTCTCTTGCTGTTCTGACCCGCGGTCTCTCGTCCCTTGTCCGCATATCGCTCCAACGATACTACGATGTAAAGTCTGCCTTTTGACTCCCCCGGCAAAGGACCAGTGGCGTTACTTGTGTGTGTCTGGCTTTAAAGGTACCTATGCTTTGCTGAATGTTTGTTGAATTATATTGTCGAGTTCTTAATAAATAAATTCCATGGATACTGTTCGTGCGTCGCGTCTCTGGTCTGTGGGTTCATCAATGCCTCTCCTCTCTGTGGTTTTACCTCCCCGATGTGTCAATGACTCTCCTGAAATAGTCTTCATTTCGTCCCTCGGTGATTCGACTACAGCAGGATTGTGTTTCACCTCTTATACATAGTTCGAAGTTTAAGTTTAACGTGCGTGCAAAGCCGTTATCATTATATAAATATATATATATATATATATATATATATGATAGGTGTTTGATTTACGCCTGCCATAAAATATAAATTGTAGTCTTCTTCATTTATCAGTACATGGCACAGAGGGAAGGCAGACACTCAAAATAAGTACTCAGTTTCGTCCAATTTAGTTATCTTTTATTCGTTTCAACTTCACGTAAACCACCTCTCCAAGATATGCACGTTTCAGCGCTCACCATTTTCAAACTCGCGGACCCGGCTAGCGCACCTCTGCTATCAACGAATTAATCCCGCGCTCTGCCAAATTCTAAGTTTTCATTAACGCGTCCCCCCTCATGGCACATACGCAGAGCACCACCTGGAAAATTGTAGAATCCTTCTCTGTTTATCTAAGCATAATTTTCCCGCCGAACCTTGTACATCTATCTAAAAATAAATTCCTTCCATGGAACTTCAATATCGCGAATCGAAGTCAACTAACTAAAATGGGGAAAAACCCTTTTTCCCGACGCGTTTTGCCAATGAATTTCATATTAGATTTCGCTATTTTTAAGCCCCCTGTAATTTTAAATTAATGTTTTGACATATATATATATTATACATATATGCATATATTAATATACATATTAATACTCCTTTGTGGTATTCATATTCTGCAATATTTGTTACACATATAAAGTGTTATGTGAATCGCCTAATTCTATTTTTATCTGAAAAGTAAGTTGCTTTCCGTGCAACAACTTCCATAAAACTAATACCAGCTTCTTTTCTTACTCCGGAAACAATTTTCCCTAAACAGATGCGCAAGTAGAAATAGAAACTAGCATTAAAACATGAATTTTTTTCTAAAATATATAAAAATTTGGGCTTATAAAGAATACAACCCCCGTGTTTCCGCCACTAAAGGCGAAATATTGAGAGCCCCGAATTGCAGATGACGAAAAAAGCTGTTATTTCTATCACTGTATTTTTAACCGTACGCAGATAAAAATATTAAAAGCAAATCACCCGCGATAAAAAGGAAGTTGTTCTGTTTTCATCACGTTCCGGAGTTGGAATACTTTTATGAGACTCTGCAACTAAAATCTAATCAGGAACTCTAAGGAAGCAAGAAAATGGCTTCCGGTTACTATGACAACCATCAAAAACTCCCCCCCCCCCCCCCGAAAATTTTTCTAAGGTCGGCCCGAAAATGAAAGGATGTTCGAGGAAAGAAAGACTATTCTCAATCTCTTTTCTTCGAAAAAAGAGGAGGAAGGAAGATTTAAACTCACTCCGGGATGCGGACATCTTGTGAATAGTAGTTCAATCTCGTACCGAATTCAATTGCAAAAAAAAAAAAAAAGTGTAAGGAAGTGTTGACAGTGAAGAAAAGAAAAACGAAAATACAAAACCCGACCAGACCATTTTTTAATGTATTGCGAAATATTTCTTTGGTGCAAAATAGAAGAACTGTTTCGTGGCAATACGGAAATGAGTACGTGAATAAAAAAACAAAATTTTCATGCGTTTATAGGTATGTGTATGACAAATACAACATTCAAACCCACGTGTTTAAGGATACAATATACTAAAATCTGCATCATTTATATTATTTCCAGGACGTGATTTTTTCTGAAGATCCTACTTAACCAAAATCGAAAGATGAGGTACCATTTTAAAGATTAAGATCTGCGCTTCTCACGAATTGTTAATCTAGAATTACACATTGTATTGTTTGTTTGAAAATTGAATTTTAAACAACATAAACATTTTTGTCTCCGCTAGATGGCGTGCGCATTCTAGCTTTTTTTTTCCATTCTCGCTCGTACACTGAATTTTTAAATTTTAAAATCATCTGCTTTTATTATCATTCTGGGAATTAATTAATTAAGTTCTTTCTTGGAAACATCCATGTGGGTGTACATTATTCTTTTTGCATGGGAAAACGATTTTTCTTTGTACAAAAATCTATTTCCTCCCCCCCCCCCTGAAGAAAAATTTATTAGTGAATATGTTTCTTTGATATGCCTTTTAAAGTTTAATTTCATTTATTCAATTCTATGTATACAATTGAATTGCATACGACAAAATTCTACCAAACTATCAAGGGAATAATTGAATGTTTGTCTCATAATCAAAGGATAATCAAAATAAAGGTCTTACCATGTACATGTGCAAGTCGAAGAAAAAAATGAGACTGAGGCAACGGTTGGTACGTGGCGGATCGGCAAATTTCTTATGTAAACTCTATGGGAAAATGCGCGCGAGACATGTAAAGATTTGAGGTATTGCTAGATAGCAAGCACACGATCTCTTAATTTTTTACTTTCACTTCTACCTGTCGCACACTAACCTTTAAATTTAAAATCGTACCACCATCATCTATATATATAAAATAGTTCCGTAACTGACTGACTCACTGACATACAACGCACAGACCAAACCGCTGGACCTAAAGGGCTGAAATTTTGCATGGCAATTCTTCTTATGGTGTAGGGGTGCACTAAGAAAGATTTTTAAAAAATTCTTCTTAGATTTTTTAAAATTAAATTTTTAAGATGTTTTTATAACTTTTTTAAAGTTTTCATTTAAAATTATAATTTGAGGGTTATAAAATTTATATCAAGAGAAAGATCCTAAAAATTCCTTTAAAATGAAATCTTTTTCGAATCTTTACGGCGATTTTCTGATATTTGGTGAAATTTTAAAGATTAATTTTTAGAATCTATATATATAAAAAGCGTAGGTATGCGGCACAAAAATCGACGATATTTCTACACTCCGAATGGCAATGGCTGCAACTACTAGATGTAAACATTAGCGGCCGTTCGCAATTTACAACCGCGTATCAACATGGATTTACGCACCGAAATCAGGAATGCTCCAAAACAAGCTGCACGATCAAATGAAAATTGGGAACAGTCTCAAGAAAGAAAGCGAAGAAGAAATAATTCATTAACAGATCGCGAGGTTACGCTTAACTGTCGCCGGTATAGCAAGCGACAGCCAGTAATAGTTAATTTTCTACACTTTTTTCAATACTTGCTGAATTTTTACTCCATTTTATAGGTGAAGAAATTTTCCCAACATTTTATTATTTGATATGATTAAGCGTAGATATCTGAATTGTGAACAATAGTACATACAGAGAGTGATGTAATCTCCGCTATATTTTAGTGATTGCTAAATACTTACTCCATTTTACAACCGCGTTAAAACATTAAAAAATTACAACCGCGTATCAACATGGATTTACGCACCGAAATCAGGAATGCTCCAAAACAAGCTGCACGATCAAATGAAAATTGGGAACAGTCTCAAGAAAGAAAGCGAAGAAGAAATAATTCATTAACAGATCGCGAGGTTACGCTTAACTGTCGCCGGTATAGCAAGCGACAGCCAGTAATAGTTAATTTTCTACACTTTTTTCAATACTTGCTGAATTTTTACTCCATTTTATAGGTGAAGAAATTTTCCCAACATTTTATTATTTGATATGATTAAGCGTAGATATCTGAATTGTGAACAATAGTACATACAGAGAGTGATGTAATCTCCGCTATATTTTAGTGATTGCTAAATACTTACTCCATTTTTTAAGTGAAAAAAATTTTCCCCAACAATTTCTTATTTGATGTAATGATAAAGTGTAGATATCTTAATTTTGAAAAAAATTACATACAGAGAGGGATGTAATTTATAAAATCATTGGTGTTGGATTTGTCAGTCTTTATCTTCAATTCTGTTCAGAAATAATGGAAATTCGCATTTTTAAATTACAATGTTTTAGAATCAGCCTTATAGAGAATGCCCCTTAACAAAGTATATTTATGATGACAGGTAATGGTAACATTCCTTACATATATTACTTTCAGATGAGTTGTTTCGCAAAAGAAAATATAAAACTAAAAGCGACCATGCTGGTCGCGCAGCGGCTAGTTTGATGTATTAAATGCTGATCACGTGATTTTTTTTCTGGTACTTTAAATAAATTTATCGTCACTTGCATAACAACTAAATAGACAAAAAATTTTTCTCTCTTTCTAATGCAGCAGACGATTGGATATTATAAAAAAAAATTAAATATCCCTTATGATTTTTTTATAAATATATATATATATATACAGTCGAACCTCCATATATCGAAGTAGCAAATTGCTGGAAAAAAATTCGATATATAGAAATTTCGATATATAGAATTGATCTTAGTTTTGTTATAATTCTCCTAAAATATTAAAATTAAAACTAATTTTCGTATACGAAACTCCATTTCTCATTTATATGCGAATCACATTAAATTAAAGTCATTAATTAATAATAATTAAAAAAGGAATTAATATGAAAGATTTATTGAGTACTACATACCTTTTCAAAAAACATTAATCCAGACAGTGGTTACAATGATCACAGTTACATTCTTTTAAAAAAAACTACGAATATCTTGCTGAACAGCCAGTTTTGCAGAAGGTTCATCAAAGAAATGTTCGCATTAATTCAGTCCACTAAAAACTTCATCAGGGACATTTTCCGCGAATTGAAGTCCACGACGTATTGTTTCAAACGCTTCTCGCATTTCTTTTTTCGATGGCTTGGAAATTTTTTTAGATTCATTTTCTTCCTCTGGTTTCTTCGGTTTCTTTTTCAGCTTCATGAAACGAAATCAGTATGTCTTTGTCTGTAGGATAATCAGCAACAATTAACTTATCATCGACTGTCAGGAATTCGTTAAGAACAATACCGTTTGTAATGTGACCTTGGGAGTGCAAATTATCCCAAGACTGTTGGATGTGCGGGAACACGTCTTGTTCTTCGATTTCCGGTAATACAGAGAACTCAGCTTTTTCGAAACAGTTTTTTATTGTAGATTCAGAAACGTCATTTTCCCACACTTTGCCTAATTCCGCCACGCATATCCTCATATCAATCACCTTATGTAATTTTTTTTCATTTTCAAATGTCCAGATAAGTCGTCGGAGAATGCGTTTTCGGTAATGAAATTTCAGGTTTTTTATTACACCCTGGTCCATTGGTTGCAATTATTGAAGTGGTATTCGGGGGAAGAAAAAGCAAATTAACATTTGATAATTTTGAAGACACATTAGGATGGGCCAGGCAATTGTCTACAAGCAAAGCAATTTTTCTGTTTTGATCACTCATTTTTCTATCCAATTTCAAAATCCACGCCTCAAAAATTTCACTTGTCATTCATGACTTTCTATTAGAATAATAGTCAACCTCTAAAGACGTTACATTTTTTAATGCTCTAGGGTTGTTACTTTTACCTACTACCAATAATCGAAGTTTTTCTTTGCCACTCATGTTAGCGCCTACCAGTACAGTTATTCTCTCGTTACTGTTCTTGCCTCCATGACAATCATCGTCTTTCAAAGTTAGAGTTCTGTTGGGTAAACACTTATAAAAGAGTCCCATTTCATCAGCATTAAAAATATCATCGGGCTGATAATCTTTTAGAATTTTTTTCAAGTCATTGCTTCTCCAGTCATCACAGACTGCTTCAGACACACTTCTACTTTCTCCGGAAATAATCTTTTCCTTGATGTCATGTATTTTCTTAAATTTGTCCAGCCACCCAGAACTTGCTTGAAATTGATTATTTCCAAAATGTTTAGCATACTCCAATGCCTTCTCTTTTATGATAGGACCAGAGATCGGCAAGTTTTGGTCTCGAACGCTCTTTATCCATTTCAAAATGGCCTCGTCCACTGTATCGTAACTGCATGTTTTGAACGTTTCCTGTTAGGTTCAATACTTTCATAGTATTTCATTACGGCATTCCGATTTTTTATAATAGTCGACACTGTGCTTGCGGGAATACCAAATTTAGCAGAAATGTCTTTTTTGCGCATTCCACTATCTACATTCTTCAGCAATTCAACTTTATCCACAACACTAAGGGATTTTCTTTTTGACATTGTAATCGAGAGAAAAAGTTCGAAACGAATTTATAAAACACTACTTTAAGTTGAACAATTTTCACTGAAACTAAGCAGACGTAAAAGTGAGGAATAACAATCAGACAAAAGGGATAACTATAAACTGATTTTACTACAAGGCAACCGAAATTCGAAAATGAGTTGGGGGAATTTAGGAATTCCAGAACGGAACAAAAAACCGTTTGTCCACCCCTCAACCTCAGCTGAGTTGCGGGGTTCGTAGTGACCTTCACTGAACTTCCTTTTCCCCCCTGACCTTCAATTTTCGTGATGTAAACGGTCTAAAGTGGAATAAAATCTCCCAATATGGCTTGAAAAAAAATTCGATATATAGAGATTTTTTCGATATATAGAAACAGTTTTTCTATGTAATGAACTTGGAGATTTGCTAAAAGTTCGATATATAGAAAATTTCGATATATGGAAGTTCGATATATGGAGGTTCGACTGTATATATATTTTACATCAATTGTATACATTGATGGTCGTATTTATTATAAATATATATATTATATATATTTTTGGCAGTAATTGCATACGTTGACCGTTGTATTTAATTTGAATGTACTCCATAGCGAAGTGCGGATTTTCAGCTAGTCATCATATATATTGTTTCTAGAAGGTGATTTTTTGTGACGATCCCTTTTTCTCCCATCATACTTAACCATAATCGATAACTGAGGTACCATTTAAAAAGTTAAGTTCTCAGCATCTTACGAATTGTTAATTTAGAATGACACATTGTACGGTTTGTTTGAAAACGGAGGTTAAAAGTTGACTTTTGGCTCTAGAGTTCTTTTCTTGGATATGTCGATACGGCACGGTTAAATGCTGTGTACAAAGAGGTTTCGTAATGTAAATATCATATTTTGAATGAGTTTGTGTCATATATTACTTTTCATATTGTCTACAAATGTGTTCCCCTTTTTTGGGTTATTCTTCACCTCCAGTATTGTGTCCAAAGATGTTTCGTAATTGTTTTTGTATAATCCTTAAGGGGACAGTGAACAGAAAACCTAACTTTTTTTGTTTTGAATGGATTTGCTTGAAATTTGAATATGTGATTAGTACCATATATATGTAAACGTGGTTAAAATTTAATGATGAAATATTAATAATTTATGAATTATGAATTATTATTTATATCAAAAATTGGCCTCATTAAAAATGTTCCATGCGCATTTCTTTTGCATATAATATGGTAATTTTTATTTACAGGATACCTTATAGAACTAACAATGAAACTTATTGATTATTTTAAGAATTCATTAAAAATATAAAAAGGAAAGAATAATAATAGTGAAAACACCCTTTTTATTACGTAGAATACCTATAAATCATCATTTCAAGTACAAAATTTAGAAATTCTGAGCTATTGTAGAAGTGAAAATGGTATAATTCCCCACGGTGTGTGGCCAATAAAGAATGTATTATAAAGGATGCAGAGGCAGGGGTAAATACAGGATTGTAAACCAATAAAAAAATAGAAGAATAGCTGTCGGTGTAGCCAGTGATAGCGATCTGAAGTCTAAATTTTACAAGATGGATGGTCGTTATTTTATGGCCCACAGTATAAACGTCAGATGAGAAGGGTCAAAGTTGTTTTGCAAAATAAAATTATGTTGGGGGAGGTACTTCATAGACTATGGACAGAGGCGACAGAGGCGGTGTAATAAAGAACCAATTGGGGTAGGAACCACTGAAAGAAAAACAGCCCACTGCCCAATGAAAGTGAGGGGCGTGCCAGAATGGCCCCCCTGTAAACGGACAACAGCTCCGCTAAGGACGGAAGGAATTGGAAAAGAAGGAGACGGATTTTAGATTGGGTTCTTGAGAGTTAGATGTTAGACACTCTCCAGAGCCTTGGAGAAGTGCGAATATCCCGCCAAGGTGTTCCTACACTGGAGATGATACTGGGTCCCGGTCGCCGATGCTACGATCATCGCTGGATACATCCGTTATAGTAAGTGCCTCCCCAATAGACTCTAAAAATCATATTTGACTCTATAGTTTACTTCTGCTTCTGGGTTCTCTATGTCAAAATTGTTAATATGAAACGGATTGCTATATTAATAGCTCTGACAAGTTAATTGAAATTTGGGTTATCAAATAAATGTATGTTTAAGGTCAATGCGTTGTATTCCTTGATTGTTCCAACCCATGCATGCATCCATTGTTTCTAGGTAATTAACACCTATAGCTACGAAGTATAATTATTTTCAATAAGATTTATTTGATATACAGTTAAGTATATAAAACTTAAATTTCAAAGCAATACGATAATTAGAAATGCGCCTGGAGCAGATTGAATATTCGTATGACGGGAAAATTTTTATTTTGAGAAAAACACATTTAAAGTTATTTCTATTAGTAACCACATAATATCTAAATTAAATACAAATCCCTATAACTAGGAAAGTAATCACAGAAATGAAAAATTCTTTTTGCAACACATTCCTACTCGTCCGTAGTTCCACAATTCAATAAAATAAAAAAATCTAATTTTTGGACAAATTTCACAATTTTGAAAGTCCACTGTCCCCTTCAACACCATTGTTTTTAGACAAATAAAAAATGGGTACAAATTAATCGGTTATTCTTTCATTCTACTACAAACCCCCTCGCTATAAAATTAATCGTATTTTATTCGCATGCGAAATTTTCGCGCGGGCCACTTAGTGGTATATCTTTATTTAGTTGGCTGAATATTCTTTTGAGCTAAAAGAATCTATTCTAAATCTTGTTCCTATAAAGATTAAATTTATAGAAAAAAATTTATGTTGCAATTTATTCGTGTTTGAGACATGTTTATTTCTGAATGAAGTATTTCATAATTAGATAAATTAAAAAGATTATTCAAAGCTAACTTTAGATGACATTTTAATTTGCTAAATTTTTAGTTTAAAATATCTCTTGATACTTTGTACAGAGTTCCTTTGCTCTGTTTTTATTAAACTGTATTCAGAAATTTGAATTTTGCATAAAAGTTCTAAAAATGTTTTCCCAAGAGGGAAAATTATTTAGATTTTTTTAATTGAATTTTTTCCCTTTAAATGATTGTTGCTATGATGATTCAATTTCCAGAAAAAATAACTTTATGTTGTAAATAATGCGTTATTCAAACCTATCTATGCGTACTTCAAAGCGACTTATCTCTGAATGGAATTTTACATAATTGGCTAAATTTTAAAGATTTTCTTGAAGCTGATTTTTAGTGATTTTTTAATTCTCTAAATTTTTAATCTAAGATATCGTTTAAAATTTTGAACAGCATTCATTCCTTTGCTCTGTTTTTATTAAGCTGTGTTCTAGGTTCTGAAAATGTTTTTCCCCCGAGAGCAAAAATTAATCTGAAAATTGTTTTTCCCATTAAGGTGATTAAAATTTTGTGAAGGAAATTATAAATTTTAATGCCATAGATTATTCCGAAAAGTTTTTTTTATGCATAAAAGGGAAAAATGTTGCAAGCATAAAAGCTTGTTCGGCAAATATTTCGAAATGTAGTCGAGCTTTAAATTTTTCCAGTTATACGAAATTTTTCATATTTATAGTGATTTTTGTATCATTTTTACATATAAATAAATTATCTATAGGTGATTTTTAAAGGTTCATATTCGGAGAAAAATCGTTACAAAATGCAAAAAAAAAAAATTAGGAAAAAAATTCAAATTTTGATCAAATCCCCCTTTTAATAAATGTATGCAATAAGGAAAAAAGCATTCGAAACACGATATAAAAGCGTTAGGCATCGACTAACATTTGGACTATTGCTGGAATATTTTAGGAAGTTCGATAAACAGAAATATGCTTTTGGGTTTAGGGTTTTTGAGATGTTTTAGGAAATTGAATAAAACAGAAATATTTATGACAGAATTGCTCTGAAAATATTACAAAATTACTTGGTGGAAGCGACTGCATTCAGAGGATGTGGTTTTTCATGTGATTAGAAATGCTGGTATAGAACAAGGGTCTCCAAACATTTTAGCCTAAAGGCCACACTGACTCCTTCACTAAGTCCCAAGGACCAAGACCAAGGGCCAAGACCTTAGTAGCTAGCTAGCTAGCTCATCATACCAACATACTGTTGTTTTGAATTACGCGAAAATTTTCGTTTCGGGACTAGCCGGCGAGTAAGATATCTATGGCAGAGGGTAGAAGTAAAACTGCAGTAGTAACATCTGATTATTATTATCTTGTATGATTTACTTACACTGCAAATTTTACACTATAACCGAAATAAATTATGTCGGGACGGATACTGGGCATATCCGGCCCCTCTACCGCTGAAATGGTAGGCTGTTTTATCCGGGAACACCCTACAGGGAAGTCAACATTGTACCCTCACTGCCACCGCACTTTTTGATCGAGCAACCCAATCTACATTTGGAAGGTTCGCACCTTCCTCCACTCACTAACCCTGTGGAAGGACTTTCCGGTTTTTGGACTTCAAGTATACATATCCAGCATAGACACAGCGGTAAAAATGGCGATCGTCGGGACTAGAACTGAGCGTCCCTGAGCGTATATATATATATATATATATATTATATATATATATGTCAAGAATTAATTAAGGGAAAGAATAATTAAGTTAAAATTTAAAGGGGCTTCAGGATAAATTATTTTCGTGGCGCCAAAAGCCACTAGTTTCATATTCCAAGACGCGTTGCAGGTGAAAGGGTTTTTCCCCGTTTCGGAGAATGTCCTCGGTTAACGGAAGTGAATTGAAGCTCCATCGGAGAATTTATTTTTAGATAAAGGTACAGGGTTGGGCGCGAAAACAAGCTTCTAGAACTTTCCAGGTGGTGATCTGCGCATGTGCCACAAGGGTAGACGCGCTATGCTGACTTAGAATTACGCAGAACGCGGGATAAAATCGGTGCTGGTGGACGTTCGTTCGTCGGGTCCCCGAATTTGAAAATGGCGAGCCCTGACACATGCAGATTTGGAGTGTGGTTAACATGAAAGTACACACTACTTAATCTGGATGACGTTGAGTATTTACTTTTGAATATCGGCCTTCCCTCGATGCCATGGACTTTTAATGAGAAGACTGCAATTGAGATGTTATAGCAGGCAAACCCAACGCCTGTCATATATATATATATATATATATATGACAGGCTTAATAAAAAAAAGTTCCAGCCGATTACAGCGCCATCTATTGATACATTTTGGAACTTTTTTTAGTATGCCAAATCGTTTCCCCCTTCTTCCAGTATACTCAGTTCAAATTTGAAGTCATTCTGACCAGTGGTTCTTTTTTTGCAGCCTTTTGAAAGTGGGACTTGAATTATGAACACCCTGTATGTGTATATATATATATATATATATATATATATAAATAAGAATAAGATGAAAGAGAAAACCAGTAATAGCTCTAAAGCTACTTGCAGCCAGGAACAAACAACATGTAAAGAAAAGTATGAATAAGGTTTTTGACAGCATTTCTTCATCAGCGGTGTCAATACTGTCTAAAAACCAATGGATTGTTTCTGATGAGTATGTTCTATTAAATAAACACACTCAGACACCGTACAATCCATTATTAACAGAAGAATTGAATAATAAAGGAATTAAGTTTGAATAAAGGTACTTAACCAAAGAACACCAAGCCTGGCGCTAGTCAGAGTGGAAGTTAAGAACTTGTAACCGCAAGATGACTGACGTCATAAAACTTGCAACCATTGAGGTAGTGGATTCTCAGTTACAGACTTACTTAGGTTATCATATTTTAAGACTATTATTCCTTTAATTATTTAGTTTTTATTATTGTTACTACTATGAGTTAATTTTATTTTTATTTTATTTTACTTATGATTTTTATTTTTATTTTTAGTAGTTATTATTTTTTTTTATTTTAACCTATTGTTATGTTTAACATATTAATGCAACAGAACAAACTATTCATTAAAACAAAAACAACCAATTATGTTTTTGGATAGACTTACTGGGTAATTATTACGAGTTAGCACAGCTTTCAAGTCTATAATATGCTTAATCCTATTGTCTTTAGAACATAGCCTATTTATACGAACTAACTGATTTACAATAATCTATATATTTAAGTTGCTAAGCCGACTTTTTGGGCAGTTCGTAAGAGATAACTACTGCATCAATTTATTTCGTTTTGGTCTTAAACGAAAGATTGTAATCTGTAGATTTGTCAAATTTAGTTTTTGTAACTGCAATTTCTATTAATGAGCTATAATTTACAATTTTAATTTAATTTCTGCGCATGCTCAGTGGCATGTTTCAATCTGACTTTAGAAACTCACTGTTTCAGCGCATGCTGAGTGACATGTTTTAATGATAAACACCTTTATTGCGAGGAGTCTCTCTAGATCTCTCACTGTCATTTTTATTTTTATAATAATTATGTTTGTGAAATATAAGATTTAACCTGATGGAAATTGTTTATTTTGCGCTGTTTAATTAGCAATAGTTTACAATTAAAAATTGCTTTCTGCGCATGCTCAGTGACATTTTAAAATCTGGCTTTAGATACTCACTAAGCACGAAACCGATTA
Organism: Dolomedes plantarius; assembly: GCA_907164885.2. NCBI lineage: Eukaryota > Metazoa > Arthropoda > Arachnida > Araneae > Dolomedidae > Dolomedes > Dolomedes plantarius. Next base: position 196,460,291 of record OU015496.1, on the reverse strand, counting down.
AATATTAATTTGTTTCTGCACATTATTATTATTTTCAACATTTGGCAATGATGTGTTGAGTATAATTTGTGTATTAGTGCATTTATTTACTATCTAGCCGTCATGTTTTGACGGGTACCAGCTAGTGTTATTAAAAACAGATTTATGTAAACAGGTTAGATAATTTTGAAATTTAACAATATTAAAATTATAGTCAGATCTTTTGTCGTATAAGTCAAAAATAAATTTACTTTTAGTACTTAATTTAATATTAATATCTAGAAAGTTTACATTAATATTATCATGGCTACTTTTAATTAGTTCCAAATTAGGAGGGTAAAAATTTAAGTCTATAGGGTAATTACTTTTATTAATTACTATTATATCATCTATATATCTAAATATATTGTAATTGCTATTTTCTATATTATTAATTTCAAAATAATATAAGTATAAATTAGCTAGCATACTTGAAGCATTACCACCTTGTGGTACACCTTTGGACTGTAAGTATATACTATTATTATGAACTATGTAATTATGTTTAGTTACTAATTCTAGGAGCCTATTGAAACGAGTTAGTTTAATTTCGTTGTTTAAGTATTGAATATTATTTTGTACTAACATTATGATTATTCTATTTAAATCAATTATATCAATATTATTAAATAGATCTTTAAAATCATAAGTTACAATATATTTACAGTTATCTAATGTTTGTAGTTTTCTAATTAGACTATAGCTAATATCAATTATACCACAAACACCAGATGTTATATTTTTATAGATTAATTTAAGGTATTTTAATAATAATTTACTTGCTTTTGTAGCATAAGTGTTGTGACCACAGGTTACTGCTCTAAAAGCAATAGGTGATTTATGAAATTTAGGAACTAAAGTTATATAAGGAAAAAGATAATTGTTAGATGAAATACCTAGTAGTTTATATTTTGCTATGATTTTCTTAATAATAATACAAGTAGTTTCTTTTAATGGCTGAAAAAGATCACTATTTTCTAGCTGTTTTTTTAAACATATGGCAAAATATTTTTTACTGTGTAAATAAATTATAGCATAGTTGTTGGCTGCTTTATCTACATAAGTGACTATAAAGTCATCTTGTAATTTTGTAATAGCAGCTTTAAAGTGTTTATAGGAATTATTAATGTTAATACTATTATTGGGTAATTTAGCTTGTACTAGTTTTAGTAAATTAATTTTCCATGGGTTAAATGCATCAGTAGGTACAGAGTAATTAATTGCAATTGTGTAAATAAATTTATCTAAATCAGCATTTAAGAAACTTATTTTCTTATTATTATTAGTACTAGGTAATCTAAACTTAGTTCCCAAATTCATCAACTCTCGCAGTGCAACATCTTCCACAATATCCAAATTGCCTGTTATTACATGACCATGTGTCGTATCTAAATAACTATTGTACATGGGCAGATGACAAACACTAGTTAAATTTATTGCTCAGAAAAATTTTTGGAAACCTGATTATAGTTAAATATACGTGTACCCATAGGCAGAGTATATTTAAAGGCACGTTTTATTTTTATTTCTTTTATAGGAAACATATCATGAAGTTTATCAAATATACTATTGAAGTTTATATTATTTAGTTTATGGTAAGTAAAATTTAGTACACAATATGTGTTATTATCTGAATTTTTTTTTTTATATAAGTTTATTTTTAAATGTTTTGCCAGTGTTAATATTAAATCATATACCAGATGCTGATAATGATAATTCTTTATTTTCGTACTTAAAAATAGTTGATATAGCTTAATGATATGTTTTTTAACGATAGAAAAAATCCAAGCTTTTAATATTTTATATATATAATCAATTATAAACCTTTTCTGAAAACTTATTAAGGCATTTTTATATATGTTACTATTAAAAGTCTTACATTTATTATAACTTTTACCTCTTTTAGTTCTTTTTGAGGACTGAGTATCTTCAATTAGATTAGGGTAAATAGGTTGAGCTGACACATCAGTAAAATTAAATTTAACTATATTTTTCTGTTTATACATTTGATTAAGGCCATATGGAAAGAGAGTTTTATGTTTTTGCATATAAATATTTTCATAATATAACCTTTCAGAGGGTGATTTAATTATATCAAGTATGGAGATTACAATATTTTCAAAATTATGTTTTTTGAAGTGATCAAATTCAATGTTAAGTGGTTGACTATTTAGTGTATTATATTTTTTTATATTAGAACGGTGTATATTTATTCTAATATGTAGTGGATTAGAAGTTTGTCCTATATATTCCATATGACAACAATTACAAGTGATTTTGTATATGCAATTATAAGTTTTACAGAAATTTTGTTTTTTTGAATTTACTTGTATTTGTGAATTATGTGCTAGGGGACAAGTTTTACATAGCTTATTAGTGCATTTATCAAAAACCAACGCCTTTTGCCTGACTTTATAACATGGAGAGGGCACAGAGAAAGAGGATGAAGATAATTGGTAATTGTTTGACGATCCATTGATACCCCAATAAGTATCAATGTACCGAGCATTGACATCATTAGTATGATATGCCAAATTGCCAGTCGCTAGATATGTTTTACTATAACTCATGATATTAAGAAAGTATAGGTTCAATTGAACCAACATAGCTTAGTAAAAAGCTTAAGAGAATATAAAGAACAATTTATGTATCAACTAAAACTAAACAATAGTAGTATATTTTGAGTAATATAATTTTATACACTAATAATGTGATTAACTATTCTTAGAAAATTAATTTGTTTAACTTGCTTAAAATAATTAATGATTTTACCTATTTACAGTTCACAAATAATATTAACAATTCAATAAATTAATATGTTGATATACATATGTAAAATAATATATAAAAATGTATCAATAGAAGATAAAGTGGAAAAATTAATATAGATTAAATGTTTAAACTCATAAACAAAACTATAATTTAATATGTAGTTATTCATGAGTAAAATATAAAGTATCAACCAATAAACAAATCAAAAAAATATTTAATAAACATTATAGAAAAAATAAATAGCTAATAAACAAAACAATAGTATATAATGTTGTAATTCTTGAGTAAAATATAATGTTAACACCAATATGCATATATATATATATATATATATATATATATATATATATATATATATATATATATATATATATACATATATATATATAACACAACAACTCCAACACTCCAATACTCTCTGTCTCTGGAGTGAACAAGTATCGTGTAATTTGATATTAGAAAGGGATGCAGGTATAAATGTAAAAACTAGTATTCAGAATTTTAGGGTTTTTAAATTTGGCTTCTGTATTCAGTTTAAATTATTTAAATTAAGTTTCCTAAAATAAGTAGAACTGAAATAGCCACGTATCTTATCCCACTGCATTTTATTTTTAAAAATTCCCAACAACAATGCACCTTAAATTACAAGAACAATAGAAGCAATCATTTTGAAAGAAATCCTAAATGTATAGTAAAAAGTTTCAACTAATAACAGAAACTATATCTCTGAAAGTGCTATCTTCGCGTATACGGTACCTACATTTCGATCCATAAAAGCTTCAATTCTTATTAAATTCTCTCTATGAAAAAAAATAAAAATTGTCTTTGCTCGTCACGCGAAAGGAAGCAAAACAAAACAACAAACAAACTTCATAAACTGTTTTAGCGAAGACGTTGTCATTCCGGCGTACAATAAAAAGGAAAATAATCAACGACTCTCTCTCCTCCAAGTTTACGTTCATTGCGGAGGAAAACACTCTACTTTGCAGCTGCGAATGAAATAAGTGCCTGTACTCGAGGTGGTGGAAAATATCAGGCGAAAAGTGTTATAAACAAGCTTTTTTCTAATCTCACTCGTCCTTTTTTTCCTCTCGCCTCTGCCATCCCCGGGAAATGAAATAACCCGTGTTCTTGTTTTCGCCCCGAATAGAATAAGACCTGGTACATGGAGATGATATTAACAATGGCGGAAACTTCACGAAGAAAGTTTTTTTTTTTTTTTTTTTTCAGCGAAGGTTTTGAAAACAATGTAGCGAAGGTGTCGGGGTATGACGCGATACATTTTAAAGATGTAAATTTGCAGTAAAATTTTAGTAATTTGTGTTACATTTTCTCTCACATTGATGATAAAAATTTCATATCGTAATTTATTTCGTATGAAAAGAATTTTTTTTTTTTTTTTTCCTTTTTGCTCAATCATAAGTGTGCACACAGAAATTATATATATTTTGGTAAGAAAAGGAATGATTTTTTGGAGCAAAAGCCTTAAGTTAACACTTCACTTATAAATTTTAAATATACATCACTTTTAAATTTAATATTACAAATCATTTTCAGTTATTACTTTTAAATATTGAAATAAATGCATTTGCTTTTAGTATAATACATTTGATACATAATTTATTTTAAGCATTAAAAGTATTATTTAATGCACTAGGGGCTTCGCCCCTAGGCTCGCTACGCTCGCTCCTCTGGTGAATCAAGTGAATGAATGACTCAATAGTTGTTTACAGCGATCGAGTCATTCATTTATTTACAGTTGAAGCTCCCCCCCCTCCCGGAAAAATGGATGAAGCCCGGGTAGATGGGGGGGGGGTATAAGCCCGGATGAAGATGGGTGAAAAATCGGATCTTCTTTCATGTCCTTCTGCAAAGGAAGCGAATGAGAAGATTTTTTTAAGTATTTCTTTAAAATTCAATTAAAAATCGAAATTTTAAGATAAAGACTTGAAATGAAGTTTATATGAATGAGAAAGCTTTCATCTTCCAGTTGATATAAATATTTTCTTTGTAACATAATAAGTCTGAGAGCATCGAATTTATATATCTCGAAACACATAAATTTTTCCAAAAAGTGGGTTTTCAATTTTAATAAAAATATCAGTCTGTTTTAAATTATTTTTAAACAAATGAGGTCTTGTTTGAAGGAGAAATGTCTGTAGTCTTAGATTGTAAAAAAAAAAAATTCTACGATCCTTTTTTGGCGAGTTATCGTAATCCGAACATGAAAAAGTCAATATTTTCCCACAAAACATAAAATATAAAAAAAAACTTAAAGTCCGACGAATATGAGACATGTCTTACTTTCTTCCCCACATTATTCTGCATCGATTGGTATCGGTTTCGACCCCATACCCCCAGCGGTTTCGGAGGACATGGCGTGACAAGCTTTTGACAGCGGCGGCTGCGGCAGCGGCAGTTAGTTTTTTTTAGAATAGAGAGATAATACATTTGCAATATTTTAAATATAAAAATTAAATATTAAAAGTTAAATTATGTGTTAATATTAAAAAGTGTGCATTAAATATTAAAAATAGTATCTAGATCATAATAAATTTATATTATTTAAATGTAAAACGGAAATATTAAATATTAAATTGTGTAATAATATTAAAAATATTCAAAACTGTGTAACATGCATTAAATATTAAAGTATTAATTAATGCTTAATGAAAAAATGCAAATTTGTGCTTTGCAAAATTTATTCCAATATATATATAATACAAGTTAATGCATTATATATATAATACAAGTTAATGCATTCAAAAGTCGTGTACGAAAATTTTAAATGCACATTCGTTTTGCTGTTTCGAAACTATAATACATTTTTATTCATACATATTTAATCATATTTTTTTCGCACATGACAGTAGACGTTTAAGTAAAGAGAGAATAGTTTTTTAATTTCGTTTTTTCCGTGGTTATTAATTACAGGTCATTAAAATATTCATCTGCAACGTTTAAAAAATTGTTTTTTTTTAAAAATACTGAAGAGTTTTAAAAAACAAAAATGATTAAAGATTAATTGTGTTTGTACCATTTGCAAACCTCACACGCCACATTAAAGATTATTTTTCTGAAATGAGAAAACAGAATTTTAAAAAATTGTGCATTTTTCAGTCTGTGATTAAAACAATACTGAATGGAAAATTCCCCGTACCTTAGCATTAGTTTAAAGATCTGCGATACCGACTGTCGGGAAACCTTAGTTACGCGATTGTCCATTCATGAAGTTCCACCGAACTACATGAATTCTCACGCTGAAGATACTTGGGGATTTATTTATTTTTTTTTTTTTTTTACAAATCAAGCACGTCAATTTTAACTGTGTATGTCATTTTTTTCTAGAAAAAGGGAGAAAAGTTTCCTGGGGGGGGCAAATGAGTTTAAAAACCACCCAAGAAAACTTCCCAAACATTTTCATTCAATTTTAGTGAAACGTTTATGAATGTTAACGTACGCGATGGAAATCAGTACATACATACCCTGATTATCCATTAGGCCCGGGCCTAGGAGCCCCCGAATGTTGGGCGCCCCCAAATATTTTAATTTTAAAAGGAAAAAAAAGAAAAAATTCCCAATTCAATTTTTTTTAATTTTACCTTTTTTAATAGCAATTTTTTTTATATATCCTTTCAAATTTCATTGGTTCATCATATGTATAGTTATATGTATAGTTCATCATATGTATGTTATAGTGTATATAAGGGATTAATAAGTTTTTCTGGTTGTTTTAATGATGAAGTTAATATGTTGTATTGCTTTTTGTTATTTGATAATGTTCTTGGCTTCTACGCTTCAAATAGCCAATTATTGGTAAAATGGTACTTTCATAATGATTCATGATTAGTTTTTTGTGTGACACTTTTGGAAGTTTCACGCCCACATCAGTGTTTGGGGGCCCCCATCCCGAGTTGTGCCTATAGTCAAGAATTTCCTAAATCGGGCCTGGATACATAGCCATAGGACCATAGGAATATTGGTCTAACGTCGCTTCTTGGGCCACGCCCTCGTGCAGGCTTTCAGATAGTAAGTAGCGGAGAACTATCATTAGACGGGAAGTAAAGATAGGAAGAAAGTGATTGGAGAGCTTAGGCTCCGTGAGTTCGATGCCTTCAACTGGATTCAGGAACTGACTGCATTTCTACTGACCCTGCCTGATACTGAAAGTGAGTCAGTATCAGGCAGGGTCAGTAGAAAAGAAGTTAACTTGACTAGAGCAATACGTCCCGGAAATGGGAGACAGTTAAGGGGGGTCCAGGACACAAAATTGTTCGAATTTTCGAAAAAAAATTATTGCATTAAATTTTTTTTGAGCTCTTTTACGCTTAAAAGGACGTTTAAATCATGTTTCTATCTTAATTAGAACAGGATAAATTATTATTATTATTATTATTTTTTGCAACATTCTAATAGTAGCCAATCGTTGTTTAAACCTGTAAGTGCGTTTTTCTGCATAATAGGTTTTTTCCCCATTTCTCGTCTTTAAATTGTTATAAGTCGAGAACCGTTAAAGATAAATGGTTGAAACTTGCAAATGTCCTTTTAAACTATTTTACTTTAATTTTTATACAGCAAATTTGAAAAAATATTTTCCTTTTGAAAATATGAATTTTTAAAAATAAGCTACATAATTTTTTTTGCAATTTTTAATCTAAATATTTTTAATTTCTTTAAAAATTAATATTGCAAAAAATGCTGAATCAAAATTAAAACTTATATATTTCTGTTTAATTAAATGAAAAAATTTTTAAATTCGACAAATATTTCGAGTTATAAAGATTTTAAATTACCCCACTTTTATTAAAAATTTTAAATTTTTAAATTTTTAAAAAACTTTTTGAGAAATTTTATGATGGGGTTTTGTTTACAAATTATATTGTTGACCATCACAAAAAAATTCAAAATTTTAACTCAATAAATAAAATAAAAATTTAAATGTGTCCCGGACCCCTTAAAATACGGAGCTATAGTAAAGAAAACGGAGAGTAGAAAGTTTTGGGATAGCAACACAAATATTTTTTTTTTTTTTGGGGGGGGGGGGGAATATGTTAATGTTTTTTACCTTGGCAAAGCCAAATATCATTTTTTATTTTTTATAAAGAAATATAACAGACAAGGGACAACACTTGAGAAAATGAAAGGATATCTCTAGGCCTTTTCTTATTATTGGGATCAGCGTGATCATAATTTGCAAGTTCTTTAAGTAAGTCATTGTCAATGGACTTGTGGAAGTTTATGGCTAGTCAGTACATACATAAATCATTCATACGAATTTGAATAAATTATCTATTTAATTTTAGTGGTATGACTCCGAAATTAAACTAAAATTAAAGATTGTATAATATATCAAGCATTATATTTTTACAAACACCATACAATCTACTCCCTTAATTCAGAAGATACCAGTTAATGTATTTGTAAATAAAAACGTTGACGAGATAACACTGTAAAATATAAAAATGCTCTTGAATGAACAAAACAGGTGTGTGATAATTATAACACCAGAGACCCGAGTCTCTATTAATGATTTTCTCAAATTTAAATTAGTTAACAACCATATTGAATCAATATTACTTAATTCGGTATCATTCGCTTGTCGTATGCCCCTTGCAGGGGATGAATGAATACCGCTCAGTTTTAATTAATATAGTATGCTTTATACATTATGTTTCTTAAAGCAGACTTTAACCAGTGTAATTATTTGTCTTAACCATGATTAAAGCAAAACACACTTTGAATATAAATGACGGTTTGGTTTGGTATCTTTAATGTCTCCCTTCGTCTTCCGTTAATCAAAAACTCAAAAACTAATTTTAATTTTTATCAATAATTTGTGCTTTCACCAGGGAAGTTGCATGATACAAGCATTTGAAATTTAATTTTTTATCATTTTCGTTTGTACTAACATTCAGATTCCATTTTTATAATACCATTCTGCTCAAGCCGTTCTTTAACTAGCAAGGGTTTGTTTCGCTGAGCAAAATTGATGTGTATCAAATTTAGTATTAATGTCTCTTGCGTTTGTATCAAAAATTCAAAAAACTCTTTTGGTATTTTTCACTATGTAATACTGTAACCAACGAGGTTTGAAGTAATGCGCATAAAATTTGGAATTTGCGTCTTTTGCGCTCGTGTAAAAATAATGTACATCAAATTTGGAGCTTTTAAATTTCCTGTTTGAATCATTTTTAAATTTTTCTTGAAAACGCATCGAAAATTCAAAAACTAGTTTTAATTTTTTCCGATATGTTGCACTCTAACCAATGAGATTCCGTCCCGTTGCATGTATGCTTTGCAAATAAAATTTAATGTTTGCATCTTTTGCGCTTGGGCCAAAACTTCAATAAAAAGTGTTTGGTTTTTTGTTCCAATATATAGCAATGTTGCCCAGGGAAAAAAAAATTCTGGTTGCTAGACAGTAATAAAACCCATATTTTGAGTCGATATCCAACTTTATTTGAGAATTGAAGTGCAGTCGAACTTCTATTTAACGAACCTCTATTTTGCGAATTTCTCTATTTTGCGAACTTTTCCTCGGAGCCAAGAATATCATGCGAATTTCTTCGTAAAATAACCACCAAATAACGAAGTGCATTCTCTATTTAATGAACTTTTTCTTGTGATCCAATATTTTTTTCATCCATATTTCTCAAAATATTTCTGAACATTTTAAACTTATTCTTTCTTTTAACACATTTTATGGTGATAAATGACTAATTTTAATTTTTATCAATAATTTGTGCTTTCACCAGGGAAGTTGCATGAATTACTGGTTAACTGGTTTTACCAGTCGCCTAACTCACCGAGAGCAGTAAATTAATTGGCTGTCATTCTTTGCATTTCATCCAGGAAGTGCAAACTTTATCCCCCCCCCCCACTGTCCACTTCATTAAAATAACTTTCAATATCCCTCTTTCACCCTTAATGGAGCTGTCCCGAGTCCTTGAACTAGTCTTCCGTTTCCTAGATTGTTATCAGAGTCATGCTGGTAATTTCGGTTCTGGAAATTGAAAATACAGTATATTCCCGGACAATGTTTTGCCTTATTCTTGTTTTCCTTGCAGATTTCTTTTTGATGGGTAGGATATATAAAACAAATAGATATTAATTTACAAAATAAAGGTGTGATTAATTACTTTTTTAAATAATATTTAGTGTTTATGAATTTTAAATATGTTTTGTGTGAGTTTTAAGTATTTTAAAAGGTGTATCTCTATTTAACGAATTCTCCATATAACGAGCTTTTTTTTCGAGATTTAGCGACTTCGTTAAATTGAGATCCGACTGTAACTATAAACAGATGCAGAGCTGGAAAAAATCTAGACGTAGCAGGACTAAAACCTAGCGTTTCCATGGAATCACTCTTCCTGATTTTCTTCCCTCACATTGTTGCAAAACAATGCCAAACAAATAATGTAAGTTGAAACACTGCGTTACTTTCAGTACAATTAAGATGCGATGGAGGCAAGACACGATCTGACACGCATAGACTTTTCGTCGGACGTGTCCGGGAATTGGTTGGCATCCCTCCGCCATAAAAGCTCTGCGAATGCCCTCCCAGCGCACTTTTAAGTCCATTAAGTGATGCAAAAGGCCGAACACTCTCCCTCATTAATTCACTTCCCGACGCTGTCTCCACGCGGGAGGCGAACGGACGGACATATCGGCACACAAACGGATTGGGCGTCATTAGGAACGTTCGAGCGAGTCTTTTCAATTCGATCTCGACAAACATGCATCCAGTGGCATAATTAATTCCGGAGTCGTATTTCTGGTAATGCATTAGACCTCTGCCGTCAACTCTTAAGAGCTCGGGATATGTCGATAACTTGGCTCTTCGCTCGTGTTTGGCGGCGACTCAATAACATGATTACAAGCGTCGCCCATTGAAATTTTGCCCATTCGGGGGCAGCAGATGCTGCTCCAAGTTATAACGAGGAATGACTTCATAATAATGTTCAACAAGGAAATATGTCTAGTACTTACTTACTTAAGAACAAACGGAACAATGTGCGTTCAATTATACAAAGTTCCCAGATAGGAAAAGGTCGCCAAGTTTAAACCAATTAGACAATCGCACGAGTTCACACAATTTATGCAGCGACAGCTATTTCTGAAAATTTAGCCCTAAAATATGAATAAATAAGACGATGAATCAAGCTTTAAAGGAGGGGGGGGGGGGGGGCCAGGATACAACATTACCCCAATAGGCTCATTTTGAATTTTTTTTTGCGTTTGTTTTAATAATAATTATTATTTAATATTTCAAGTTAGCGAACTATTATATCCATTATCAAGCTCTTAAACAAACAGTTTTCACATTCATAACGGATTCCTAAACTCAAGTTAAGATTCAGTAAATATATATGCCAACAACCCATCACATTCATGGGAAATAAGAAATTTATTTAAATGAATGTCCTTAATTGTAGAGTGAACAATTATATTAATTCAAAACTTTTTTGTGTAAACGGTCATGGAGTTCTGGCCAATAAAATGTTCGGTATATTAGGTAATCTTTAGCTTTTAAGAAATTAAGTACTGAACAATGTTAGCATAGGTCAAAATGTTTCTTAAAGACAAAATTGGAACAGGAACTAATGGTATATATCATGGAATACTCTCTCATATGATAAAATCCCATTACTATTCTAAATTCGTATTACTGTTTCAATTGCTAAAAGATCTTATACCCGATAAATATGATTTACTCTCTTCCAAATTCCCCCCCAAAAAATATTACTCTCGAACATCTAAATTATAATGCAGTGAAACATCTGATTTATGTATATAAAATATGCAGGAAAACACGTGATTGAGTGAGAAAATGTCCCCTTTGCCCCTGCTGTAAAAGTGAATTAAACCACAATCCCCAATTATAGAAATTAACAATAAAAACTCTGATAAACAAGCAGGGGAAAAGTAAACTGGAGAAACTTATTCTTTCCAACGTGGCAGGAACTTGTTTCTATGACATTCGCCCCTCCATATCTCGAAATTTATTTGACTCTCTATAAGGGAAGCATAAATTAGGTGAACAAAAATTGCTCCTTATGGGAATACAACACAGGAACGTCAGTGGCTTGAAGAGAATCGAAACCAAGCCCATTGTCTGGAACCTCCCTTACGCTAACCATTGTACTAAGAACTACGGAAATTGAAGCTAAGAACTACAGAAAACGTAAAGTCTCATATAATTATGCTAAGCATAAAATGCATAGCTTCTATATTAAACATGCACCGGAACGGAATTCATTGCCAGATCTTCACAATTTTCTCATTCTAAAACCTTAAAATTTATAAAAATAAGTCCACTTATTTTGCTTTTATATGACTTTAATTAAAATGACTTAAACGCACTATAATTTGCATAATTTCTATGGCTCACCCCGGGGTACAATTAGTGAAAAAGTTTACCAAGGAGTACAAGGTTAAGAAACGCTACGACAGAAGAAAGAAAGTTTTTTTGTTCCTTTTTCTAATGCAGATGCACTTGACGTGTCATTCGCCTTTTGCTATTCACCGCTATTTGCTGGCTACTTTATTATGGAAGCACCATACAGGTGAGCCAGCATTGTTCCCTATGAGGGAGAGACACGAAAAATACCAAGCCTTATTTCGAGATTTGAACCCAAGCCCACTTCAGGGGAGCTCAGAACGCTAACCACTACACCAAGTGGGCGGAAGAAGAATGAAAGTATACAGACCTAACTGTTGGTTTCAAAAATAAAATAGAGATGTCGCTTAAATACACACCTTGAACATAATTTACCCATCGTGTGATACAAAAGATTTTCTGTTTTCACAGATTAAGATCGAAAACAGAGCAATAAATTATAATTTAAGATCCTTGAGTAAAATTTTTTGAAATATAAAAAACTAGCTGAAAACCCGCACTTCACTACGGAATACATTCAAATTAAATACAACGGTTAATGTATGCAATTAATGCCAATATATATGTATATATATAATAAATATGATGATCAATGTATACAATTGATGTAAAAAAAACCAAAAACATATATTTATAGAAACTCGTAAGAGATATTTTTATAGACGAAATAATGTAGAAGAAAATATTCAAATTAAATGTAATAGGAAATATCAACGAATATAGTACAGTTAATATAGTACAGTTTGAGAAACAATATCTTTTACTGTATTTTAATATTTTTTTGGATAATGTCCAATCGTCTGCCGCATTAGCAAGAAAAAACATTTTTTTTGTCTATTTAGTTGTTATGCACGTGACGATAAATTTATTTAAAGTACCAGAAAAAGAAATCACGTGATCAGCATTTAATAAATTAAATTCTAAAAATTAATCTTTAAAAATTCACCAAAAATCAGAAAGTGGAGGTAAAGATTCGAAAATTATTTCATTTTAAAGGAATTTTTATAATCTTTCTCGTGATATAAATTTTATAACCCTCAAATTATTATTTTAAATGCAAATTGAGAAAAAGTTACAAAAACAGCTTAAAAATTTAATTTTAAAAAATCTAAGGAGAATTTTTCAAAAATCTTTCTTAGTGCACAACTACACCATAAGAAGAATCGCCATGCAAAATTTCAGCCCTTTAGGTCCAGCGGTTTGGTCTGTGCGTTGTATGTCAGTGAGTCAGTCAGTTACGGAACTGTTTTTTATATATAGATGAATAAAATATTTTAGATCTAAAAATCGAAGCAAAATTCAGAAGTCGCCTGGCTATACTTTTTGCGTCTCTGCAAAGAATGTGCTTAACTTGTCAGCGCGGAATACATCCGAATAAGCCTCCCCATCGATTTTTGTCTTTCGCGAAATACAAAAGCCGAAGAAGGAAGTAAAATTTTTCCCATACTCTTCGGCTGTCTGCGCTCCAAACTCCGGCAGAGCCCGAGAATAATCCCCCCAAAATATTATATTCCATTCGCTACACACCCATTCCAAAGCACATTCCCGCTCTCCTAACTTCCTACCTTCGTTCTTCATATCCGAAGTTTATTTTAGGGACAGAAGAAGAAAGCTGGCAACTCTTTCTCTTCTCCCTTTCTCTCCAGAGCCCGGGGCAGAGAAGAAAGAAGAAAGAAAAAGAAAAAAAGCGAAGAAGCCGGGCAGAAAAAAAAATTATTTTGGCAAACATTTTGGGTAATAGAGAGCCCTCGGGCTGTTATTTTAAGTTCCAACTTACGAGAGGAAATATATCGGGTTATTTCCTTAATCAATGAAATCCTGTTCCGCCAGAGCTAATATTGGTAGACGAAATGAAAACAGCGAATGAAAGTTCCTCTTTTTGTCCTTGTTAATCATGCGTGTGAAAAAAATAAGAAGTGTGTTTGCGTAGCTTAAAGATGCGATAAAATCACCCAAAAAAGGAATGGCGTTAGAAGAATTATGTAATATGCGACTTCACAACAAAGGTGGATGAATTGAAAACTGAACGGGTTGTGACTGATTATTTCTGTTGGCCGGTGTGTACGGGTTGAAGCAATCGGAACTAAGAATTAAATTCATTTTTCAACTTTATTTCGATTTTTAGATGGCTGTAGTAAACGGTTATGACAATTTCAAAACAGCTCGTGAACGTATTAAAACCATTCTCAGCATAAAATATCCTTTCATTGTAACGCGTTTTCGTTGTGAAATTCAAATTCATTAGAAAATTATCTCTTTTTCGTCACCTTTCGAGTTATCATAGTGCTCCATTTAAATTAATAAGAAGTATTCATTTTATATACTCAGAACTTGAAAATGTAAACACGAGGGAGTCATTCATTCACCGTGATTCATTCATCGTCGTTAATTTAAGAAAAATTGAATCGTAGAATCTTTTTCACTGTAAAACAGTTTTTCATTAAATAGTTTTTAATATATAAATTTATATTTTAACATAAAAAGCCTACTAACGTAAATTCGTAATCTTGTTATTCAGCTTCTTCTTGTTTCGCTGATTAGTCGATAGCGATATGTTTGTCCACTGCTACAAGATGACTAACTACCGTATTTTCCGGACCATAAGACGCACCTCAAATTTATGCGAGCATTTTTAGAAAAGATTTTGCGAAGGATTTTGTAACGAATTTTAGAAATGATTTTGTTAGAAAAGATTTGTTAGAATATGGTAGCATTTTTAGACAAGATTTTGCGAAGGATTTTGCAACGAATTTTAGAAATGATTTTGTTAGAAAAGATTTGTTAGAAAAATCTTTTCTAACAAACTCATTTCTAAAATTCGTTACAAAATCCTTCGCAAAATCTTTTCTAAAAATGCTCCCATAAATTTGAGGTGCGTCTTAAGGTCCGGAAAATACGGTAGTTAGTCATCTTGCAGCAGTGGACAAACATATCGCTTTCGACTAATCTGCGAAACAAGAACCAGTTGAATAACAAGATTACGAATTTACGTTAGTAGGCTTTTTATGTTAAAATATAAATTTATATATTAAAAACAATTTAATGAAAAACTGTTTTACTGTGAAAAAGATTCCCCGATTCAATTTTTCTTAAATTAACGAATTGTATTTTGTTAGGTATATAAAGATATGTTCAATTTCTTACTTAATAAAGATAAAATATATATATATAATAAATATAATATTTTATATATGAAATCTATAATATATATAATAAAATATACATCTATATATATTAAACAGTTCCGCGACCGACTGACTGACTGACAGATAATGCACAGACCAAACCGCTGGACCTAAAGAGCTGAAATTTTGCATGTCGATTCTTCTAATAGTGTAGGAGTGCAGTAAGAAAGCGTTTTCAAAAATTGTTCTTAGATTTTTTAAATTAAATTTTTTAGCTGTTTTCGTAACATTCTTTAAAGTTTGCATTTAAAATAATAATATGATTGCTATAAAATTTATATAACATGAAAGATCCTAAAAATTCCTTTAAAATGAAACCTTTTTCGAATCTTTACCTGCATTTTCTAAAGATTCATTTTTGGAATTTAATTTATTAAATGCTGATCACGAGATCTCTTTAGTGATACTTGAAATTAATTTTGCGTCACGTGCATAACAACGAAATAAATTGACCAAAAAAAATGAAATACGGTAAACGATAAAATTTAACCACTAGACTAATTGAGATGGAAGTTTTTTGAGAATTTAATTGAAATTAGTATGTTTTATGGATATCAAACATACAAATTATTTGCATACATTGACCATTGTATTTAATTTGAATATTTTCTTCTACATTATTTTGTCCATAAAAATATCCGCTACGATTTTTTTTATAAATATATATATTTTTTTGGCATTAATTGCATACATTGACCGTTGTATTTAATTTGAATATATTCTGTAGAGAAGCACCGTATTCAGCTAGTAATACATATAATAAAATATATATAATATATATAATAAAATATTCATTATGTTACCTTCGAATCATAAAACCACCCCCCCCCCCCCAAATTTTACACCGATTTTTTTATGTAAAAAGGTGCGTCTTATCGCCTGAAAAATACAGTAATTTGTTTCTGGTAGAAGAAATGTCAGGAGATGTATGCCATATGCAGTCAAAAGTATTCGAACTCTCACTGTTCAAGTTTTGTATGGTATCTACCTGAGTTCGGAGTTTATATGCAGTTTTTGAGGTCCCATAGGTGTACTGAGAGAAATTCATTAATGTCCAAAATACATTTGAAAGACGCAAAATTAAATGAAATCAAGTAGTTTGTTATCACACAGATCACAAGAGAGCTAAGTTGAAATCGAGTGACAGGTAGAAAAAAAAATTTGAATCAGTTAACCAAATAGCAATCAAAGGAGTAGTAGTCTCCAAAACGCAAACGATGCCGATACCCCCACAACTTCTACGAAATTGGATAGTGAGGCAGCTTATAAGCGAGTTCAAAGATGATAAAGGGCCAAAGCGAGAGTAAATAAAATCGCGAAACAATGAGACCTTATAAGAAAAAGAGGATAATTTGGAATAAGAAAAATGTTTATACGCGTAAAAAAATTTAAGTAGTGTGTACTGAAAAGAGTAATCAATACAACATGGGAAATATAGAAATTAAGGACACATATATATATATATATATATATATATATATATATGTGTGTGTGTGTGTGTGTGTGTGTGTGTGTGTGTGTGTAAAAAATATTTTTAGAGAAAGGAGAATAGCTAACATAATTAAAGGGGGATTAAGGGTAGATTAACTTCGTGGCGTTAAACGCCACTGTTTTTTCATATTTTGCGACGCGCGACGGATCAAAACGGGGAAATTCCCGAATGGAGAAAACGCGAGGGGCTATTAATAGAATGGACAGCCTTGACGGAACTGGCAGTAGGAATGTTCTCGAACAGTCGAAATCCAGATCTAAGCAAAATTCTGGAGCGTTATGTAGTGAGCGGCAAGAAAATAAGATTAGACCGGGATGAGAATTCGATGATATCGGACACGCGAATGGCTCCGTGTTTTTGAAATGGCGAGCGCTAGACGCTGCGTTAAATTGGAGAGTGGTTCTACATTGAATAGAAATAATAAAAATTATCATAAAGGATTATATATATATATATATATATTTATTTATTTATTTATAATTGAAACAATAACCTTTCGTTATCATTAAAACGTCTATTCAAGATTCTTTCATCTTATTGCAACAGAACATTATCCCCCACTTAAATTTGACCTAGAAATAACCAAAATAATCTATTAGTTTCCCCTTAAACAAGCCACGTGCCTACATTTTATATAAGGTCGAATGTCGTGGAACATTCGAAAACCTTTACCCCATATGACATGCTTGAGTCAGGTGTCACGTTTAAACCAATTAAAGTTCAGCCCGCCCGACTCAAGGGCATCGAACTAGGGCTTTCGCGCGTCTTCTGTGTTGCGCTCTGGTCCGACAAACATGTAGTTTTTGCGCTGCGGTTTTTTAACCATTTTATACAGCTCCGGCGGCTCCCGGAGTACTTGACTGTCAACATGTGATTTATCCGTGCATAAGTGTAAGGCCTACCAATGTTTAAGCTGTCCAGTTCATGATCCAAGAATAAAAAGAAGTTTAAGACGATGGTAGTGCGTTTTTCACTCCGGACTCCCTGTCTGTATACCTTTCCCAGCAGCTCTACACGACTACTCATAAACTCCTGAATACTCTGAAACGGTAAGAGATCGCCGGCCTGATATTCCATCGTTACTCCGTGAAAATTAATTACACACACACACACACACACACACACACACACATATATATATATATATATATATATATATATATATATATATATATATATATATATATATATATATATATATATACATATATATATATATATATATATATATATATACACACATATATATATATATATATATATATATACACACACATATATATATACACACATATATATATACACATATATATATATATATATATATATATATATACACACACACATATATATATATACACACACACATATATATATATATATATATATATATATATATATATATATATATATATATATGGTGCCCGGTATAAAAGGCATAAGTAAAGGAAAGAGGTTTTTAGATATTTGTTAGTATTGATTAAAAAAAATCTTTAGACTTGTATAAAAGTCTTGTACAAAGAAATGTACAAGAGACTCAAGTCGAAATTATTGTTCTGCGATTTGTATAAAAGCTAATAACTTGATATATTTAAATCACTGTTTTTGACTTAATCCCTTTATACCGGGCACCATAGATATATCTGTTAATGTATGAGAATAGTCTGCTGAATTCCTTCTATGCATACGTAGAAACAGCTTGAGGAATTTGCGGAGTTCTTAAAACCAAGTCCTTTAGGTGTGTGTCAGTTTAACTCGAAAAAGTGCGAAGTCATAAATTATTTAAATTACTAGAATGAAGTTATTGAAAGAAATTGTTCAAGGAAATAACAGTTTTGGTTTGTTATATAAAAAATAGGGTTTTATTATTGTTTAGTTATATGTCCGTATACGAAGATTAAAAGTTTTTCTTGACTCCTACAAATGCTAATTAGGCACAGTTATACCCCTTTTAGAGCCAGAATCGTAGGTTGTTAAGAAGAATTGCTAATGAAACACAATTATCACTAATATTTTTAGAAATGTTTAAGTGTCATATTATGTTAAATGAAGTGAATAGGGATATTGTACTATTATTAACATCCGAACATATTAACTTCAATTATCGTATTAACTTCAATTTATATTTTTTTAAAAATTCGGTTACCTTTACCAGCAGAGATATCTGTCTTAAATATTGACTTCATGTCACTTACCTGAAAAAGAAAATAAAACGTATAAATATCAAATGTAGATAACACAATAATAGTACACATGTATGTTATAAACCATAAAGATGCTGAAAAAAGTAATATTCATTGAGCGTGAAATGCTTTGAAGTCTGTAAAGCGTAAACATTAACTGAGTGTGAAGAACGTAAATTTAAATATAAACTATGTGTATTATTGGCTTATAACATAGATTTTATATACATACATACATACATACACACACACAAGCAAATACACACACACAAACAAACAAACAAACACACACACACACACACACACATATATATATATATATATGTGTGTGTGTGTAAGTTTATATGTATGTATGTATGTATAAATATATTGCATAATATGGAGTATATAGATCTGCTGGATGTTAAGGCTGCTATGTACTAAGAAAAAAATCGTATTTCCCTTTTCCTCTTCTTGCAGATTCTTGTGGTGGGGGAGTCCAGTTGACAGTTCGAGAATTTTACCCCCGTTAGGATTGAAATTTTGAGGGATTGTAATGGTTCTCTCTCTATAGGGGGTTAAGCGCTGCCCCCAAATTGTTTATTTAAAATATATTTTTGTGACTTATTTACAGGTACATAAATGCTGATAATCAAATAAAATTGGTATTGTCAGATAGCCTGAACTTTTCTGCAAAGCGCTACAGGATTCATTTTATAAATTTCGTCCACCGAAGGAATTTATGAGCGTTTAAAACACACTATACCAGATTTTTTCCCGAATAATTTAAATTTAAAAATATTAATTGCATTTTTTAAAAAAAAACGAAAAAGGTACACAAATGTAAAATTTCATTCTCTATGACGGAGTACAATTTAAAAAAAAAAATCTTTGATTCCAAGTCGGCAATCCGTGGACAATTTTTCTCCATAGGTTAACATTGAGGTGAGCGAATCCAATGGGATTAGTACATAGCAGCCTTGATGAGATTCACGTAAAGAAAATCTTATTTGTCATAACGGAAATGGGGAATCACAGTAGAGAATAAAATATATGTTCGTAAACGCAAAACATACTTCAAATGTACATACATACATACATACATATATATACATACTCATATACATACACACACACACACATATATGTGGGTGTGTGTAAGTAACGAAAAAAATGCATCCTCCTGAATTACATTTTAAGTGTATCCTACATTCACCTCTTCCAAAATCCGATCTATGAATAACTTGGTTGATAAATGTTATTTGCCCTTAAAGCACGTGCCGATCCTTACGCAGCCATTCGAAATATCTAAATCACAATAACATTACCATAAATGGTCTGAACCAGTAGTCCCCATTAAGTTTGTATATAATAAATAAGTCCTTTCTTTCAAAACCTTACTCACTAACAGAACACAGAAACGCGAGTGCCCCAATCAGGACTATTTAACCATAAATTGCAATCACATGAAAATACGAGGGTTATAGTCTACGGGATTAATTCTAATCAATTGAAATATTCTATCCCTGGTGGCGAAACAGGGAAATGTCCATTCATATAGGCCTGAAAGGAGAACCCTTCCGCATCTTGCAACTTTTGGCCGATATGTAAGGCTATGTCTCACTTCTCTCTTCTAAATTTATTCATCGTTATGAAACATTGGCTCTCTGTCTCTCTACGGGTTTCGTTCACACCTAGTACTTAAAATAATTACGCGTGTATCCTTCCTGAATTCCGTCATTCCTTCATCCATCTTTCAACATTTTATTTGCTATTACTTACCTATAATATTCAAACGCACCTTTTTAAACATAATTTTTCTCATGCTGATTTCTTCATCGGCATGAATGTATGCAAGCGTAAATTCTTGTTGTACTCTCAAATAGTAATCAAAGACGTTCTATAAAAATAATAAGCTTGAAATATTTCATTCAAATAAATCACAAGATGAATTAATACAGAACAGTTTTGTAAATTTGAAATAAAAATCAATCGACAGTTTTGAAATCATGTTTTTAAATACTAACCAAATCATATTCTATAGCACGGTTTTCAGACTGTCTGGTGCAGACACATTTTGTGTATTTCCTCCTAATATTCATAAATATATCGATAGGAATAATTTCTATGATAAACAATTGGGAATTTTGATGCAAATTAATTTCTCCTTATCCATTTAGAAAAGTCTGGGAAAGATAGATATAGATTTTGGATATGCTTTTTAATGGAAGCAATACAATAATTAATAAATGACCGTATGCTTTTTAATTAATATATTTCATTTGAATATTTTCCTCCTGAGAATCTCAGCATATAAATATCGATGTAAAATATGAATTAAAAAATATTCATGAATTAGAAAATTATTATGTTTCAGTAAATGAATTTTTTTAAATAATCGAAGGATTCATTTTAATTAGAAGAGTGAGGAATTATTTTCACAGATCAAAGAAAATTTATTTATAAATGGATGCATAACAGCCTTTTAGCTCTGAAACAGCAATCCTTTGAAGAGAATATTAAACAGAAAACAAATTCTGTTCCTTGTAGATTTTCAGTCACTGAAAATCAATTTAAGTTTGTTTGAAGGAAAAAATTATATGTAAACACATAGTCAAAATATAGTGAAATTAAATAGTAACTCTAAATGGAAAAATATCATAGCTTTGATAAAAAAAAACATTGTGATTAAAATATAATGAATTTTTACTCCACAAAATCTAACCGTTTTTAAAATATTTTCAATCAAGTGTGCTATTTCTTATTTTTAATCCTTCTTGCAGAGGTTTTTCGAGAAAATTAGTAGATATATGATACCCACGTGCTATTGTGTTCCGGCGTCACTCTCTAAAATAACGAAAAGTGGGCGTCCTACACAATACAAAAGTTTACTTAAAGTGGGGAAGGTTGCTCCGATTGTTGAAATTTTTTTCTCTCCTTTGTATTTCTTCTTAAATAATTTCAATTACGATTCACGAAGATAGTTACTCATATGGCAAAAACTGAGTTTACTATTAAATTTTTCACTGTAAGCGTTTATATGAGACCAAACAATTAAACTTCAACTTATAGCCCCCCTGAACTTTTTTTAACGTGTAAATTCCATTATAAATATTTTAGATAGTTTGTACGTTTCGTTGGAAATCAGTATATATATATATATATATATATATATATATATATATATATATATATATATATATATATATATATATACCCAACAAACACAAGACTGACGGCAACTTGACGGGCCGGTGCTGGAGGCGCCGGCAGAACGATAGGCTCGGGGGAAATGATCCGTACCGTTGCCGGGTGACTTACGAATCTCCGACGGGGAATCCCGTATTGTGTACCCTTTTGAGGGCCGGTGACGGTTGGATGGTAATCGACTCGAAACCGCTTTTCCAAAACCGTCCCGGAACTGATGCTCCGATTCGTAACCAGAAGTAGCAGAAATCTGCATCAGAATTATGGATTTGAAAGGGAAGGCGAAGATTAAATTAAACAGACTTTTCAAAAATATTTATTTCATTGTTGTGAAACTTCTTTTACGCAGAAAATTCCCATAATTTTCCTTGTATGTAAAGATTGTATTATGTGAGAAGTATTATGTGAAATTGTATAATTGTATTATGTGAAAATTCACATAATTTTCCTTGTATGTAAAGATTGTATTCTGTGTGTATGTTTTTTGTTTTTAACTCTCTAGAAGCTTATAAAAACAGATAAAAATTAGTTTCATTGTTTATTTTTATATATTACTGTAGAAATTAAATATCTACTTAAAAATGGGTCCTTGTTGCACCACTCTTTATTTATAAGAGAGGAAATAGTGATAAAATTTGTATTTTTTAAAATTTCTTTTATAGTATATTAAAATAATAATATATATTTTTGTAGATAAAATATTCAAAATATATTTTTCAGGAAACTTACATATTCTAAGTATTTCTAATTGTTAGATGCCATTATAAAACAACTAATTTTGTAGAACTTTTTCTCGAATTTCATTGTATTAATTTTACAGTAACATATTCTTATAATACACATTTGAATGAAAGAAAAGGAATTTTAAATTAACAGTTAAAATAAACAAATCACACATATTTAGAAAAACATTAATGTAATGTAAATAAAGGAATCACGCCATTATTCAATCCAGTGTTCACCGCAGTTCCATCACATCCAATTGCAGTAATGTTAAGTGTTGGTCGTAAGCATATTTGCAATTGCTTAATTTTCAAGCATTTATTTCAAACGGGTTTGATTTTGATTTTTAAACGCGATGCTATACACTATGGCTGTGTTGTGATATAGACAATAGACCGTCTAAGCTCATGAAGTACCTGAGAGAGCTATAGGCTCGGTAAGAAAATTACGGGGCACTCTATTCATTTTGAGATTGATTCAACAAGTATGATAAATAATAAAAAAAGGGAAAAAAAAGATGTGACATAGCAAATTTGAAATTGATTGTGTAGGAATTAAGATTAAAGAATAAGGTTAAGATAAATTTTAAAAGATTGTATTTTAAAATTTAAGTCATGAATTAGTTAATTATTTAGAACTTCCTAGAGTTTAATTTATTAAATTACTATGATTAATATAAATAATGTAGTAAAGTTTTAGCTTGAAATTTACGTTAAAAATTAAAAATTCCCTAAAACTTCGGAGAGGGAACCAGAGATCCTGTCATGATGATTTCTAACTTTTTTCACTTCATAAGTATTTTCTAAGTTGACCTAATAATTGTAGTATCTTTGTAATTTCTCTTCAATTCACTTAAAAACTTACTCTTCACTTAAAAAAGAGGGGGAGGAAGTCGTCGTCTGTGTTTTTTAGCTCCCCAGAAGCTTATGAAAACAGAAAAGAAATTTCTCAGCTACCAAAATATGTTATCACTTCATAAGTATTTTCTAAGTTGACCTAATAATTGTAATATCTTTGTAATTTCTCTTTAATTCACTTAAAAACTTACTCTGTATTCATTAAGTGTCATTCCTAATCTTTTCACATAATTTTCTAATCGTTTCATTATTTTTTTGCGGAACACCCCATTGTTTTAACCATGAAATTACAGAGTACTGTAGCTTCATGGTTTTAACTAACTTTGAATTCAAACTGATCGCTCAGCGCCATTGTTTTTTTTCGGAGAAGAAAGGCGTCGTATAGTTTGAATGGCAGCTCCCTCGACCAATGGGCAACAGATAATACGCAGCTCAAAGCTCCCTCTCGTATGACTGGCGCCATATTCGTAACATTGCACGTGTTTAAGAAGGACAAAAGTGGATATATACCCAGAGAAAATTTTCAGGGTAAGTTGAACTTTTATATTTATTTATATAAGTATTTGCTAATTAAATTAATATTTAGAATTGTAATTTGTACGCACTATTTAGATTTTTATATCCTTTAGAAAGTATAAAATACATGACACAAATATCAATTCTAAATCTACATAGGTGAAAAATAAAAATGTATTTTCATTTCCAGTATAATATTTTTCATTTTACTTCTTTAAAGAAATTTGAAAGAAAATTATAATGAAATTTTTTTTATTATGTTAATCCAAATTAAACATTTTTTTACTACTGGATTGATAAATCAGTTACACATGATTCCTCCATAGTAAATTCATGCATAGTATTCAATGGCGAAAAATTGTAAAATATATTTAATAGGAAAATGGACAATGTTCTTATTGCAGGTATCAATAGGCAACAAATTATCCGTGTCTAAATGTTAAAAGATGGATTCAAAAACATTCCACATTATAAAAGATTCTAAAAATGAACTTGTAAATCATACAAAAGGATCTATTGAATTCCTTATCAAATTGTGTTTTGAGTAATCTTTATAAAATACTGTGCATTTTATACATTATAAAGAAATTAAGAACAAATATTCTTAAAATTTTTGTGTTCATAATTTAAAAGAATGTATTTAGTATAATTATATATCTTAATTTAAATACTAAACACTAATAGGTATTTTTCATGTATAATCTTAATAGCCTTAAAATATATTTTTTTAAAATTCTATTAATAATGTTCTATGTGTACACTCAATTGCTATATATGTATATGTTATTCCTACTGGGTGAAATTCCTTTATTTTCTGTCTATCGAGAGTAAAGATATATTCAAAATTTCAAAACCAGATCAAAATATTGTTTAATCAGTATCCACATGTCAAGTAAATATTGAAACAATAGCAAATATTGGAGCATTTTTTTATTTTGAATATCTCATTAAATAAAAAGCTTATTTAAGGAACATTTTGAATTTCAATTGCTATTAATCAATATTTTGAACTGGCTTTGATATTTAGATTATATTTCTACTCTCTCTGAAGATATAAAATAAAACAATTTCACTCTTTAGGAATAACATAATGGTGCATACTTTTTGCAACTGAGTGTATATATTCTTGCAATTGAGTGTATATATATTTTCAACAATCATTAATTTTTGTAGGTATGTGAACTCCATTGTATTCCTGAATTCATTCAAATATGGTCTTTGAACTACAGGTTTATATTTCAGATTTATTTCAAAATTTTGGAAATTTAGATCGTTTTGGAGTTTTAAATTTGTGTCAATATAGATGCCACGTGCATTTAATTTTCTAATTTGTATCGTGTTTGAAATCACTTTTATCAGTGTTATTAGAGATGAGGGCAGTGAAAATTATTCCAGAATAGACTATTTAGATACATAAATTGTTTCTTAAATTATTAATTTGCATTCCATGTTTTTAAATTATATATTTATAAGTATATAGATTTGTAGATTATCAGAATGTGTACATAAAAAAATTGCTTTATTGTAATAGATATTATACGATAAGAGTTTTTATAAATCTGAGAATGTTCTCAATAACTATCTATAAGCTGTTCATCTCTAAAGGTCTTTTGGAAATTATTTTGTTGTCATGCTGTGCAAAATAAATGTGAACTTATTGGCTTAAAGTATATATATAAAGGGTAAAATTAGTTTATTTTCCCCTTTTTATATTACTGATAAGCAAGTTTATAAAGAACTCGTACTTTTCAATACTTCTTGGTTTGATAAACCATTAAATTTTTATTATGGCATTATAAGAAAATATTGGTTTCTTTACAGAATTTTGAAACTGGAATCTAACTTCGGGCTTGAAAGACAAATACCACTTGGATCTCATAACTCATGTAAGGTTTTTGTTTAACGTCACTGAGCCTACCTTTTTTTATTCTCGAGCTATACTTTTATTTTCAGCAGTGGACTTGTGGCCAAAATCACTGTTTTTAATATTTTTTTAGATTTATTTTTAACTAATTAAATTTTTCTATGAAAAAACTATAAAAATATTTATTAAACAACTAAAAATTTCAAATTAGTTTTTTTAACTTAGACGCTAATCTGAACTTTCTCATAAACTTTGGTCTCAATAATTTGTGGATAGAATATTGATTTTCTTTATTTATTCTTTTTTAACTGTGAAGCTTGTTGTTAAGGTTTTAGATGAGTGAGAAAGTGCAATCCAGGGATTTCAGTTAACATGACTCCCTGGTCATGTTAACTCTTGTGAAAAAACTTGAAAGTCTTTAACTCTTGCCAAAAAAAGAGATTTATATTATAAAAGTATAAAATGCCAAGGTTTATTTAGAAAATATAAAATCTGTTCATGGACAAAGTTTGTTTATAAAACTGTAGATAAGACATTCATTGTGAGTTGTGGTTTATTATATCAAAATGTGTGTTTGATAAGTGAATGAAATAACCCTTTCTTAATAATGGAATAGAACTCCTGTATAATCAATGAATTCACGGATACAAGATACAGTTCCAAAAAGCAAAACGCCTGGTTTACAGAGTCTTTATAATAACAGAAAAATGATATTTATATTATGAAAATGTGAAGTGCCAAGCTTTATTTATTCTTAATGGTTAACATTAAAATTTTAAAAATATTTTTAGAATTTCCTGATAAGTTGTTAGAGGTTCGTTGATAATTCATTACAGAAGTAGTAAAAGGAAATTGCTTTTGGATGTATTAGATCATTAATTAATGGGCTAAGTAATTTTAAATTTTGGTAAAATTTAATTTTATGCATGCCATAAATTTTTCTCTCTGTTAAACATGTTTATTCCATTTTAAGTCTTAATACTTATATAAAGAATTTGGATTAAATGAAAACAGTAATGAGTGATGGTGAAAATGTATTAAATGTGGTAATTGAATTGCTTGATGTTCTAAGACATAAAATTTCTCATCATCAAAATACAATAATTGACTTCTTGACTGAACAACTGACTTTATTATTAAACAATATCCTATTTTGCTACCCCCCTTGTTTAAGTATATTATATAATCATCCTTCAAATCCTAATAGACCATTATTTTATATTTTTGATCCTGTACACATTCTGAAGTGTGTCAGAAATAATTGGCTGAATCAGAAGAATTATGGTCAGTGTATGCATTTTATTGATTTTAATGATCATAACTTAACTAAAACTGCCTCTTTTAGAACCATTAAAAGTATCCATTCTTTAGAGGATGGACAGATAGTGTTATCATAATGTGTTTGGATAATTATATCCAAACACATATTTAAACATAATATGTGTTTGGATTAACTTTTAAAAACTCCATCTTCTATGGAGAGACAAAATGTAAAACTATCCCAACAAACACAGGACTGACGGCAGCTTTACGGGCCAGTGCTGGAGGTGCCGTTAGAGCGACAAGTACGGGATAATTTTTCCGGCCCACTGGAGGATTGTTTACGAAACTCCGAAGGGGAAATGTTTTGCGTTTCCCCGTCCGAACGCGTGAGTGGGCCTGTGGCGGGTTTTCAGAATCGTGGCGACATCGATAAAACTTCATCGCACCGGAATCGGTCGTTCGATTCGTAACCATAAGTAACAGAAATCTGCGTCAGAATTATGGATTTGAAAGGGAAGGCGAAGATTAAATTAAAGAGACTTTTAATAAAAATTTATTTCATTTTTGTGAAAATTCTTTTACACGGAAAATTCACATAATTTTCCTTGTATTTAAAGATTGTATTATGTCAGAAGTATACGGCTTACATAATATAATCTTTCGGTTATATTATCTATATATATAAAGGCAGAAGTCCTGACTTATTCACGTATCAACGCCCAGCATAAACTATTGGAGATACAGATATCAAATTTTCGGAGATTATTACTTTTGTGCTGAAGGCGTCATTTAAGAAGCGATTTTTCAAAATTCGGCCCCCAAGGGGAGGGAGGGGGGCAAAACGTGTTTTTAACATATTCCTTCATATCTCATAGAAGAAAATTGATATCCATAAGATTCTTGCTTTAAAATGTAAGGAACATGAATACCTAAACATTATTTTCAGGATATTTTAAAATTCGGCCCCCCAAGGGGGGGGGAGGGGGGCTAAACGTGTTTTATCACATATTCCTTCATATCTCTTAGAGGAAAATAGATAGCCCTAAGATTCTTGCTTTAAAATGTAAGGAACTTGATTACCTAAAATCGATTTCAGGATTTTCAAAATTCGGCCCCAAGGGGGGGGGGGGGGGCTAAACTTTTTTTTCACATATACCTTCATATCTCAAAGTAGGAAACGTATATCCATAAGATTCTTGCTTTAAAATAAAAGGAAGACGAATACATGCCGAACGACAGCATTGGGGGGGGGGGGATTATAATATGGTGATGGGTTGCTGAGAAGTGGGGAGAGGTATCGATTGGCATAAAATTACAAGTGTACATAATATACAAGTAAGCCTTATTAAGGGTACACCCGTGCAACGCCATTATAAAGCTAGTGTCATATATGCGTGATATATATCATGTTAGATTATATTATGTCAGAATTATAGAAGGTCGTTCACACTTTATGGAATCGATATCGTAATTTATTTTCGTCATCCTTAGGGAAACGGCATCCAAGAATACTGAAC
Organism: Dolomedes plantarius; assembly: GCA_907164885.2. Classification (NCBI taxonomy): domain Eukaryota; kingdom Metazoa; phylum Arthropoda; class Arachnida; order Araneae; family Dolomedidae; genus Dolomedes; species Dolomedes plantarius. The sequence goes on along the minus strand of OU015496.1, from coordinate 196,431,315 downwards.
GGATTTTGGAAAACGGTCGAAGAGGAATGGGTAAAATTGACATGACAGTACTAAGAAAAAGTTTACTTTCGTGGAAAATTCGAGCTAGAGTCTATTGTCAAGAACCATGGCTATCAGATAGAAGCAAATCGCAGCAAAAAAATAAGAATTTATACTTAAAACTTAACTATTAAAATCGTTTTCACAAAGTGCGAACGACTTTCTGTATAGGGCTGCATTTATTACCTGAATATTTGAGCTCAACTTATTTTCTGATTTAAGATATGTATGTTTGTATTCCATATTATCTTAGAAATTGATGTTTGAGGGAATTTATGAAACGTGTATCCTTCTGATTTCCAATTCTTTAAGCTTCAAGACATAAGACTTCCTATTACAAACGCGCACACAATGCTTTTCAAACAGGGGAACGCAGTGGTATTATTACACAAGTATGTGCGTTTGTGTATGTTGTTGTTGTTGTTTGTGTATGTGTGTGTGTGTGGGGGGGGGGGGGGGGGGGGGGTCTGCGTTCCAAGCTCCGGTGAAGCTGAAAAAAACACAAAATTCCCTTGTACATTTTTCATCAACTCCTATAGAAATGAAATAAACATCCACTTACAAATGAATAATTTTTTCGCCTCTGTTTATGCACAAGAGAGGAAAAAATAGTACCTGCCTAAATTTGATTTTCATTTTGATTAAGACGGAATTTTCAGTAGACTCTCTTGGATGCCAAAGCGGGTATCTATCGGGGCTTCATTTCAAATCCTGGTTCTCTTCGATTTACCTGGCAACCCTGCCCGAAGAGGTTATCGCCAAGATAAATTTCGTTAGGCGCTTCATTTCCTTTTTCGGTAGACCACTGGGTTACACTTATTTGGACTACAGTTATTTTTCGGTGATGGTGTTGATAATTATTTCATGATCTAAGTATTTCGTGGCGCTGGACATTTTTTTACTTAAACATGACCATTTTCGTTATTTTCAGCGCTTTTTTTTTTTTTTTTTTTTTTTTTGGGGGGGGGGGGGTAAGAGTACTGATTTTGCAATGAATAACACTACCGTTTTTAATTTTATTGATATTTCTTCTATTTTTTATTTCATCATTGAATGGGAATGACATGAATAATATTATATCCTCTGTTTTATAAATATCTTTAAATCTTCTAGAAACTCATTTCGTAACAGAGATATCTTATCAGCATATTGATCGCATTCATTTGAGCATATATTAAAAATTTGCTGCCATATTTTCAAATTGTTTTAAATCTCCTCTCCTCAATTGTGCTTCTAGGAATGTAAGTTTCCCCTTGAATGCATTAACATCGCTAACCATTTCAGTTAATGTTTTGTTCTTTCCTTGAAGTTGCAAATTTAATTCATTTAGCTTTCCTGTAATGTACTTATCTTCCAATTGAGGATATGATGTATTAACAGTTGCCATAATTATTTTATGTCAGGAAAAAGATCCAAGAATCTTTTTAAAACTTAGCACGGCTTAGCCAGCGTACGGCAGTGTGTAAAAGTAGTTCCCCGAAATCAGATTCACGTTCCTCTAGCAATGCTCTGAATCTGCGTCTTTGCAAACTTCTTCCACGAATAGAATTAACTATTTTAAATGCGAAATTCATCACATCTGAATTCAATATTTTTGAGCACAATGCCTGCTGTTGGATAATGCAATGGTAGTTTGTTAGACTTGGAATATCATCATCACTTTTACAAAGAGTAATAAATCCATTTTGATTCCCAACCAATTACATATCAGGCAGGCGGGCGACTGGTAATAGTTACACGGTCTACCAGTCGACCGCGGTCGCCGCTTTGGCCACCCCTGCTCTATACAGTCAAAATATTGTTATTAAAATATTGATTTACATTGAATTATATTCGTCATTTTTAACAGTATTTATTCGCATACTTTATACCTAGTGATGTATAGAACGTAAAAAGTAAATAATAGAAATAAACAAAATTAAAATTCAAGCATAGACTGCTAAATTACTATAACATAAAATATATCCTGCAAAGAAAACATTTTCAATAAAGGATAGCGCAGAAGCTTCATATCCCCATAATGAAAAAAACAAATAAATAATCCAACAGATATAGATAAAAAATTATACTAAAATAGACAAAAAACAAACAGAAATCAAGCACTCTAGGCATCCACGCACCAACGGCAAGATTCTGTATAAGTGCCGGAACTGAACCATAAAACAACAGAGGTAACCGACAGGTCTCGTCATCAGGGAGCCTAACCATGTCAATTACCTCAAGGGGAACTTCAAGGGGGATATTGTTGACTGCAAATAAATTTCACATAGCTGACCAACGTAGATGTAAAGTTCTAACACCCATTGATATGAACGGTATTCATGTTTTCCGAAAACGCTTCATAAAAAAAAATAAATAAATAAATAAAAAAAAAAAATGTCATCATAGATTAAATTAGAAAGTGTGTGTTTGTACGTATGTAAATGTTGAGAGTATTTTAGTAGCTTTTAATGTGCTGGTAAATAGATAGTTTACTAATTTTTTTCTTCATACAAGGATTCTGCGTATATCTTGTTTGTGATGCAAGTCTTCACCTTTACAGCTGCACTTGTTTAATGAAAATAAAAATGCTTTTTACGATAATTTCATGTTTCAGTTTGAATAACAATTTTGCAGTCATATAATATTTTCTTAATTATTTAAAGTTAGAAGAAAAACAATATTTTCCTCATTGTTGATTATTTTTCATAAACAGATAAAAACATTCAGATTCAGATAAATATTTTATTTTTTTCAAAAAAATTACTAATAGCTTCGCAGAGGTAAAATTTAAACACAATCTGTTCCATTCACCCATGAGAAATGCCCACAAGAAATGCACTTTCTTTCACGTGCCAAACATCGGCATCTATTTAGTCTCTGATAATGCTTAATCACTGTCACCGAGTACAATGAGGTAGGATACTTAGTAGGGATACTTAATTTTCGTATTTACGAAATGCATGCGAATAAATTCGAAAATATTTTTTTACTACTTTTAGGCGAAAATTCGGGAATAAAAGGCTTTTAAGCGATATTAATTAATAATAGCAATAATTTATTGAGATAATTATTCAACTAAGACCATTCATGGTCTTTAACGGAGAGATTTCCCTGTTCGTCGGATTTCATCCGAATTTCACCCGAGCAGTTTGCTCGTATACCGGAATCGAACTTAAAAATCTAACAGTAAAATCAAACGATCAGCTTGCTTTCTCGACAGCCTGTTTTTTTTTGTCATGAGTTTATTATCCACTCAGGGTCAGATTCTTTGTCAGGGTCAATTCTGGGGACTTAAACCTTCTGAGAAGTCGTTTTCTTTCTCTCCCGCCCAACCCCTTGTGTGGACACTCTTTGTTTGCAGGTGGCAAGTAAAGGCCCCTTTTTTCTCAGAATTGGGGCGAATAATTTCTTCCCTCGCATCTAAAACATATGGGGAATGCTTTCTCTCGCCAACACCCCCTCAAGTGAGAAGGGGGCGTTGCCCTCGCTCGGCAGTCCGTCAGGGTAAAGGTTGAAAAATTAGGTCTTATGGGTCGTCCAGATTTTTATTCATGGATTTAATTTAAATCATATTTTTTTAAGAAAAAGAAAAAAAATCTGCAATATCATAATAGTGAGCCATCCATTTTTGAGTAAAAAATTAATTAATTTCTTTAAGAACTGGACTTGTAAGATATTATTTAAGATTTTTGGCCTTAAAATTAATGAATGTAACTATTTAAATTTCCAAAAGTTAATAGTTTTTGGTGCAAGCCAAGAATAGTGATTCTCTTCAAATTTATCTTTACTTATTAGATCAATATATGCAGTTAGGTAACATACAATAATTATAATACATACTTTCGTAGTCGCTGATACGCTGAAAAAAAAAATAAATGATCGAGGCACTGAGTTCAATTACATGAGTCACTAAAAACGTCTTTCTCTACGTCAAGCGCAAGCAAGTTAAATCGGTGAAGGATTTAATCAGAAGTATTTTTCTTACCCATCCTCACTCCTTTAATACAATATGAAACTTTTTGTCAAGATTTAAGACTTAAAAAACCCATTCTCCCTTTTTACAGTTGAAAAACAGATGCCAGTTAAATAAAATGACTATCTCAAATATACAGAAGGTCGTTCGCACTTTATGGAAACGATTGTGTACTTTATTTCTGTCGTTTGCATTTTGAGATAAAAGTTTTGCAACTTCAGAATAATTGCCTACTTCTGTTTTGTTTTGATTGGAATGTAAAATAAAAGATTTATTTTGAAAATGGCCCATAAAATTGATAGATGGCTCGAAGGTTACGTAACTGTGCTTTCCGAGGTGAAATATTCGTATTAACAAATTATAAAGCGGTCTAAAAATCGCGGTTATGGCATTTCAAAAAAAAGGTATTTCTAATACATTAAATTTGAAAGGGAAAAAAGTCTAAGTGAAAGTAAAAATGAAAACATGACCTCGAAACCTCACCCTAAAACTGTTCGAACGCAGATAAATATCGAGAAAGGGAAGTCTCTGATCCTAAAAAAAATCCGCCGCCTTAAAGATCCATTGAATCGAAACTAGGAATGTATTCTGGCACTGTAAGTAAAATCATTCATAATGATTTGAAGTTAAAAAATATGTTTAAAACTAAAGTTCATCTGCTTTTACCAAAGCATATTGCTGAAAGGAAAACAAATTGTAGAAAATTATATGTAAAACACTTAGCTGCTGAAAAATGGAAATTTGTGGTAACACTCGATGTTGCATGGGTATATTTAAGTGACAGTAATAAAAAAGATCAATTTTATTTTGCTCAACTGACGGAAATGACCGTACGAAATGACTTTGTCAGTGTACAGAAAAGTTCCGAAAGGGATTCTAGATAGTTGCACGATTTTGTTACAACGGCAAATTAAAAATCAAAAAAGTCTCACGTAAAGCCAAAATTAATTCACTCTACTATCAGCAGAATATTTTAGAACCAATTTTTGAAGAAGAAATTTCAGCCTTATATGGAAAGGAAATTGATAAAGTTGCGCCTCATATGATCAAAACCTCAAGTCACACGTCTAAATCAACTGTCGCTTATTTAGTAAAGAAAGAATCAGAACCAGGAATAAAATGTATCCCATTTAATGAAATACCTGTAAAATAATCTGACGCTTCTCCAATGGACTTTTGCGCTTTCGGTTTATTAAAACGAGACTTACAACTAAATCAACTGTCGCTTATTTAGTAAAGAAAGAATCAGAACCAGGAATAAAGTGTATCCCATTTAATGAAATACCTGTAAAATAACCTGACGCTTCTCCAATGGACTTTTGCGCTTTCGGTTTATTAAAACGAGACTTACAAAACGGCATCCAAGAACACTGAACGGACTTTGGAAAACGGTCCAAGAGGAATGGGGTGAAATTGACATGACAATACTAAGAAAAAGTTAACTTTCATGGAAAATTCGAGCTAGAACTATTGTAAAGAACCATGGCTATCAGATAGAAGCAAATCGCCGAAAAAAAATACGACATTTATACATAAAAATTAAATTTCAAAATCGTTTCCATAAAGTGCGAACGACCTTCTGTACATCTAAACTCCTAATATCAATACAACATTTTGATACCAACATCTTGACTTAAAAAAGAAAAAATGCGAAATCACTGATAAAAAATAAACATGTAAAGAACGTAATTTGTTTTTTTAATGATTTTTTTTCTTGAAACGTCGCAAATGTGCTTAATATATATTAAGAATAATGATGCTACAGAGGCTATTCACACATTTTTTAGACGATGTATATTGTATTCACAAAACTAAATTACATAAAATTCTTGTGTTTTAAATGTTTTATTTGACATCCCTTATTCTGAACTATCTTTCGACACCACAATTTCCAGGATAATAATGCCTTTTGAAGTGTCAGAAGAGGTATTCTATCCCATTCCTCCTGAACAGCTTTCCAGAGTCCTGTAAGGGTTTTGGGACGACGTTTGGATAATGCAAATTTTAAAAGTCCGAAAGCACAAAAATCCATAGGTGTTACATCGGTAGATTTAGTAGGGATATCAGTGAAGGGTATGGCCTTGATACCAGTTTTTTGTTCCATTTCTTTTAGGAAATTTACAGTGGATTTTGATGTGTGACTGCTAGCTTTGTCCTGATGGAGTCTCACAGATTGATGGCACTGTGGGTAAAGCGATGGTATTTCATTCAGAAAAATTGGCAATAAAATATGTTCCTGATAGTATTTGGAGTCAATCTTGACATTTTTTTCCACTCTCTTTATTTTTAACTTGCCATTATAAGAAAAACCAGCAACAATCATGAATCCCTTAGAAAAACTTTAATTCGATTCTTTGAACCATGTACTTAAATTTTTTTCTCCCCTTTTATGATAATAAATGGCTTTTTTTTTGTTGCAGTCATTTAAATACACCCATGATTCATCTATTGTGACAATTGTTTTCCATTTTTATTTGGATAAGTGTTTCTCATATAGAATTCTGCAGCGTGTCCTGCGTTCAGCGATATGATTTGGAAGAAGACGATGCACATTGCGTTTTTTCGCTTTCTTAAGATTTAAATCAACGTTTATCATTTTGTTTACAGTGGACACCGAGCATTTTAATGATTTTGCAACTGTCCTTTGACTAGGGGGATTTTCTTTTGACATTAAACAACGTACCTTTGCAATAGTCGAAGATGTCCGTTTTTTCCTTGGATACTTGTTTGGAATTTTTGTCCCACTTGAGGCTCCAATTTGACGATTTTTTCCTTTCTTGTTGACGATATTACCTATCGACGCTTTAGATATCACAAAACCATGACTCTCACATCGTTTTTGGATAACGGAGTATACATATTTCTCTTCGGAAAGAGCATAAATGTAGCCTTCGAACCACTGCTTTGTTAAAAACGCCATTTTGAATAAAAACAAAACTTTCAAGCCGCAGACGATAATTTTGACTTTCAAAAACATAGTTCAATTGCAATTATTTCTTTTGCAGCAAACGATTTTTTATTACCGCTTACCAAAATCGTCTAAAAATTGTGCGAACAGCCTCTGTATTTACACTGGCAGATAATTTAGAAAATTTTGATAGATAGATGTTTACATCTTCGGTAGTCATTAATTTCATTTTCACGTAAATATTTCCTCTCTTCCTATTTATTTCAGGCATTCTGTAGTCCCCCCTACACATGTATACATTCCAGAATGAGAAAATTTAATTCTAACTTTCTTTAAAATTATTAGGCCAGTGGCATCCATTAAATCGTTTCAAGGGGTTCAGAGAGCCATCTATTAAAAGCTTTCAACGAGAAGTTACAAGAAATTTCAAAGCCTCAGGGAAAAAAAAAATCTTTATAATTTTTTACTAACCTAATCTTTATCTAATATGTATTTTTAACGCTTTAAGCTGATCGTCTACATAAAAGGATTTTTTTCCCGCATGAAAAGTAGTATTTCACATTATTGAAATTCTGAAACATGGCTAATTTAGTCTAAAAAATTGATTTAACTTTTCATGTATTTTAAGCCGTAGCTGAAAATTCTTTGATGGAAGCTGAAAAATCAGAATCTAAGTATTTGTTTTAAAGCATAAAAACTACTTATTCCATTTTGATCACAAGAAAGCTAAAAAAAAATATTTCCAGAAAATAAAAATAAAAATTAATAAAAGAAAAGTGTCTATGGACTCAAAAAGACTTTTATTCCAGAAGAGTTTTTTTTCAGTCCCAGCCCCCCAAAATACTGTTTTAAATTTTTCGATGTCCGTGTAAATTACGACACATATAAATATAAGTTCAGCGATCTATTGACAAAATACGTTTGGCGAGCGTGCGATCACGACGTACACAGATTGGCGATTTTCCGTCATCTAAGTCTTTGGCGAAACTTTGGCGAAACTTTAGCGCACGCTATTTACACCAATTATACTTCGACACAGTTGCTGTATTATTTCTCTACTTCGAGGTTGGACATTTGCGGCCATGGCGGGACTTAGAAGCGAACACCTCCGTAGAATGAAATTCGTGGAGGGGGAGAAATCTTTTTCTGTTTGTCATTGCTCTTTCCCCACTTCTACTCACAGAATGTATGGGCGTCTCTTTGAGACAGCTGTCGGTTAAGGAGGATTTTGTCTGTGATTCTCTTTTACGGCGGGATCTCTTGGACTCGGTGTATGCTTTCCTACACCAGGGAGTTATAATTTTTCCTACACCAGGGAGTTCCTACACCAGGGATTAGAAACACCACATCTGCTATCTCTCCGCTGCTCGACTGTGTGGGATTTTTTTTATTTTCAACATTTTTTTAAATATACCATCATTGGACAATGACCGAAAGGTATGTTTAATTTTCAGTCTTATCATATTCAACAATATGATAAGACTGTAGGATGACAGAATATTATTATTTTTTATTTCCAAAGAATAAACTTTTCAAGACCTATTTGAAGATGTCTCAAAAAAGATATTTCATGAACAGCTAAGATTTAACAACGAATCACTCTTTGATATGCAAAACAATGAAACATTTTTTTCACTTGTCAACTACTAAAAAAAAAGACTGAATAAAATTCATAAAACATTGAACTACATTCAATTTTAATTTTTAATCATTTTCAAATAAATTATATAAATTAAGATTATATAATCAGGTAATTCCTGATTTTCAGGAATTATTCTGAATAAAAATTTTAGGTAATAGCAGAGATTAATATTTACTATTACCTGAAAATACACGAGAAAAGGGGAACAGTTAAAAATATCAATACTAGTTATACATGGAGAGCCAGAAAAAAAAGTGAAAGGGTAGATATCAGATCATATTATATATAAAGGTTAAAAACAATCTCATTAATAAAAATAAAAAGCATGTGAAAGAAAGGGTTCTACGAAAAACTTTGAAAATCTGCCGGTATTCCGATTCCGGCTCACTACTGGCGAGTTGCCCTGATTCACGGCGCTTTGCTGGCTGGGAGATGGGTACTTGACGGCCTGTCGGCACCAATTATTGCTCCCGTAACCGGCCCGTCAACCTCCGGTTACGCGACGGCTTTCTATCCACATTGATGGCTTCGTCGCGGCTGTCTGACGGTTCGTAGTCGGATGAACGATGGCTCTATTCCTACCGGAAGCGGCCCAGAACTCGACGGGGTAGTCGCGGGCGAGAGGACACGACCGTGACGGAAACGATACTGACCTAATGCGCCGGCCCGGCAATGGAGAAATCGGCTAGCCGGAACCTTCCGACCCCGGCCCGATGCCTCTGTGTTTGTTGGGATGCCTTAAAATTTTCAATGACTATTTTGTTGAAGGGTTGAAAGTGCTTTCTACACATACTGATGAACCTTTTTGTTTAGAAACATCTGAATATATTGCAATCATTATTAAATGGTGGAAGATAATGAATGTGTAAAGTAAGTTAAAAGGGGGTCATAAACGAGATGTGTATTGTGAGTCTTTGTCATCTAATTCATCCAATGAAAAGGTTATGTACCTACAAAAATTCTTAGTTTGGCTTGATACTTGGAATTCTCTTAAATATACTTCTGGCTTTTTAACTAAAACATATACCACACTTTCTCACACTACACATGCTGTACTTGAAATGTGAACATATTGTTGCAATGAATTGGGGATGGCATATTTCTTAACAGGAAAAATTCAAACCGACATTATTGAAAATAGGTTTGGAAAGTTTCGCCAATTGTCTGGGTCACAATACAACATCTCGTTGACACAGGTTTTCGAAAATGAATCGAAGCTTAGACTTCAAACCCTAGCCCCTTAATTTTATAATTTGTATCGTGTTTGAAATCACTTTTATCTGTGTTATTAGAGATGAAGGCAGTAAAAAAAATATCTTTAATATTTTATCCTAAATATATCTATTATGTGCTTTCTTACGTGCACATGCACACATTAGCCAGTTAAGACATAACTATGTTTTACTATCCTAAAATTAAGAGTTAGAAACTCATTAAATCTAAACTTTAGTTAAGTGTATGTCTGGGAACTAGTACCTCATCTCGTATATGGTATGTCAACTGGAATTTTTTCAAAAATTCTGATTAGTACTTTTTTTTCTCCCCATTGATTCTGAACTCTTCAAGTTAAGCATGAGCTTTGGGTTAATGAAAAAAATCATAGACAGCATCTGTTTTATGTTGTTCTTTAAATTGTTGCATTATGCTTAGAATTTCTTTTATTGCCTTGTCAAATATTTGATTGTACTAAATTTTTTAAAATTCCACTGAGCATCTTGTTTAGCTGTTTAAAAAAATGGGGGGAAATGCATTGTAAATTGTCTTTACTTTCTCAAAGTTTCATAATTAAATATGTTGATAAAGTTGTGCCTGAAAAATAACTCAACTGATTCTAAACATCAGTTGGAGTTTTATGGAAAGTTGAAATTGTTTCTTGGAAGTTTTGTGAGGTAGTAATCTAGTTCATGTATATTAAAGTCTTATTTAAATATTGTGCTAAACATATTCAGCACATTGAAAGTCTGATTACTTCTCAACTTTTAATCACCAGGCAATTTTTGGTATTAAATTATATGCTCAGTGCATATTCCATTATGAGTAATTTTCACTCAATCTGATTTGAAAATTCATGTGAGGAGAAATTTTTCTGATTATAATTTAACAGCTTGCCTTGTGTTATTATATATTTATTTTTATTCATTTCAGAAAGTCTGTTGGACAGTGTCTAATATTGCTGCTGGTAATACACAAGATTCAATGAGGTATTTAAAAAAGTCATGTATTTAATACCTTTTGGTTAATGTAATGTTACTTTTTAAAAAATAGTAAATTTACTGCTAAAAAAGTAAATTTACTGCTAAAACTTAATTTTATTCTCTAGTTGAGTGCAGTGGCATAGATTATTTTACAAAGTGCAATAAAATACTTTTAACTTTTCAAACCGAACTTCTAACCAGAAATTTAAAAAAAATTTAATAAAACTTTTAAAATTGAAAATATTTTCATGGATCTAAAGAATCGAACATAACACCTGTATGGTCAACTAAGTCATGGATAAAAGATGCAGCCCTAAAAGCAAAAGGCCTGGTTTCTGTATACTTTTATAATAATCATGTTACAACAGTATACAGAAACCAGGATTTTTGCTTTTAGAACTGAATCGTTTATCCATGAATTTGTTGACTATACAGGTTTTCTATTCCATTGTTAAGATCTGTGAAAATACTCTCATTAGCAAAATATTTTTTAAAAAACTTAAATTTGGGTTAGAAGCTTGGTTCAAAAAGTCTAAGTGTTTTTTCACGCTTTATAATATAATCTATGCCATTTCACTCAACATTGACAGCTAGTCAATATTACCCACCTCATTTTTCAAATTAACCTAGACTAATCAAACAATATATCATAACAATTGTTTAGTAATTACTGAATCTAAATAGTATATTTTGAATAGTTTTTACTGTGGTTATCCCTAATAACAGCTGCTCGCAAATAAAAAATACTTTATACACAGATCTCCACCATAATTTGACAATTTAGTAACAAAAGATATGCTCTATTAAAATACTATGCAGAATTTAGTATCCCAAATTACTTTCAACCACAATTTTTGTAAAACCAATTACTGTGAAAGCTACATCATATAATAAATGTTTACTTTATTCATTATTATAGTAATAGATTAGTTAAAGAGTATTCACCCTTTTCACTAAATTTCTGAGTACAGTACGACATTCAATCCTGTCAATTAAATGATTAGTTATTACAGATATAAATAAAATAGATTAGAATGCCTTGATAGAGTACAATAATTGAAAGCTGACTGAGAGACTTGTTTAGAATGACAACAAAATTTTCTCTTCACTATCGAGAATCACTCTCACATTGAAAGTAAAGAAACACAAGAATGAAGATTGAATACTATATAAAATCTTTAATTTCTAAATCTGACCCAGCATCTGTATTAATGCTCTGTATGGCATGTTGTAATCAAATTTAGAAGTTTTAAGATTTTGTATGCTAATGTTTTACTTAGCATTCAATCTTTATTCTTGTGTTTCTCTACTTTCAACAGCATTATTGTCAATAGTGAAGAGGAAATTTTGGTGTCATTCTAGACAAGTCTCTGATTCAGCTTTCAATGTTGAGCTGAAATTATGCTCAACATTAAAAACTGATTATTGTACTCTTATCAAGGCAATCTACCCTATTTTATTTATATATATAATAACAAATTAATCGACATGGTTGGATTTTCTACTGTACAGAGAGAAATTTAGTGAAAAGGGGAATACTCTTTACAAATATTTTATAACTATTTTCTATTAGTATATTTATTTAATCAAGTAAATATTTTTTACATGATGTAGTTTTCACAGTATGTAATTGGTTTTACAAAAAAAATGTGGTAGGAATTTACTTCTTGGAAGTAGTTATCAATAAAATGACAACAGATTTAAAACTGCACTCATGTGTTGGGTGCTGTTTTATATCAAGTTTTTTTAAACCCTGTCTCAGAATTTATATTTCCTAATTGGATTTATTTAATTCTACTTTATCAACAATGAATTTTTTCAACTACTTTCAACAATCAACTATTTTTACAACAATAAATTACCCTTTAATGTACAAAACTATGCAAAAAATAATTTTCTTATCTGCAGAGCATTTACTAACTCTACATCAAAAAATAATTTAAATAAATTCTTTTGATTCATAAATTATATCTGGGGATGGGAGTCATTTTCCTTTCACATAAATTTATGAACTGATTTTCTCTTTCTTTTTTTTCCCTAGATGCTGTAAAGATGGAGCCAGAGGTACAGCAAAAGGATCCTGTTTTGTAGAAAATATAGAAAAAAATTGTGTAAATGTGCTATGTACTTTCTAAATAAACTATTTTTACTTTAAACCAGCTCTTTTCTGTATTTAAAAACATGTGTGTCTGCATTTATTAACTCTACACCAAAAAATAATTTAAATAAATTCTGAGCAAGTTTTCACAAGCTCACAAAGATGGGTTTCATCATACACACTACACATTACTCAGGTTTGAAAGATAAATATATCAAATTATGTTAATAAATTTTATACTGGGGAAGTACAAATTTTTTGGGTTAATTATTAAAGTAGTACTGTTTTACATACTATAATCTCATTCTAAATTAAAAAAAAACAAACTGGAACCTTAGATCGAATGGAAAGATGATTTAGCTTTAATGGTTGGTATTAATGTTATCTTAAATTTCAAATTTGGGTAAATGTATCTTAATACGAAATGAGGTTTTGTTCTAACAAGTAAACTAATGATTCATATGCAAATTTTTAGGTAATAACAAAGATCAGTATTTGGCAATACCTAAAAATACATAAGGCAAAACTGAATACTAGAAATATGAAGGCAAAAAAATAATAATAAAAAAAGTGAAAGGGTTGATATCAGAGGTTAATCGTCAATGAAATAAATAAGCATATAAACGAAAGGGTCCTACGAAAAACTTTGAAAAACTGCCGGCGGTCCGATTCTGGTAGAATGCTGGCATGATACCCGGACCTACGGCACATTGCTGTTTACGAGATGGGTAGATGACGGTATGTCGACACCAATTATTGCTCCCGTAACCGGCCCGTCAACCTCCGGTTACGCTCCGGCTATCTGTCCGCATCGATGGCTTAATCGCGGCTGCCTAACGGTTCGCAGTCGGATGAACGATGGCTCGATTCCTACCGGAAGCAGCCCAGAAGTCGACGGGGTAGTCGCGGGCGAGAGGACACAGCCGTGACGGAAACGATACTGACCTAATGCGCCGGCCCGGCAGTGGTGAAATCGGCTGGCCGGAACCTTCCGACCCCGGCCCGATGACTTTGTGTTTGTTGGGTATATATATATATATATATATATATATATATATATATATATATATATATATATATATATATATATATATATATATATATATATATATATAATATATATATATATATATATATTGCCGCATTTTCCATTTCGTCAGAGTGAACCGGTGGCTGTGAGGTAGCGATGTTTTCTTCGGAGCGCTCGGTCCTTAGTTCGAATCCCGCCGGTCGCGGGCTGCGTTTTATTTATTTAAATCTCCTTTCTGGAAATTTCCAGAATATTCCAGTATAAGTAAATTGAATTAATTTGAATGTTCTGTTAGGATATATAAGTTGCTGCACTCCAGTTGAGAAGCAGTCCTGCTCTGTACTATCACTCCGATAGCACTTCATTGCATCCAATAAATTTCTATACTCCACGTCTGTGTATTTTACCGTCGCGAACTTTTCTTTAGAACCAAGAACATTTTGCGAATTTCTTCGTAAAATAACCTCCAAATTGCGAAGTGCACTCTCTATTTAACCGACTTTTTCTTGTGGTCCAATATTTTTTTTCTCCATATTTCTCAAAATATTTCTGAATATTTGAAACTTCTTCTTTCTTTTAACATATTTTATGTTGATAAATGATCTTGAACTGGTTTTACCAGTCGCTTAACTCATCGAGAACAGTAAAATCGCTGTCGTACTTTGCATTTCATGCAGGAAGTGAAATCTTTATCCACCTTGCAACCTTTATTTATAGTGCGAAAAATTAACACTGCGCTTGAGAACAATCAATCCATGCCAAAGATCAACTTACGGGAAATCATATCAGAAATTTTCAAAGCATGGAACTACGATGTCACAGATCGTACTATTCGCAATAGGTTTGCCAAACATGGATTCTTCGTCAGCAATGAGAATTCGGCAAGTACGGAGGACGATGACAATATTCTCTAATTTTAAAAATGTGGATACAGCTGAAGGAAAAAGAGGAAATTAACGATGATGTCCTGATTGATGATTTCTTTCATTTGATTCTGAATCTGAAACCTCGGAAACACTAACTGAATTGGATATTTTTGGACAGTGTGAAAAATAAAAACAATTAACTAATGAATTGCGATGAAGACGAAGATGATGAAGATGGAAATGATCACGATGCAGAAATCAACAAACCTTCCTATGATGAAATGCTAAAATTATTTGAAACAATCCGACGCAGATTACAGTTTGAAGAAAGTACGCCTGAAGAGGTTTTTGGTACATTGAAAGACGCGAGACGTATTATGAGAGAAAACAGTTTTCAAACAAAAAACTCAAACAAAATTAAAAAACTTTTTCAGTAATTAAATTTAAGGACGCATGTGGTATTATGTGCTTAAAATTACTTGTTGTAATAAATGCGATAATACCATTAAAATTCATTAATTTTAATATATAATATAAAATTATTTTTTTAATTAAAAATAC